>JAOWBL010000004.1:3241156-3325150 GCA_028564865.1 Zenarchopterus dispar | reverse complement strand
AACAGACGAAACAGGAAAAAAGGAAAGCCAAACCAAAACAGCCCTTCAAAATAAAGGACAGAAACAAACCCATGACAGAAGAATGTGCAACAGGTTACACAGGAAGACAACCAATGGGGAGAGCTGACACAAAGTGGCAGCCTTGAGGATGACTGACCTGACAAAGCCAAGGCTACTCTTTTGGGTCAGGACGTATGGGAAGTCAGCTAATTCTGGGACGTCTGAAGACTGCAGGGCTTGCTATATGTTCACAGGCTCAGGTGGCTTGTATTCGTGCTCAAAACATGGATACTGGTGGAACTTGCCAAAACATACAGCTTGCAACTAGGGATTAATGTTGAGCCTGTTGATAATTTGGCTTTGACCTGGATGGGCACTACTTTGTTGTCCAAAAATGTTTTGGATTAAGTATTGTTGAAATCAGTTAAACATATTTGTCAGCTGTGAATAGAATTCAGTTCAGTTCCAATTCAGCTTTATTTATATTGTGCCAAATTGTGACATATATAATCTCAAGGCACTTCATTGATACGGTTCATCTCATTCCAAAATAGTGCAATTACTACAAATAACAATAAATAATTATAAGATAAGATAACAAAATAAAATAAAATAACAATAATAATTATTGCTTTTCTGAAGACAGAAGTAAACTTTTAGACACTGATGGAAAATAAGTTAATACTTTCTCAAAACTTATGACTACAGGTATCAATATTACTATATATGCCAAAAAAAGACACGATAACATGCAATTTAATCAGTACACAGAAACCAGAGCCAGCCAAATACTTGCAACAGACTTCAAATGCTCTCTTCCTGATAAAACATTTTGGCTTCTAGTTTTTGCATCAACGCTTCAATCTAAGCAATAACCACTTATTAGACATACATACAGTTATCAGAGGAAAATAACATAACTCAACTCCCCTTATTTATTGAACCAGGACCTACAGGTGGAACCTGGGGGAGAGGTAAGATTTTAAGAACAGTAAAGACCTTGTCAGGCAAGAAGTATCTTTGCTCCTTAAATAAAGCTATGAACAAGATTAACTGGAATAAACCATGCAGAGGGTTAGAGTAAATATGAAACACTGCATGAAAGACCTCCTTAAACTGGTGACCAAAGTGTTACCTCATTTTTGCTTACTCCATGTTTAACTCAGAAAGGCTCCTTATAGGAGCAGGGGTTAATTTTACTCTTGTTCAGTCTTTTAGTCGATTATGTTATTTTCTTTTCCACTGTTACTGTCTCAAGTTTCAATCATGATGTCCACAGTTGCTCTGTGAGGTAGTTGTATTGTTGTTGATGTGTGACATAATGCTGTAAACTGATATACAGTTGTCTCAAGAGACCATCGCAATCAGAGTTAAAAGCTGCTTTCGGTGTTTTTTAGGATTGGAAACTCAATGGCAAGACAACACTTTATAAAAAAGTAATCAAATATTCCTTAAAACCAAATTAAAACTAATATTTTACTATAAGAAACTGTTTTCTTCTGCTTTAACGATGAGCACAGTGCTCATAATCCCATCTCCACACTTACAGCATGTTAAGCAATTTCTCTGTTGTGACTTTTTAACCTTGACTTGATTACTGTCTGGATTAGTTGGTTTGTTTGTCTCTGTTTCACTTTGACCCTTCCGTGTCATCTGTTTCCTCAAACAGGTCAATGACTATTGGACCAGCCTTAATCTGCGAAACCACATTGCTAAGGCAGCTGCTGGCTGACCAAGAGGTTGGCACCCACACCACAAAGTAATGACCGTGCCAGCTGGTATGGTACAGGCTCACATGACAGGGCTGAAGACCCTGCCATCTTCTTCCTTCCCTCTGGGTGAGACATATTTGGTTAAACCATTCATTCTATATATTCCTCACAAAAAATACACATTGCAATGATGTAATCAATAAAATAGTGTTACGATCCTCTCCTTATCTCCTCAGATCAAATTTTCTCTTGGAGTTTGCTGCAGCAGATGCTCATAGGACTAAATAAAGGATGGATTACATGATCAAACAGATGATTGTTTTTAATGTATCCACTAGCAATTGTAAATCAACATAAAATTGTTATACTGAACAGCATTTAGTCCATGGGGTTGTCAGAAATGTTTAACTTCTACTATATTAATAAAACCTCTTACAAAAATAAAATCATGGTTCACTAAAGAACTGGTGACCTGTCCAGGGTGTACCTCTGCCTGCACACATGGTTCATTACTTCATTTTCTTTGGACTTTTGGGCAAGTGCAAGCCCTCTCAACAGTTCCCAGACCCCATTTCAAAATTGGTTTATTTTAAATATGGAGCACATTTCGGCTATGCATGCCAAATCTCAAGTTTGATCCATGTCATGAGCACTGGAACACGCCTGGCCCTTACAGTAGTAGCTCAGATTAGACCCTAATGCATGTATTGCATGTACTATTTAGTCATGGGCTTCTCTTCCGAGCATACTCAAAATTGGTCTGCCAAGAAGTCACCAGAATTCCCTGTTGACCCAACATTTTTCCAAGGAAACCTTGCTTTTCCCCTTTTTTTTCCTGAAAACGCTGAATGTGGTGGAAGCACAATACAAATTTAGATCTGCTCTTATTGCTTTCCCTTTTGTCCAGCTTGCTGACAGTTCAGTCCATCTAAATGATTTGTGAGAATACTGTCACTCTGCCCTTTTAGATCTCCGAGTTGTTTTTCCTTTTGGTATTTTCCCTGGTCAAATGGAACATTGTTGGCCACTAAAACATATCTGTCAGTGGCTGAAATTGCTACTCACCAAGAACGCTCTAGTGCATCCTGAAAACATCTTCAATATTTAATTTTAAACAACTTTAAACAATCGTGCTTTCCTGTCTATGTACAGCATTTTCTTGACAGACTCACTGTGACTGTTATTAAATCTACATAACAAAGCACAGTAAGCATAATTGCAGCTGTGCTATTTTCCCTATATTGTGAGGGTTACATTTCCCCAACTTGGTGAACAGTCACTTCTAAAAAGATTAACCTGGGAAGAAAACTGACATATCATATCATTCTGCACCCAAAAATGCTGTTTCAAATGCACTTCTCTGAAAAGTATAATTGTTTTGGGGGAAGGAATTTGCAATAGATGAATAGGTAAAATTTTTGACATCAGGAATACAAGTTAAGGAAAAAAAAGAGAAAAAAAAACAAATGCAGACACACAGAAGATACACTTTTATGTGGTGTGGCATTTAAGCTGTGTAAAAGTATAGGTGCTATGTCATAGCAAACATAGGCATAATTTTCAGGGGGGCAAGACCTTTCCCACTTTTCAGAACCCCACTCCAGATCCCTCATTTTCAAGCTCCTTTATACATTTGTAACCACAGATCATAATCGCTGGCATCATACAAGTAAGACTAGGACAACTACCCATGTGAATGGTATTGTGCTCATTCTTGCCAGGGATTGAACTGGATCAAAACACAGAGTTTGAGACAAGAAGGAGAAGTACAAAGTTACAAACCCTTTCATGGACAAAGTTATATGAATAAATGGGAAAAAAAACGATGGAACAGTCTCATATCATTTCAACTCTAATTAAATATAAAATACAAATAAATAGTGAAGACTTCTAATTTCATAAAAGTATTCGCTCAATTTTTGGTCAATTGCCTTTCTTTTACTAATAGAGAAAGTAGGACAGCTTTTTCTTAAAAATACTTTAGAACAACGCTTTCTGGAAGAAAAAGAGAAACAATAAAACAAATGCAGAAATATGGCAAAAATATATAAGAAAAATACACAAATATACTGAACATTTCATATTTTTTAAAATAAAATCATGAGGTGAAGTGTTTGTGCAGGCCTTAACTTAAAAAGGTGGTTGTCAGGTCTAATTTTTCATGACCTAATAATTATTCAAAAACATGTTCTGGTGAAATAATAAAATCTGTCATTGTCCAAATAATTCCAGACCTGAAGAAAACAGCCACTTCATTGGTAAGACTTGAAAGAACAACATTTTGGAATCATGTGTTTCCTGCTGATTATTTAAACGATGCAATGGAGATTTGGGATTCTTCTAAACATTTTGGTCTTAGCACAAATCACTGAATTGCATCGACTTTTATTTGGGCTCATTTATGACACATGTGGCTTCAGTTATACCTTGGATGTGATTGAAGGTTATCTAAAACACTGACTGTATTAAAGCTCTTCATCAGCATTGCAGTTTTATGGAGTCATTCGATGTCAGGTTAGGTACAAGGACAATTAAAGTTTTATGATACTGCAAACTCACTCAAACTGATTTCAGTGGAAATATGCAATAAATTATAAGCTTTAAACAATACTATATTGCTCCATGTTACATGCTCAGGTCTAGTAAGTAAACTGCAATATGTGTGCTTGCATTGTTTTTTTTTTTTTGTTTGTTTTTTTTTAATCTTAGACCCACAGCTTCACAGGTGTATCTGTACATACACATGTATGTAAACTGGAAGAAAAAAAAATATATCAGAATGAAAATTCAGCCAGGTGTGACTCATGTTCGATCAGTTTGGAGGCCAAACAAACTTCACTTTGAGGGATCATGCTGGGAAGCATGTCATCCTCTTTCCCTGGAACTGTCTTTCCATTTCTCAGCAGGTCAGTAAAGATGCAGTGGAAATGTGACAATTTGCATTCATGTCTCTGTATCATCCAGTAAAATAGATCGTTGTGATGACTGTGCACTGCAGTGCTATTGTCTAAATTTTCTTGTTAAAGCAACATTTATTGTCATTTTCACTAATCACATGTTTATGTGGATCATAATTGGTAAGTGAACATTATTAATTTTATTTTAGATTCAGTCCTGGTCCCCTTGTGTGTGTGTGTGTCTGTGTGTGTGTGTTTGTTTTCCTCAAGCATGGATTTTCAGCTCTTTTAGCTGTTTGCAACCAAAGAAAACTAGCTGTTAACACAGTGCTGACATGCTATTAGCACTGGGGTATTAAGCAAGAATTTCATTTTGACACATCTTTCTTCCAAATCCCAAAAATTCAAATAAAATCAATTTAAATGGTGCACCAATATGAGACATTCCATATGGTGCCCAAACATGGCCCTGGCTTGTTTGGCTAGTGTAAGTGCTTCATTCTGTGATGAAGCATGATGCAATTCTGGCCTTTGGCTCGGTTGGATGAGGTTTGCTTGGGGAGGGTACAGTTGCACCTGTATGTGCACAGGTTGTGTACAGAATCTGTCAATGATAAAGAGGTATAAATCATAATTTAAAAAAAAACAAACAAACAATGCCTTTCCATCATATTTTCTGTACCATTCTGCATTGTTTTGATCCTGTGACCACATATCCTTTGAGTAAAAAAAAAAAGGGCGGGGGGCACTTACCATTACCATCCACGTGATGACTCATGAATGTGTGGACTAGCAAGAGAGTTGAAAGGGAGGATCAATTGTGCCTGGGCAAGCAAGGTAACTCTGAAAGTTTTTCTCAGAGGAATGGGTGCAGATTTGCAGCAACTGTGGCCCATGGATACACTTGTTTTGTTCTGTTTTTTTTTCTACCAAACAAACAAAATCTAAAATGTTGTAAGTAATCAGAATATCAAAATGGAAGTGCCAAAAAACACCAAGAACAGGACTGGACCTACACAGTAGGAGACAAAAACAATCATTTAACATAGAACAAAGGAAATGTAGAGGAATAAATACTCAGGAAACAATGACAAAAAAACACAGAACTGTTACATCTGCAGCTTAAACTTGGTCCGACACAAAAAAGGCCAAAGTGATAACTTCCACAAAATAAAAAAAAATACCAAGTGCCAAGGTGCAAAAACTAAACCAATGTAAGGATAAAGAACAAAGACAACATTAAAATTAATAAACATGGATAAGCACATCATAATAAAGAATTTTACAAAATAAACTTTTATGAATCCCAAAAGAAACTCCAAGCAGATGAAAGAAACTAGTGAGAAATTTCAAATGTCCATGACATTTGAAATTGGCTGCCCTTTGGCTGGGGGAGGCAATTGTTGGATGTATCTGTAAGGCCATTTTCAAATGATTTAGATTCCATCATTCTACAGTGAGAAAGATTATTCAAGAGTGGAAAGCACTCAAGACAGCTGGGAATCTTTCCAGGAGTGGACATCCCATTAAGTCATGCAGAGGTCAGACCATACAATGCTTAGAGAAACCGCAACACGCCCCCCCAAGAAAAAACAAACAAACAAACAAACAAAAAAAAAACAAGGGTAATGCTTTGGAAGGGAAGAGAAAAGCATCATCACCTGGCCCTCACAGACCCAGATCCTGGATCCAGAAGCTGAAGCCTCTGGCAGAGAGGTCTCAGTGTAAAAGAGAATAACCAGGTAGAAAATAGTAGTGAAAGTAATCTTTTAGTCTTCTTTGGCATTAAGATTGATTTTCAAAGTGCAACTGATCATTTGTTATTTTAGCCAAATCAGAAAGTATAAATTATCCTAAGACCTTGATATGATACACTTATTACATTGAAACATGTTATTTAAATGAATAGATTTACTGAAATTGAAACAAATATACTCAATATAATATGGCTAAGCTAAGATTAAAAACATAATTACCCTTTTGTTTTATCGTACAATTGCTATTTTTTAAATTACAAGTAGATGTACCGTAGACTAAATTATTTTACTATTTCGCTTAGCCCCAAGAGCTGCAGAGATTGTGAAAAGCCTGTCAGAAATGGGTGTGAAGGACCTGAAACCTCTTTCCGTGGTGGAAGATGACAGCTTTTGGAATTTTGTGAGGATGGTGGATCCTTGGTACAAAATTCTAAGTAGAAAATCATGAATGGAGAGAAAATTACCACCTCTTTATGAAGACTAGTGTACCAAGAACAGAAAGGCATTGAGTGGTGAGGACAATGTTATGCTTACAAGTGTCTTGTGGAGGTCATGAACCACAGAAGCATAGGAGGTGTCATCATCACATCATTGATGAAAGCAAGTGCTGGCAAATGTGCTACAAACATGCTCTGTGCATGGAAAATGCACTGCAGATGATATTTGTTCACAATTAACTACAATCATGGGAGAATGGGGCATAGCTAACAAGATTTCAGCTGTAGCAACTGATTAAGTTGTCAACATGATTTCTGCTGTGTGTAAAGCAGGTTGGGTACACTACCCTGTTTTTTACAAACTTTGAATTTGGTGCTGAAAGACTATTTCAAGGTTCGCTCTGACTTGCTTGGGATTCAGCAGAAAAGCAGTGCTGTTGTTGTTTCCTTTCATCATTGCAGTCAAGTTGCAGACAAGCTCAGAGAAATTCAGAAGCAGCAGAAGTTCTCTGAACGAGAACTAATTCAAGCAGCCGGAACAAGGTGGGACTCTATTCTTCACATGGGACTTGTCTGAGCAAAAGGAGGCCGTTACCACAGCCCTCTGTCTCCTTGAAAAGAGCTCACTTTGCTTAAGTGGGGAAGAATGGTCTGTCATCAGTCTCACCATCGGTGCGCTGAGACCATTAGATGAAGCAACCAGGGAGATATCAACTGAAAGAACATGTTTTAGTTCCAAAATTGATTCCCCTTGTGTGACTGCTTCTTAGTGCCACTGCAATTACACCAATGCAGCAAGCTCTGCTGAACTGTCAGTGCAATGTCACCGTTGTTCCAGGGATATTGAAACATTCTATGGTCTTGTGGTCAGCACTTACCTGGACATTAGATTTAAAAGCTTGAGATCCCATCTGCAGTCATCATCTGCATCAATCTTTACCTCTTAGACAATTGGACAATTGACAAGATTTATTGAATATTATTTCTAATTTCTAGAGGGGCTGTTTTTAGAGTGCTGTCCAAGGCTTACCGGTTTGGTCTCTTGTTCAGTCACTCATTCTCATAATCTCATCCATTTTTTGAATCTATTAATGACCTTTGCCATGTCTGTTTTATCTCAGTGAGCGAGTTTAAAAAATAGGGGTATGGCTGTGGCAACTTCATCTGAGCCTGAACATGAGCGACACATGAGCATTTGGTTTAACAATGTTATCAATTCCTTAGATTAGTCATCCAGTCATGATATTCCAAAGCAGCTGTCAAGATTCAGACAAGTGTGTGGAAATTTTGTTTTGTTTTGTTTTTTTGGCTCCAGCAGAGTCGATGACTAGTTCCACTTTTACTCTGTGGAGATAATTAACTCCATGGTGTTGTGCTGGTTTGGACAAGCAGGATCATTTCATCTCCCTTAGTATGGCTAATACAAATAATTGCTGGCATATCTTTGGTTAACTAGTTTCAGATTTAAATTTCAAAGGAAAGCACAAGTTGTTGAAATAGTTTGAGTTGTGACTTGCATTACTTTAGTTGCTGTATGAACAAAAATTGCTGTGTTGGATGGTTGTCATGCAATGAAGAGTTGCTGCTTGGAATGTTTAATAGCCAATAGCTGCTCAGGCTTGGTTTAAAGTAAAAAAAAAAAAATCACTTGGTGGCTAAGTTTTTCACCATCTAAATTCCTAAGGCATCAAACTTTATAAATAATGAGATCATTGCTAAATATTATGAGGAAATGTTCTAGATTTTAGGGGCAAGTAATTTTGCTCTTCACTACAAGAATTCAAAACAAAACAAAACCTCTACTGAAGGATGTTAAAAAGCTTTTAAGCAAATCAAACCCTGGGCACACCAGAGAACGTTCCTTTGGAATGGCTTTGGGAAATCTCAAATGGAGATTAATTTACCATCAATACTGAGATACTAAAAGATATCGAGCAATAGCTGAAAGGTTGAACAATGGTATTTTGAAAGTAAAGCAAAACATGGATTCATGTCATTGCTATATTGTTTCTCATTTTCTTAAAATAAGTTGAAAATATGTACCTTATCATTTTGAAACTTCAACCTGCATTTGACTTTGTATAATTACCTCTTGCTCTTCTTAGAAGTCACTCTCTGGTTTGAGCATTTAAAGGTAAATTACCTTAATATTAGAATTGGCATTTTGAGCAGGAAGATTTGCAGTGTCATCTGCTGGAGGAGATGTGGTTGGAGCCAGATTAACATATTCATCATCCCCATTCACAAAATGAGAAAAAGGGAGTTATACCCTAAGCCATTTTAAGGCCACTGGGATTTTTTTTAAATTTATTTATTTATTTATGTATTTGTAGTGAATACTTAAAAATGTATAATTTTCAGGAAAACTGACATGTTTTAGGAGATTAATAACTATTGAAGCAAGACTTTAAGAGTTCTGCATAAATGACTCCCTTTGCAAATTGTGAAAACAAAAACAAACAAACAAACAAACAAACAAAAAAAACGGAACCAATGTAAATATGACCAAACTAAAATTTCTTTACTACATGGTATTGTAACACACACACAGAAAATAATTTACTTCCTCTTACTGGTGTTAAATGTGCTCCTGCAAACTGCTTAATTGGGAGGTGTACTTAGTTTTTTCCTATGAATTTTGATTCAGTTTTTCCTAAATAAATGACATGCTGCATGACAAAAGTATACAACAAACATTCATAGTTGCGGTTGTGTTAAGGAAGCCGACGGGACTGAGGTGGATGGAGAAAAGAGGCTAAGGTGACAGTATACTCTACCTGAGAGCTCGTTATCCAGAAAGCCTGCCAACTGAATTACAAGGTTATTACATTATGTTATACTTAGCAGACAACTTACTAATACAAATGCATTTTGTTGTTTGTTTTTTTTTTGGTTTGTTTTTTAGACTAGAAAGACTAGTGGAGCTCCTGGCATTTAAACTCCCCTAATACTCATTATGGATTGTCTTTCAGTAGCATCTTCTCAAATGAGGATGGACAAACCTATTCAATAAGAATAAGAGGAAAACAGTTAAAACATTGGTTTCAACTATTCCTGGATGTGCTTAAATCAATCTGAAATAGTTAACTTGTGGTAACTGAGCACAAGGTGGACATGATCCAGCCAGATTTCTGGCTTGCCCATTCCACCCATTTGCTCATTTTTGGAGTCTGTCAGCTCTGGCCAATACTGTGTCCTCCAAAGCCTAAAAAATGTAGGATTCAGACTGCCTCTGTGGATGAGATCCCAGAGGGCTTATCCTGTGTTCTTATACAGTCTGTGGTTTGTACCATCACAGAAAAGTACAAGCAGCATCCAGATGATTTTTCATGGCTGTCGTTCCACCATGGTATGCCAGAATTCAACTGCTTATGCAGCAGACTGTGTGTGTTTTGTCATCACTCAGTTTAAACTGTTGTTACACAGATGAGGTCATTGGCATGTTGTGTTCCTTTAACAGCCATAAATGAACTGAAGCATCACTGTGGGTGACATTCATGGCCTTAGTGAATGAGAGAGCTGTGTTTTGCACTTGGCTGTGAGAGCAGAAAAAAAATGTGTGTGTGTGTGTGTGTGTGTGTATCTGAAACCAGATGTCCACCAAATTAACACATAAATATCTGGATATAAGAGCATCTGGGCCTTGTTCCCTGGTATGGAAAACTTTTTTCACTTACTAGATATCTCTAGGCAAACTTGAGATCACAGAAAGGTTGTGTTGGATGTGGTAATTAAGCAGAAATAAGAAATAGAACTAGATAATAGTGAACATATACAAAACATCCAATTTTACAGAGGCTGAGTTTATTGCCAGTCTTTACAATTTCAGTGATCATACACTTACATGAATAGGTGCAATTTTCCACCTGCAAAGATTTAACTTTACAAAATTTTGAGAATCCCATTTCTCTAGGCATTTTGGTATATTGTGATGGTATAAATAGTCAAAAGGTATTGTTGGTAACTGTGGTCGTCCAGGTGCTGTCAAAACCAGTAGAGGAAAACTTTGGACTACAAATACATGTGTGACGTTCTTCGAGTACTGTGAATGCACAATGTTCATAGATTGTTCTTTTTTAGAACTGATTTTGTCCTGTTCCTGAAAATGAAACAACTGAATATCGCTCGTCTACCTGACAACATCGACACTAAGTTCATGTCGAGACTAAAGATTTAATAAAATCATACATGCATGCAAGCTGTGAACAGTTTCAGCCCACAGATCACACTCGTCACCCAGGCAGGCCTCCAAATAACATTCTTCTCTTCAAGTGGTTATGAACAGTTAACACCAAAGCATATCCTCAGTTATCTTTTATGTGTTATCCGGACAGGAAGAGTTTATCTCAAGGGGCTAAAACAGGCTGCCAGTCACAGGCTGAAGGGGGAAAAAAGCCTGAACACACTTCAAAACTGAGTAGATCTGCCCTTGTGAAAAACCTTGCTTTTGATCAGCTTCATGGACAATACTAAACTCCATGGTTGGAAAACCCAGTCAACCAACAGGATTTCCCCAGTCTTGGCATCAGTTTGAACAAAATAGAGGACATCTGTTTGAGCGTTCAAGCAATTGGTGTTCATGTATTCCTTATGCTATTCATATTTATTTGTGTGTTTTGGTGCTGTAGCTGCATTCCCTCATGGTTAATTATGATACTTGAGGTGATAATTGCGAGCATATAAATTTTCTCATTGTAAATCAATGGCCAGCAGCAGGCACACATGGTGAACAGAAATCAGTTTTATCAAGATCATATGTGAGTAAGAAAAGGTTGTTATAGAATTGAAGACAGTGGAAAACAAACTATGAAGAGGACAGACTTAATAAATAATTTCATGAGAATGATGATTTATGCATTAATTTAAAAAACATTTTTCTGAAGAATTTTTGGGAGTAAACAAATATCTTTTCTCATTCAGAATGTTGGTATGACTGAAAAGGCAGAAATCTTTGAAAGACTTGTAGATGATAAGGCTGGATTGTTGAAGTCATTAAATTTTACCAGTATGGAAAATAAACATCCATCTAGTTTTTGAAATCACTAAATAAAATGTAAGAAAAAATGTGTCCCTATAAAAATACCATATCTTACAGCTTAAAAACCCATTTAAAAATTGGGATTTTCGTTCTTGAAAAAATAATTATAGCAAAAATTATACACATTCTCCTTTTTCTCAAATTCTTACAGCCCTAATGAGCAACCATACCTCTTTATTTTGTCATAGGACTCTATAACAAAGTATAATTGTGGTCCAAAGGGCTGAACTTTTTCATTATTTTGAGACTTTTAATGGTGTTATGTAAAATCAAAGAGCTTGACAATAACACTAATGATACTTGATTACAGGTAATTCTCACCAACTAAAAGAGAAAAAAAAGAAAAAAAAACTATTGTGATTGTCGACGATTATTCTTTCAGAACCATCAGTAAAGGCGTCTTGGACCACTCAGCTGTGACTCAAAAGTGATTTAATGAAAAGGTCACCAACTGATTACACTAACAATCTCCATACTGTCCAGTCAGTGGGTAGCTGTAACCTCTCTCCATTTCTCTCACCTCTTGCTCTCCTCCTTTCTTCCCAGCTCTCTGAGGTTCTTCCTCTCTTGCGCTGTGCCAGGAGGCAGCCCTGCTCAGATGCTACCCCCCATGTACTTTGCTATAGAGCTGTGTTCGTATGATGGCTTGTGATCTCATGATGAAATGAATCCTAAATGTCTTCACTCTGTGGATGCCTGGGATGATTCACTTTGACTTTCAGCCTCTCTCATGGGTTTGAGGCTTTTCTGCGTTGGTGGGATGATAATGTCCCACAGCTGCGCATTATCAGTAAAATTATTTCCTCAGAAATATGAACTAGAGCAGATGCTGTGTAAGTATTGACAGAATTTTCAGCCGCATAGTGTCACTGTCAAGCTGTTTTTTGGACTGCTTCTCCACAAAACGATGAATGGTGCATCATGTGAATAGATTCAGTTTGTTTTTTCCTTGAGAGATGAAAGATTAATGAAACAGTAGTTTCCATTTTACCTACGCATTCATTTTTGAACAATATGAAATCATGATGAATGCATCATTGTGATCCTTTTTTTTTCTTCTTACAGGTTCTTGTAGTGAATCTGGCTATTTTGTGTTGCCATGGCTATTTTTGGTCTGGTAACCTGTCTCGGGGACAGCTGGGATAGGCTTTGGCTTATGACCCTGAATAGGAAAAAGCAGGTATAGGGTCTGCCTATCTGCCTTCTTGCTTGTTTTTGGAGGGTTTATTGATTTGAGTTTAACTTAAATGTAATGTAAAACATTTTGTCCTTATAGCTGATGGGATGACATCTGAGGGTTTTGGAGTCCAGGTCAACACTTTGAGTTCCCAAGGAGTATTCCAAGATGTTGTGCAACACTGTGGCTTTCTGGTTAGCACTGTTGTCTCTTATCTAGGTTTCTGGTTGGCCTTTCTGTGTATTTTTCTCCCACTGTCCAAAAGCATGTTTGTTAAGTTGATGGTGATTTTAAATTGATTTATAATAATGTACAATAGTGTGTGTGTGTGTGTGTGTGTGTGTGTGTGTGTGTGTGTGTGTGTGTGTGTGTGGTTGGTTGCTTGCCTCAGAGTGGTACGGTGGGGTACTACCAATCAGTTCCCATGTGCCAACCATGTAACTTCCAGGTTGGGGCATTGTGATATTGATGGGTGAGCAAACTACCATTGGAAAACATAATGTATAATACAAATGTTATACTCTTAAATATGTACTACCAGTCAGTACTATTAAATAAAATAATTTTGCTGTTCATAAAATGCAAATTCAAACAATGTCCTTTTCATTCCCTCTCTGCACACAGATTCAAACTGTAAATTAATCAAATAATTCTCTAGAAGAAAAAGAAGCCCCAAAAGTTAATCACAATATTACTCAAAATCATGACGCCAAGGCTGGCATCATAAGTGAAGCATGGTGGCTCACCTTCAAAATAGCTGCATGCATTGAGCACTGGTGCTGAACTTTCTTAAAACAGTGTCAATCAGAGTGCTGGAATCAATTCCTTCTATCATTTTTCCCTATAGTTGGACAGGATGGTAAGAATACTGCCAACTTCTTCACTTGCTGGTTATGTGTGCATGCATGAATCAAATTGGATCTGCAACATATTGCATCATGTTGACACTGACAACATTTAATACAAGTCATGTTTCAATTGCACTTTTTTGGAAAAGCAAAGCAAAATCTAAATTTGCAATAAAAGGTACTGCTGAGGGGGCCAATGTTTCCATTGAACAATGTTTTTCTTTGCATGAACATAACTCTCCTAGTTCTTTCTCCTTACCTCAGTAACTCTCCATATCTCGTCCTGTGAATCTTCTCTTCAAAATGATGAAAAAGAAGATCCCGACTTTGAAGAAGATGGACAAACACACTGGGGGTAGCCCAGAACATTGGGCAGGCAGCACAGGGACTCAATCTCAATACGGAGCTGGGGGTTATGGCCTCAAATGATCCCCTATGATCCTGACATTGGTTTTTACTTCTTTTTTTTTCAAGATTAAAACTTTATTTCCCATCCTTTGTGCTTCTGATTGCTGGATAAAAAATAAGTAATTTCTCTTACCAGAAAATAGCCAAGCCAGCATTTAACATTCAACATCTAACTGCCTACCTAAAACAGACTTCACCCCATGTGCACATTCATGCCCAAACGGCTGGATCAGAAGAGGTCAGACCAGGGTTACCAACATTTGTATTACATATTGATCAAAATGTACCTCTAGGGAAATAAGAGGTCATGAGGTTGCAGATAAATCAGAGGCAAATACTAAAGGCTACAAAATGTGGGAAGCATGTCCATCCACCCACTCCCTCAAAGTCCAGCTGAGGGAGCAGTTAGCCAATGTAAATTATGCCAAAGTTTGAAGTGACAAGGGCTGAGACTAATTAAGTCCACAGCTGCAGGGCATCAGTGAATTCAGGACTGCTGAACCTTTTCAACAGCATGTTTCAAGTCGGGGAAATGCAAAACAAGTGTGAGCTCTTGACAACTCGCACAGTGATAAAAAAATTGTTTTTTACCCTAAGATTTTCAATGCATGTTCTGCAATTAGATGGAGTGAATTAGTGAGTAAACAGTAAACCCTTTTTCTAATCTATTTCTTGTTCCATAGGATTATATCATTCTAAAAAGGAGACATGTCAATAACTCATCCATTGAATACTTTAACCATATTATTTACCAACGATTTGGAGGTTCAGTTGCTGCTTTTCCTGGGACGTGTGCAGTATTACATTATGGTGCTGTCAGAATAGAAATGAGTCAATAACAAATGCGTGACTTGTATAGAAGTGTATTTAAAGCAAACTATCAAACTGAGACATCTGTGTCCTCTTCTTGTCTTACACCTGATGGCCAAAGATTAGGAAAGGTGCTGTGGTGATAAAACACTACTTCCTACTGCCATAAGAGAATCAAGCAGAACAGGTAAAGAATTACTTCAAAATGAGGGATTGACAACAGTATCACATGTTATACCACAATAATCATAAGTTACAGTTAAACTTACATTGAAAGATATGGATAATACCATCATTTAACCAAAAATAGTTGGCAATTGTGATTTAAAACACAAAAAATTATGATATTTAGTTTATATATTTGTCCTTGACAGTAAATACATGCTTTAGTTTACATATACATCAGGGGTGTCCAAAGTCGGTCCTCGAGGGCCGGAGTCCTGGAGGTTTTAGATGTTTCCCTGCTCCAACACACCTGATTCTAATTAATGGTCATTAACAGGTTGTCATCAATGTCTGCACAAGTCTGTCAATGACACAGCCACTTGTATCATGGTATGAAGAAGCATGGCAACATCTAAAACCTGCAGGACTCTGGCCCTCGAGGACCGACTTTGGACACCCCTGATATACATAACTCCTCTGTTTTATACTCATAAACAGAAAAAGTCATCTTGAATTCCCCTATTATCTTGATTTAAAAAAAAACTAAACAAAACAAAATTAAATCAGGTTCTGCATGGTGAATGTTAAAAGCCTAAAAAAATTAGATTTGCTCAAGTCTTTTTGTTGGTTTTGCTGACAATCAAGGAGATGTGCATGTTGTTGTGTTCGCAGGTATGAATGGTATGAGTCAGTATGAATCAGGAAGAAGTCTACTGTGGTACTGTTTTGTCTTCCACACCAGGTGGCATCCCTCCATTCTGGTATTTTTCCTCATATTGATGGATGCAGTGGTGTGTAATATTGGCAGGGATGTGACTTCATTCAGTCCCTCACAAATACCACACGTGTCAACTTCTATAGATTTTCCAGATTAACCAATTGTTTTTTACTTTTACTTTAACAATTGCTTGAATATTTTCAATCCATCATTTTAAGCTGCATTATTCTTGCATTGGACCTTTCAGATAGCTTATAACTTATGAATAAAGCTTTGATGGAGCAGTGTTACTCTAAAGTGCTCTGGTTTGACCTCCTTGGTCTTCCACACGAATTAATCTCTATAAACAAATAAAATATTTATGTTGATCATATGATACATAATTTATTGAAAGAAGAAACTTGTTGGTGGTTGTTGCAGACTTATCTTTGACTTCAGTCTGACAAGGACAGACAAAAACACTAGAAATCCTCAAAACAGAACACTTTAAAAAAATCTAGTCCTCAGTGGCTCACCACGTCACAGCTGAACACACTGGTATTATGATGACAAGCCGCAGGAGAGTGTGGGACAGGTGGCTTAGTCAAGTCAAACTCCATAATTGTCTCAAGCACCGCTGTGATCCATTGAGTCCTACAATGTTAATAACTTTGACCTTTTTCTTGAGAGCGCAATCTCTCTCAAGTGAAATGACCTCCATTCAGCCAACATGAAGCTCAGCTGCTATCTGAAATCGTGGACTCATCAGTAACCAAAATGTGCTCCAGCTGAACTGTTGTTTAATAAACAATATGCTTAATGATGTCCTATGACTTCAATAAAAATGCTGTGCTTGAGGTTTGTGAAATTAGAGTGGAGAATATTATTTAAAAGAATTGCTCTCTTTGCTGAAATGATGTAGGTGATTGTTTGCAACCACCCTTTTTTGCTTTTCAGGTTTATTGAAGAGTTTTGATATGTTTTTGTTTGTTTGTTTCTTTTTGTTTGTTTTTTCAATCCATTATTATTTTATTGCCTGGACTTGTGGATTGGACTCATTATTGAGTCCAGTCAGTGTACTAGCTGTTGGTTAGCAGTCTGGTTAGTCAACCAGAAAAAATCCTGGTATGGTTCCGACTGGCGGTTGTAGAAGAGCTCAAGGTCATCCAGCCAACTGTCCTCTGGTGAATCCTCAGTAACACTGGGAATGAAGATAGCTGATTCTGGTTTCTTAGCCAAACTTCTACCCTGCACCCTTCCAGGCCAACCCAGAGCTGTGCGTTTGTAAAATTAACAGTGCAACAAACAATGTTCACTTTCAAATAACCGTGATTATGCTCTTGTGGTTTCTGACTGACAGCTAGGCTATTTGACACTACATACTTATTGATTTCAGACCAATTACACATAGACTTATGGTTTGTACAATACTTTGTACTGAGGTAACCAAAAAAAAAAAAAAAAAAAAAAAGAAGCCTCCAGGTTTGTCACTCAAACTTTGTCATTTGACTTCAGGCATGAAATACTCAGCAAACCACATTGCGTTTTGTTGCCAGACTGTCCACTGTCTGCTGAGACTGATCATACAGTTTCTTCTTGCAGCCATAAAAATGCTGCAAACACTTGTTTTTGTCTGTAGACAGCAATGTTCAGGAAAGGGATCAACTTCAGTCTGCTGAACAGTGTAAAGCTTTGTAAAAGCACACACTACACACGTAATATTTCACTTTGCGGGATCACTAAGAATCTGTATATGGAGAATGGAGACCAAATAATAAGAGGATGTCCAGAGCATCTTTAGTCACAAATCTCATGTGAAAGTGGCTTATGTCAAGCTTCAAAACCAGTCTACAACAGACCCTTTAGCCTGTGTCTTTCAGTCTTTCCTTTCACCATGCATGGTGGCTAAAGATAAATCCTAAATCAGTTGTTTTTCCCAAAAACTTACCATATTTACCATTTTTGGCATTATTGTTAGCATTTTCATTATTATTTTGACAATATTAGAGTCAGACCATATGATCATTGAAGTTTATCAAACATATACATGAAGGACAATATCTTGTTTTTCCACATTCAAATAAGCCAGAAAAGCCAGACTTGGTGTACGTTACAGAGTTTCATAGTTCTCTAGCGTGGTCTTACCCTGACTAGCTGATCATTTCATATGTGAAACTAGACGCTAGTAAGTGTGTGCAACAGAGACTGAGTTTGTGTTTGTATTCTTTATTCACTCCAAGACAGTAGTTCTTTGCAACTGTGATTAGATGTGAGTAGAACTCATCAATCCGCAGAGATAAGACAGCTGCCCTGGAGCTGTGGATTACAGCCAAATGAATCAGTCTGTGGAGGGGAAACAGCACTAAGTAACTCTGCCTACCACCCAACTCCAACTTTTTTCATAGGTCTGTTGCCAGCTGGAATGAGTCATCTGATACTGATGCTTATGCATCCCTGGCTGAATCAATGGACATTCACTGGCCACATGAATCAGTCATAGTTTTAGCAGACCTGTTTGAAAAGCCTTCATCTTCTTCCATATTTGTCTCTCTGTCAGGAATCAACACATTCAAACATTTCAAACATTTCTCTTTAAAGTGTTATCCTACTACAAATATGTAAAAGCCTGGTTTTCAGCCAAGATACTGGACCATGATTTATAGTTACCTCATCTTAAAGGTTCCAATATTTGACCACCTGGGATGTAATATTAACTATTTTAATGAGCTGCAGGAGCATATGAGAGCACCATATCTCACCTTTTAGCAAATGTCTTATTAAGTTAAAGTTTATCATTTCTTCTACTAAACTCAAATCTTTCCTCATTATTTTCCATAACTGACTGACATCATCACATGTAACTGCTGTCCTTAAACTGTTGTTCAACAATCTTCAACAGCTTGGGTTTAGTGGCACTTTTAATGTTCTCATGCTATAGTGCAAATATATTTTTAAGGATTACTGAAAGGCCACTATTAAAATACAGAAGATATTTGCATAAATTGTGCACACACACACACACAAACCTTTCCTGCAGAAAAAAAAGGTCTTTCAAAAACAAGAATAGACAGTTTAAATCATCACCACCGAGCTTTCAGAGTAATTTATGTCCAATTTAGTGACAGTTCATTGCAGGGCCAAAGCAGGTACCCACTTTTACTTTTTTTTCATTGCATTCAGCAATGTTTGTTCCAGTCATGATTTGATAAAATAACCAAATAAAGCATGTGTTAAAAATGTTCCTATTCTTAAACTTGTTGTGATGAAGACATGAATGGTTGTGTGTAGAAGCAGAGATAGAACATAATTAAGAGTTTGTATTCAACAGAAAATGTAGAATCTATTTATCGTTATCAGGTTCAGAAAACTTTATCCCTCTTAGGAAATTGTTCTGTAGCAGTGGTCCAATTTTTGAAAATGCAAAATAAATCTAAAATAAACAATATGAATTTTTTAAAAAATTGAAAAAATATATACTTTTTTTCTCCTGCAAAGTATGTACAGGACAGTAGTCATTACACTGCACATGAAGAAAAAGTGTCCAGATATCAATCAGTAGATCGTCACATTGTCAGAGAGGAAAGTTGAACAGACTGATGGCCACTGGCTGGAATCCTGTGGCCCTCTGTTGCACATTGTGGAAGGATGAGATTGTCATGAACATGCTCCTGTGGGTGACCAGCATGTCATAGAGACGATGACACGTGTTGTCCATTTCTGTTCTTATCTTGGGTATCATCCTTCTCTCTGACATCACTGTCAGAGAATCCAGCTCCCACAACGTGCCTGGTTTCACAGATGAGTTTATTGAGTCTGTAATCATCCTTTACCTTCATTCTGCTGCCCCAGACTCATAAAGCATTGAGAAGACTTTGGCCCTTCCTGTAGAGGGTGTCAGAGTTCTTGGCCCACTGCAGTTAATTATTCAAATACACCCCTAAGTAATAGTACTCCTACAGAATCCACCTTGCAATGATCCTTTTTTTCTTTTAGAAGCACAACAAATCTGTTCAGTTGTGATACGTTCAGTGGCTGAAAAACTCATCCAACAAAGTTATATTTTGGAGATCTCATGCATTTAATTGTGGGAGGAATGTTGTTCTTGTATTTGTGTAACGTGTAGGGTGGCATCGTGGAATAAGGCAGGAATCTGCAAAGAATAAAAATGCAATGTGTTTTGTAAATGTACATCTGGGATAACTTCGGTTTTTAATAACTAATTTGGAATCACAAAAACACTTTCAATTACATTTTTGCAAAGTATATCTGCCCTGCAAAAATATAATTGATTTATTTAGCTTAAGTTAATCAACACTTCTCAATGAGGAATACAAATGCTTTTATAATGATAAAACATTTGAGTTATGGTGTTTTGCCTCTTGGCTACAGCAGGCTGCTGTTGCTGAGCTGCTCCACTGACAGGCTCAGAAAATCCTTCCTATCCAGAGTCATTAGACTGTTGAACAGCACATTGGGGAGGGGTGGAGAGAAAGGGGGCCCCACTACAGCACCACAGGTAGTGGTATGAACAGTATGGAGGACTGTAAATGCCAAACATTCTTAAACCGTGGCACTTTATCTGTCACCTTATTTGACAAGTGTCATTTTAAGTGCCTATGTCACTTTCCTTCACTTCCTTGTGTCAACCTACTTTTTTGCATTGTGTCACTTTATTTATTTCATTTATATCACTTTAATGGAGTTCAGTCCTCTATCTATCTACCTATCTATCTTGATTAATTAGACATATGCAGTGGAATTAGGGGTAATGATTATGACTTAATCCTTTCCATACCATCAAGCTTGGTGGAGGAGAGGTCGGTAGTGGGAGCGCCACGGTCCGGTTTTTCTGTCCTCAGTGCAACATCATGCCCCACAAGGGACATTTAAGAGCCACAGCGGTTCTAAGTAATGCATGCTTGGCTGGACTGAAGAGAGTACAAGTTTACCCAAGATGTTGAGAGAGTCACACTTGTTTAAAGTGATATATTTCACCCTGTCCTGTCTTTTTCTGGAATTATGCAAATTCCAGAAATTATGAGTGATGTCAGGTAAAATGTGTTCTTTTGACTTGAGCACTAAAAGACTCATCGTACATGGTTTAAATCTCTTCTGAAACCCTCTGATTTGTTTCTCCACACCTCCCATAGGTCAACATAATGTTGATGTACAAGTTGTACCCCAGTTGTGGTGTTTTATGATGAAAATTCTCAGATTCTCTATGCCATCCTCGTGTGTGACTTCCTGCTAGCTCAATCTATGGTTTAGTTGCGGTCTGACATTAAAATAGACTGGGCATGTCTCTCTAGCATAGCAGAGCGGATGGTCACTTCTTGGACACGACTAAATCCTCCATGGTGCTGCTCATGGGGCCGCTCTCATTGACTGGAACGGAGGTAGTTCTTTGCTGCAGTGGCCTCCAGCTCCGAAAGAAAGAAAACAAAATCTGTGGCATTCATTAGGAAGTTCCTATTGTGAGTTTATACTTCACAGAACTACAGCAAAACTAAAGCCATGGCAATTAAGTTGTTTCTTATTACATATGATTCATGGAGTTTTGTCAAAGTCAATGTAAAAATTTATATAGCACATTTACAAATTGATAAAACTGCCTGGAAGTTCTGAAGACACAATGAATAATAATAAAATAAAATAAAGAATAAAAGAATAAAACCCTTAGAATGGGTAAATGAAAAAACAATACAAACAATGTTATAAAAGGTCTCACTCAGCTTGGATTAAAAGTCATTGTAAAGTAGTGGGTTTTAAGCAGCAATTTGAAACTCACAACTGAAGTAGCGGCTCAAAAGCGTGGTGGGAGAGGGTTCCACAATTTGGGAATGGCAGCTGCAAAAGCTCTGTATCCTCTGGTTTTTAAACTAAACATGGGAGAGTCTAACAACATCTGATCAGAGGACCTCAGCCCTCTGCCCAGAGTGTACAAAGTCAATATCTTACAAAAATAGTAAGGTGCTAGAGACATAAAATAGAACAACAGAATCCTAAACTGGATTATGAAAGCAAGTGGTAGCCAATGCAAAGAGGACAGAGCAGGGCTGATGTGATCCCTACATCTGGCCCCTGTAAGATGTGCAGCCGCCTTTTGGATCAACTGTTAGCAGTGAATTAAGGACTGGTAAAGATCATAGTACAGGGAATTAAAGTAGTGGACAGAAATGTTATAGTTTTCAAAAACTGATCCCAAAGGCAACAAATACAATCAAAACAAATTGAGCCTTGGGGCACTCCACTAGCAACGTTGGCTATTTCTGAATAAAGTGGGCCGAGGTTGACTGAAAAATGTCTGTCCAATGGGCAGGACTGAAGACAGTAGGACTGGGTAGGACTGAAGACTCTGCCTTTAAACCCTGCATATTACTTCTGGTGTGGGCCAGAAGAATTCTGTAGTCAACAGTGTCGAATGCCGCAGGGTCAGCCCTATGTTCCCCAGGTCCTATGTTCCCCGGGTCCTATGTTTCCCGGGTCCTATATTGACATTTAAGGTTAAACAGAAAGAAAATTCGGAAAATATTTTTGCATAAAATGTAAGAAAATTTTATATTATAGCCTTTTTAGTAGGTAAAGTGTAATGTTGACTAGGCCTAGGCCCCGGGGAACATAGGCCCCAGGGAATATAGGGGTGCTCTCGAATGCCGCTGTCAAACTGAAGGACACCAGCACAGAAGAGTCACCTTAATCAGAAAATAAAGATCATTAAAAATGTTTTAACATGCAGTTTCTGTGCTGTGACGAAATTTAAGACCAGATTAAATTTTTTCAAATATATTCTTAGATTTGAGGTGCAATTGAAGCTGAGCACACCTCCTTTTTCAAAACATTTGATGGCCACTTAGAAATTGGCCTGTAATTTTACAATGTAGAAGAATCTAGGTCATGCTTCTTTAAAAAGTTCCTGTACTGTAGTTTCAGTGTAATTGGCACATACCTCCATGCAAGAGACATATTAATTATATTTATAATAACGGGCCCAATGGAGTCAAAAGCCTCCTTAAAAATTCTAGTGGGTAATTATAGGTTTTTAAGCTCTGGACAATTCACTTGTTTCTCTTGTTTATAATTCTTGTTGATAATTCCACAAGAAAAACAGGTGCAAAAACATCAAAAACAGCTGAACACAAAGAGACAACACTGGGATCTGGGGCAGTACCCACAGTTAAAATCCAGACATTAGATACCTTGTCAATGAAATTTTACAGAATTTATCACATAGTGCGGCACACAGGAGAACAGCATTGTGTTCAGAAGAATTAACAATTCTGTTAAAAACGTTGATGAGAACCTAAGGTTTGTCACAATTATTTGCAGTGAGATTGGACACATACTCAGTTTTAGGTTTTTTGATGGCATTTTGATAATTTGACAGACAATCTCTCAATATTCCCAATGACACATGAGGTCAATCTATTTTCCATTTTCTCTCAGTGCAGTGACATTCGCATCAGAGTGCATGAGTAGTGTTATTGTGCCAGGGTTCTCCAGGTTTTAGGTGTCCATGCATAATTGGTGTGATAGAGTCAAGAATGTCCTTGCCAGTAGTGTTAAATAGGCTGACCAGCTCATTAATCTCTGTATTTAAAGGGATAGAGATACCTAAGGATGAGATATTAAATGCAGCAGAAAAAAGAGAGCCAGTGGACGAGTTAATAGTGCGCTGTTGACGCACAGGGATGTCCGGTTTACTTACAGTATGGCAAAGCAATTGAAAGTGAAACAAGCTTATGATCAGATATCCCTATGTCATAAATGTCTTCAGTGCTCTCAAGCACTCATATTAGATTTTCTCACAGTTTAGTTACGTTTTGAACAGTGTAGCTAACCCACAGCTTTTTTGCTGTGGTTTGAGGGAATCAAAGGTAAGAGCAGTCCAGAGGAAGATGCTCCAAAAAGGTGAAGCACCCACTGACTCTAAGCCACATCTGGTTCAGAAGTATACAGTCCTGTTCCTGGGCAACAAAAAGGTCATTGAACACAAACTTTTGTTCACCAAGCATCTGACATTAAACAGGGCCAGCTGAAGAGTGAAATATCTTTGTGCGAAGTCTGGATTTGGGCTAGTGTGCAGAGATTTGTTGGAAGCACGCTGTCTGGCCAGTCTATGAAGATGTTGAAAGCAATATTCCTTCCACAATGCGTGTCGGTGATCGACTGCACTAACACTGCTCGGCTCTATCTGGTGAAGCCACCACCACCTCTTGTAACCCAGTGCTGGAAGGACACATGAGAAGGAAGAATCATTTAAAAAATCCAGGTCACTATGAAACAGGGACTGCAGGTAGGCTCTTTCTCTTACAATCACACCTCCACGTTTACTCCATCTTCTAGGATGTTTCCTCTGGGATGCCTGACACGGTGAATACGGGTAGATCCAAAGGAAGAAGAGAAGGAAGTTGACCTGAATGATTTCCATGTTTAAGTCGATTCAGAAGGAATTCATGCTGATCACAAATGGCAAAGAACGACTGACAGTGCAGTAGACAAGCAGTGCTGAGACATTTTGATAACCAGAGCAAACAGCAAAACAGAACTGGGAGATGTTTCAACATGCAGACTGCTGGCACCATCTTCCCATGAACTGGAGGCTCATTATTGTCACGTACATGTAAAATTTTTGTGCACCAGGATGTGGTCTTTTTGCTGCTGAAACCCTTTTCTTTTTAAACTAGGTTTCTGGATGGGGTGGCATATTTTAGTCTAAAATGCCATGGTAATCTTATGGTCGTCATATTTCTTTTTAATCTTCAGTGGGCTCCAGATTGAGAGGCAGAAAATGAGTCTCGCAGCATACAGACCCTCTGTGTTTTTACTTTAGATAGGCTGTTATTTATTGCCATTAGCTTCCCTTTGTCACCCTGAAAATAAACTGGTCCACTACATTCTTAGTGACCTGACCTTTTGTTTCTTTCTGTTCATAAAGCATTATCTCGGAAAGACGTGGCTTGAAACTATTTGCAAGCATAAGTTTTGCCTTTTTGTGCCTTTACTTCAAAAACTGTCTCCTCTTTGGGCTCTTTAGATCTCTTGGATGGAGATTTTTCTACTCTGCACTGAACCTGACATGTCGTTTTGGTAATATAAAAGATTCTGTACATTTTAAAAATTATATTCACTTTTAAAAATTTATAAATCTTCCAAGGTCTTTGGTAGTATAATTTCTAATGCTCTCAATCACCACTCCTGTCTTCACTGTTAAGAAAAGAAAGGAGACAATTTTATGCAATATAAATTGTTTAATTCAGGTGAACACTGCAAATGACCTGAGTCTAATTAGACACAAGTCTAATTTGCTTTTGTGTTTGATGAATTAATTTGAAACCATCACAAGGGTGTCATTAATTATCTTCAGGGCAGAGTACATTTTATGCTTGTTCTTAAATTAAATTAAAATGAAATACTGAAGTAAAGCTGTGTTTTAGTGTTATTAGAAAAAAAATCTATTTTGTTTAAACATTCTGTTTATGTTTCTGTTCTGTTAAATAACCATCTCATTTCAATTTATTTCCCGCAGATATTCCTACATACTAGCTTATAATTTAGGGAAGGCAATAAGTGTGACCAGGACTGTATGCACTGTTAGTGCTTGCTTACCAGTTTTTACATGTGCTCAGGAAAGTAACTGTGATCCTACATGAATGCAATCACCAAAGTATACCATATAATTTTAATCAAGACTGTAATGTCTGACCTGGCCATGTTTTCTATAAAGGGCAGGCTGTTTTTAGAAGCACTGTAGACTACCAAGCAACCACACCTTGCATTGGTTAAAACTGAGCCCCAGAGAAAATAACACATGCATGAAACCCAAGAGGTCTACAAAGTGCATATTCATTGCTTTTAACATACCTAAGGTCTCTTAAGCTTCTCTGCAAAGTGTCAAATTGAATACAGAATACAGCTGAAATCTACTGAGAATTTAGTTTTAGACTTCTTATACTTTTTCTGGGAGTATTCATGTGATTTATACAATATCAGAAAATGAACGCTATGTTGAAAAAGAAACCCGAAAATTGCTGAGCATAGGTTCACAGCTCCACATCACTAATCTCTATTAAGTTCCTTTAAGTAAATTCTGGACAAAATGTTAGACTTCACTGGGTTTTTAAAATCTAATAACAAGTCTGTAATTAAATTTGTTTGAAGTGTTGCAATTAATTATTACAGTTGCTTTTTTTTTCCCCACAGAACACCAGCCTGCTTCCATAAATGTTGAAATGCTGCATGAAATGTATATAATATAATATAATATAATATAATATTAAACAAAGTGATGTGATTAATTTTAACCTTAAATCTACCTAGCCAAGCTTAGCTAACCATATCTGGTAATGTTACACAATGTTACACAACGTTAACGTTACACAAATTCTATCTCATAGAATTATTTCTGGTACCCATCTCATTTACAGCCATAACCACTGGTACAGAGTTTACAAAACCATTTGAAACAGCAGAGGAGAGGGCTTTATACAGTTACTGATATGGGAGTGAGCAAGAGCTGCAATTCAAAACAATCAAGAAGGCTTAAGAACTTAAAATAACATCAATGGTAAATTTGTGCTGGACGGGGTTTTCTAATTCTGTTATGGTTCAGGAGTATTTGAGACCCAAAGGAATAAGCAAACAAAAAATTCTTCATTTAAACAAACAAACAAACAAACAAAAAGCCACTGGAACCACTGATGGAGCTCACACTTAAATCCAATGGAACCAAAGTAAATTTTTTGTTTCAAAGAGGGTGGCTAGCAAGGCTAATATTTACAACAAAGACAGCCCATGAAAACAACAAATGTTATTATTTCCTGTTATCTTCTTTTCAATTTATTTATTTATTATTTTAGCCAAGAGCAAAACACAAAAATACAAAGAAGATACCTGTGGTCCTGAACAGGAAAAAGCAAGTATAGATACTAGATGGTAAGATGGATATTATTGGGTATTTTTTATTCAAAAGATTTGAACATCTTTTCTGCCTTATCAAATAACACATTTTTTTGAGATGCTACTTGCCAAATACAAACAAATAAATTAAAATAGTAATGCCATGAAAACTAACCCCATGGTTTATGTTAAAAATGTCATGTTGGAATTTAGACAGGTTGATTTAGGATTAAGAAATGCATTTAAAAACATTTTTGTTTTAATTCTTAAATGAACAAAACAAAAAAAATATCCTTATATTTCTTACAGTCATGTCCAAAAATAGTCCACCCTCTTCCTATGATTCCTCTGTTATAACTGTATGAAAATGTTTTTTAAAATTATCAGCTCAGAAAACACAACCTCAGAAAAACAAGTTCAGCTAAAGTCTTTTCACTGTGCCATCATTTAACATAAATGAAGCCTAAAAGGAAGGAAATAATAATAATAATAATAATAATAATAATAATAATAATAATAATAATAATAATAAAGGGGCAAAGTTAATCCTATAGGATTTAAAAGAATAAGTTGCACCCAGATACTGCTCATTATCAGGTCTTGATGAATTGATTATCAACAGGTGTGCAGACTTCTTTAAAAGCAGATGTTTTTTGCTGTTTGATGGTCTGAAAAATTCAGGTGCATGTTATTACACCTGAAAGCAATCAAAGCAATGGTCTTGGAGGAGCAGTTGTGGCTGTAGACCCGTCTGGACAGGGTTGTAAAATCACTTCCAAACAATTTGAAGTTAATTGTTCCAAGGTGAGAAAATTTATTCACAAAGGGAAAATTCATAACAGTTGCCAATCTTCCCAAGAGTGAATGTCCCAGCAAATTTACCACAAGGTCAGACTGCACAATGCTCAAAGAAAAGCAAAAAACCCTAGAGCTACATCTCAGACCTGACAGGCCTGATTAAGCATATTAAATGTTAAAGTCCATGACAGCACATCAAGAAGACTGAACAAGCACCATCTGTTTGGAAGTGTTGCCAAGAGAAAACCTCCGATGTCTAAATAGGGCATGAAAGCACAACTCAGGTTTACAAAACTGGATCAGAACAAACCAGAAGATCTCTGGAACAATATACTGTTGACAGATTAGATCAAAGTAGATGTGCTTTTCCTAAATGTAGAGCATGTTAAGGCCAAAAACCAGCCACAGCATTTCCATAGAGTTTTGATTTGGGACCATTTTGCAACCACAGGTCCTTGGTACTCATGCAGTCAAACACAAATATTACATTATGAACCCCTTAAAATCTGTATCAACATAGGCAATATTGCAAAAAATAATGGACCAAATTTACTCCACAATGATGTGGAGTAAATCTGGAGATGTGGAGAGAATTTAGTTATTCTTTAGAAAAACACAGTCTGCAGAGAAACTCTCTTTGTCTCTCTCTCTCTGTCTCTCTCTCTGTCTCTTTGTGTGTGTGTGTGTGTGTTCAATGGGCTGGAAAGCGTAATAGTATGACCCATTCCACCATTAAATGTGGCCGGTTAAAATTGACCCAATAAGACCACAGATTCTATACATAAAAAAACCCACATACAAGTTAACAAAAACAGTAATGAATTTTACTTGCAAACAGCAGAGTATGCAACCATCCATGTAGTTCTCAGGTATTTATATGGAAAAAAATATATAACATTGACTTTTGAAAGTGGATCAAATTGACCCGAAGACAATAGGAGGGTTAACACACTTGTTTTTATTTTTGGTTTAATGTTTGTGTTATAAAGAGAAATGGCCTGGTAAAAAAGATAGCACAAACAGCCAAAGAGGGCCGATAAGGCTCACCCATTAGAATTTTTATTTTGCACAAAATAAACAAACATAATTAAAAAAAGGTACTAACTTCTGAACATAGCTCTATTGAGTTAAAGTGCGATATAGTATATATAGAAATAGTACTTGAACTTTTAATAGTAAAAGTGATCATTTAAATACTACTATTTACTCCTGTATAAGAAAAAGACTACAATACTTCTCCGACCACCACAGTGCTATCTCATGATTAAAGGAATTCTCACCAATATTTGTACCATTTGTAGGATACCACCAATTGATCCAAGTGGAACACCAAGGCTGAACCAAGTGAAGAAGGAAGAGAAAAAAAAAACAGGTGTAAGAAAGCAGTGGTGACATCATTATTCCCCTCAGTGACAGGTGTCTTTTCATTCCCTTGAAGTCCTTCCTCCAGGATGTTATGGGTCATAGGCTATGGCTCAATCACACAGCATCAGCTGTATATCTCTTCTCGCTCATAGTGTCTCTACTCATCCTCATCCATCCATTCTGATTACACCTCTAATGGTTCCTCTTCACAACAGCCACCAACTGTAATGGAATTATGCTTGAATGAACAGCCCTATCACCCCTTTTTGCTGCTTCACAGTTTTTTTCCTCCCCTCTCTTAACACACACACACATGCACACCTCCGCCCATATTCATTTACAACAGAGAACTCAGCACTACTGAAGCATATAAGAAAAAAAAGATGAAAGCATTGCTGTCGAATTTTCCAATTTGGAGTATTTATCTTATGTGGTTTAGTCAGAAAGGCGAAGAGAACAAGCACACAGCAGAGGTTCTCGCATATATCCACTGTGTGAAACATTACTTTCAGCAAGGAAGATGGTTAATCCGTGGCTACTTTGCTTCCTCTTTTCACAAGAAGATGCTTTAATAATTCCCTATATATTTAACATTATTCCTCAATTTCACCCCCCACCCTCTGTGTGTCAGTCTCTGCCTCTCTGTCCCTTTTTCTCTGTCACCAGTGTTGCCTCTTGTTCCCCTCAGGGAAAATCACCCCTCCATCGTCCAACCCCATCATCCTTATCAGTGACAGGAGAGAGATGAATAAGGGATCAAAAGGGCCTTTTCTCTCCCTTTTTTCACACTGTCAGGTCATATTTACTCTGCGTCCCAGTGGCTCAGCACATTGCCACACACACCAATTACACATGACAGGCTTTTTCTTTTCAAGGAACTGGTTGATGCAGTCTTGCAACTTGAAGAGTTCTACCAACCTTGGTCAAGGGCTATGTTTAAGGTCAAAGGTAATTGACTATCTTGAAGTTTTAACATTTTAGGCTTTCTGAAGGTTTTTGTGGTGTGTCACACAGGGAATATTCACAGGTAGAATTATAAAATAGACATAAAAGTATCACTTAGCCACAGCTACCACATGTGAGACCAATTATCATCCTGACAGAATGAACAGCTTGTTTGGCAGTGGGATTCATCCACAGGTTCTCTCCTGGCTCAAAGAAATCCTGCTGCAGAAAGAAAGTCCCATAATCCCACAAATCATTTTAAAAGAAAACAATACATCAAGGAAGAAAATGTGATTACTCATGTTGATGCCTTGTACTTTTGTTTTTTAGAAATCAGTTCCTCAACTGCAATGTCTCTCCATGTCAGAGCAATCTATATTTGATGACAGCCTTTGCCAGGCCAAAGATTGGGGCTTATCATTAATCCTTGATTTTAAAAAATGCATAAAATAGAATAAATTGTTAATTTGGGGTTTGCGGAGCTAAAGCAAGCCAAAAATTTTTGTTTTAGTGTTCAATCAACCCCATGTTACAATGTATGAGAACCTTGGCTGTGGTGATGTGGACTGGCAATAACCCACCACTTAATGAGTAAGGCCCACTGCTGCTCCTGCCAGGCGATAATCTTCTCTTGGCATAACCAAATCAAGCAGAGAAATAGTCTTATCAGGAATGAACAGCACGTATCCCTCCCAAACACTCAATGGACCCCCAACTTAATTGATTTCCATCGTCCCAAAGCCCATAGTTTTATGCATCAGAGTGCTTGTTATATTTACTGGTCTAACTGTTTGGATTCTCTTATTTTTCCATGTGCTTTCTTATCTGTTTGGTTGGATGATATGATCTGAGTGTTGATCTTGTCTCTGCAAAAATGTCATCTTTGTGGATGATTTTGTTGTAATTCACTTGTCCTCAGAGTGAATGACATAGGTGGTCCTTCCCTAACACTGTAACCTTCTATGTTAAATTACAAAAGCAAGAAAAAAAATATATGAACACCTTCGAGTTTACAGGAGAGCAGAACATGTTAAAATATCAGTTTCAATTTTACTTCCAGGAATGTGTGATTACAGTTTTGAAGCATTGTCTCTTTCTTCTGGTCTGCCATCCCTACTGTTGGCAGAAACTACCCAGACTATCTTTTGACTCCTGTCTCCTCTTCACCTCAAGAGGGACCCTCTAAATTAAAAAGTTCTTTTGTGTAACTTTAAAGAAAAAACAAATCCCAGCAGTAAGATATGATGGAAAGAGGATCATTATTTGGTCTTCCTTTCCTGCCTCAGCACCTGGACCATTTTCCGTCATCGAGGGGAAAATGAAACCCACTGACACCATTACATTATCCCACAGGGTGGCTGTTCAGCAGGCTGAAGCTTAGTAGAAGTTGGGTGAAGCAGCAGGACAATCACCTTAAGGACTGAAGTAATTCTGCCACAGAAAGGTTCCAGAAAAAGAAAATCCACCCTTTTGGACTGACCCAGTCAGAGCCTAGACTTTAACTTCCATAGAGATGCTGAATGACCTCCAAAATAGCCCTTCATACCAGACATCCTTTAAATGTGTCTGAATTAAAGAAATTCTGTCAAGAGGAATGGTCAAAAATTTCTCTAGAATGTCGCACAGTCCTAATTCAGAGCAACCAAAAGGATTTCCTTTTAATCACCGATGTTCAAAAGGGGTTCACCCAGCCAATAACTCCACCAGTTGGCTTACTGAGCCTCATTATCAGCTTCTGCACATTGTGTTTGTCTACTAATGTGATATAGATGAAGATCAGAACACCAGTTAATTCCAGTGGATCACACATTGTTTGACACTGTATGAGAAGCAGCTGTTTTATGGAAACAGATTATTAAGTGGGGTTTTTGTGTAAGGCTGCAGAATATAGTGGTACAGGGAATAGTTTTAGTCACTCCAACACCTTGATAAATTTAATTGATCATGAATAAATGGTGAACAATATTTTATTCTTTTAAACAATAATATATTTTAAAGTCACACTGCACCTGAGATGTACAATTTCTCCATTTTATCTACAATGAGCTAACACTAAATAACACACTAAGTCAATAAAGAAAAGGACTTTAAAAGGTATATTTGATCACAAAAGGACACAACTGACGAGCAAGCCAAGTCAATTTAGTCATCTGACATTTGCCAATGGAGTCTCTTGTTGGGTTAGATTCAGTCATCTTAAACAGAGAAAATAAAGCGTCCAGCTGCTCACTACCCGGAGTTAATACAGTTCTGCAGTCGCCTTCCTCCATGGTTGGACAGAATCCTGGCAAAGGATTACAGTTGCACCATAAGACTCCACCTTTCAACATCACTCTGGGTACTTCCCTCTATCAAATGGCTTTGGTAGAAGAAATGGCCTCTCTTCTTATGAAGGGAGTAATAATTTTTAAAGAATCCCTCTCCCTGGCTGACAACCAGGGAGCGGGATTCTTCTCTGGTGTTTACTGGTCTTTAACCAGTTTTGTAACATTAAAAGTAAAACTTTGCTGATGAAGCACAAATGAGAACTGCCAGTTAATCATTATTTAATTATTTAAATGTCATCCACTGTTATTAAACAACTAATGGTCAATTAATGATTTAGTTGATGGGTGATTAAGTATGAAATGTGTAAGGAATGAATCAAGGACTAATGGCTTATTGTTAATGGTGGAACATAGGCAGGGCAAGCTTATTTATAGAGCACAATTCATATTCATAAGCACTCCAACATATAGAGATAGGAATAGAGATTTGAAAAAAATAAAAGTGATGTACATGTAAGTGTTGGAGGAACAGTTTAAACGAAATGAAAATCCTTTAGTTCCAGCCTGTCATGCTTCAAAGTCTCAATTATTCAAACAGTTGTGGCAGATACCTGTTATAACTTGGTTCTGAGAAACCTTTTTTCAGCATTTATTAGGCTGACAGACCATTCCAGGTTGAATTCCAGGCTGCTAAACCTTGTTTAAAAAAAAAAAAAAAGGATATCTGAGGGACAGCTATGACATGAAGTTAAAGTGGACATGTATGTAAAGTAATTTGTTCTTTAATAGCATATATTTGACTGAGTGAAGTGACTACCAAATGAAAAATCCTGACATGACACAACTTTCTCCTCTTATTTTGGGGGAGTCTGAAAATATGTAATTCAGTGAGGCATTCAGGATTCTCTGATATCACAGACCCAGGGAATATTTATCCAGTTTCTCCATATTTTACCTAATCCAAGCTCATAGAACTGTGTAGCACTTTATTTTTTTTAATTCACACCCAACAGTCAAGCAGAATGGCTGACCCAACCCACTAAAACCTGTTGCTATGAACAGAGCTTTAAAGACGCGATTAAAAGGGGGGCTGTTGTAGTGTATTTCTGTAGTGTTCTGACCAAAACATGTCACATACATTCCACTTAGTAAATGATTTCAACTTGACAAAAAAAAAAAAAATGTTGAGAATGTTTTTTTTTTTGTTGTTTTGTTTTTTTTTTTCCTTTTAAGAAGAAATAAAACCCTTTGCTTTTACTACCACCAATTCACCTGGAACGTCATACAATAAAAAGGCTATTTGTCAGATTAGAGGAGAAACACTGGCATTTTAGAAAAAAATAAATTACAATATCCTAATATATGATTAGTTGAGTTCTTCCTTTCCTCTTGAGTGGTTCTGGATTGATTCTAAACTAGCCAGAGAACCACACAAAATTAGCAACAACATCGTCAGTACTGATTACTCAACCATTAGAACCTGTTTGTCTTCTTTCTAGTAAAGAGAGATTACACTGTGAAATTAATGAGTACTGAGTCTTTCCTTAATTTATACGTTTCCATTTGTCACTAAGTCTAATTTTCTTCTCATTAAGTGATCATCCTTATGGAAATCTAACATTAAAGTGGCACTGCAGAATTTTGTCTCTGGGAAAGGGAGAACTTACAAAAAACTTAGAGACGTGCTATTTTTAAAAAAAATTCTTTTTGAACTTTAAAAGAGGATCCTATTTAAAATTGGTATTAGAACTTTACATAGGCTCTGCTATATTTCTAGCTTCTGTCTCATATGTAAGTCACTGCATCCAGACTTCCTTTACTGCATCAACATGTTGCCATACATGTACAAGTACAGGAATGCTGATATAAAAGACTTGATTAATAATTATACACATAATGCAAAATGCAGAGGGATCTGACTGCTACTGATGGACTTAATTGGTATTGTATGAAATCATATAGAAAGATTTCAATTTAATGAACATATATTTATATGTAATTAATAAGTTCTACACTCTAAGTGTATTTTGACTTTGAGCTACCTTTTTAAAAGGTTTAATTTAGACAGCCACTCAGATCAGAAAACATTAAATCCACCTGAACAAAGTGGCTTAAAATCCAATTCTTTTCATTTTCTCCTTCATTATTGCTCTGGCAGTTTCTTGTCCCTTGAGGTTTGATTGATCTCATCATGTTTTGCCATCTTCTGGTCTTCTTCACAAAATAGTGCATATTTTCATTTAGAGCATGCAGTTGGGTCTGTCTTTGTCTGGTAATGAAAATGATATCTGATAGTGTAATAGGCTTCCAATTGTGAGCTGCCAGGATTACTTTCACTGACACCTCATTGATGCTTCATACTTTTGCTGTACTCATGAACAACTAGCACAATGACAAGGGAAGGACTATTCCTCCCTGATACTAATTAGTGTAGAATAACACTACTGCTCCAGTATTAAAAGGTGGAGAAACTGATGTCTGAAAAATTTGAGAGCATGGAGGTGAATTTTATCAGTATGAAACAAACATTCTCAGCCTTTTAACCCGGAAGCCAGGGCAGATAATGTAAAAGTCATGAAAGCAATTTTTCAATGGAAATGTTCTGTTTTAAGTCAATTCCAGTAACAAGTAGCTCAAAGAAATGTGAACAAACAGTGTAAAAAAGATGGGAATATGATGCATCTGAGAAAAGCAGAACTAACAGTTAACGTTTACATGCTACAAACACTAGTCTGTCATGGTTGAAAACTGAGACTACGGGATTACAATGATGTAAGGACCACTAATGTTGACTCACTGTTGACTGGATGGAGAGACAGTAGCTGAAAGAAAAAGAAGAAAATAAAAAAAAGTAACTATCTACTGACGTCAGAACTCAAAATTGAGTGTTTTTAATATTTCACCATGATAAATTATGTTGTGTAGCTACACTTATGTCAGGTAAGTCATAACTACCACATTTATTTCATGACATCAAAACCTTCAAATGTTCTGCTTATTATCTAGTGTATATAGATAACTAAAGGATATTTGATGTCCGTTGTCAAAAAAATATGTAAATGCAGAAATTTGCCACCAGCTAGCTATATTTGCTTTGGGTGTGATACAGTCTAGCCTATATTTTGTGCAGTATAAGACAGTACTGCGAGACACCATGTTTCATTTGAGTGACAAGTCATCAAGCCAAATGATTCATATTTAATATCTTAAAAGGCAATTATCCAGGCACCAGAAATATAATTAGCATGCTTTCACTCTTTAATCCTTCAGTTGTCACCATCAAGGAAATGCCAAGTCATTATTGACTCTGATTTTATTACTTGAGAAGTAAAATTTTTCAGGATCCATTTTTTGGAGAGCAGTGGTCAAACCAAAAGAGAGCATGTGAGTCAAAAGAACAAGCCTTGTTGCAGTTTCCAGAAATTAGCTATTTTATTTTCTGACACTACCTTCAGTTCATTTTGGTTGAATCTGTACATCAATTATGAGTTAAATGACATTTGAAACTATGACTCTTGACATCTGAGACAAGGAGCACCAGAGTTGAAGGAACTATAAGCCCTGGTAGTCCATGTTTCAGAAGTCCTCAGCAACATCTGAAATATGGATAGATTTGATCAGAATGAGTCTAAGTGTTTCTGGGAAGCATGAGCCAAAGTAAGCTAAAATTGATGGATGTAATCAGCTTTGAGCAGAAATCAATCTAGACCAATCTAGAGCTTGTTTCAGTGGTCTATTAATAAAATTAACAGCATGAAAAGGTATATTATCTTTTAAGTATAGAATGATTATGCTCTGTTAGGGCTTAATTCCCACCTGAGAAGTTCAGCGAAACTGCCTGGAAGCTACAAAGATGACAGCTAGTCGTTTTAGATCATATTTTGCATTGCAACTCTTAAAAGTAACATTTTGCAAATGTTCATCACTTGATATAATCTTAACAGATGAGGTACAAAATTCACTCCCTGTATGGTGCTCATGGGAATTAAATCTCTGTTAAGAAAAACCAAAATAAAAAACAAAACAAAACAAAAAACAAAAAAAACATTTTTTTTATACCAGGCTTTACATTTAATTCTGCTTTAAAATGGTGTGTTTTAAGACAGGGTGGTAGTCAATGGGGATTGACTGACTCACTATGGAAACCAATCCCTAATGGTGATCCATAGAATTGCACTTTCACTGGATTAATTTTTCAAAAGGGGATTTTACCCCTTGGTCCATTGCACTGACAATGGCAGCTTTGCGTCTACGTGGTTGGCTACAACACATGCATTGGCCATGAGTATGCATGAGAGTACATGTAACTACCATGGAAACAAGAAGGAAGTCCTGTTGGCTGGCAGAAATGACTATAAATCATTTCCCTCATCCTCAGTAGAATAGTTGGATTTGTTTTTCTACAGTGCCCCATCCTCCATAAATGACAGATAGTTTACATTATTAATCTCAGATGACTAATTTATTTATCATTGTTAACCAAGTTAAATTCCTTGCATTCTTACACTCAGACCTTGAATACATGGAATTCTACAAACAAATCATTTTCTCAATGAGAGTAAATGTGAAAATGACTGAACAGATTTTCAAAACATTCAAAGGTCTTTCAGTGATCCATTTAGTTAATTTAACTTGGAACAAGCAAGTGCATAATTTAGAATATTGTTTTTTCATTACTCCGAGGTGAATGTGGTCTCTGTGGGTTGAGCTATGTCTCTGCACATGAGAAGATTTATTTCTTGGAAATTGTTTTCTAGGCTCTTTAATTTCACCTTCACCTGACAGTACATTATAGCAATTTGGCTGTCAGCAGTAAACCATCAGCTCCTGCACTCCTTCAGGCATCAGTCCAGCTGTGAAATGAAATGATGCAAAGACAGAAATGGGCAAGACATGAAACCATTCAAATGGACAAACCTACTTGGTGAACTCAAGGGTAGACTCACATTTTTTTTTTTTCTTGTCTGGCACCATACAATTTGCATCTACAGATGGAAAAAACTTTTCTTAACAGTATGTGTATAATAATTTCCAAATCAATTCAAAATTTTAAAGCATATATAATCAGTTATTTGGAATTACAAATGAGTGTCAGGTGAAAGTCATTCAGGAAAGAGTGATAAAAGTGCAATTTGTGTCATTTGAATCACTGCAGGGAAGAGGCAGACTGAAAATTTGATTTTTTTTCCTAATTACTATTCTTTTTGTGTAACTATCACAATATCCCGTTGGATGTACACGAGATCCTCTGTTGTTTTTATTTGATCTCACAAGAAAAACACAAAAACACAGATTTTAAAAGTATAATAAGATACACGTATGTCGATTCTGTCCCTCAATAAGAGCATTTACTGTTTTAAAAATGCTCTGCACTCCCTACCTGGCATTTGAAAGGCATTTTTTCTTTATCCTTTTAGTTTGTAATTACCTGTATATTTAAAAAGGACATTTTCTTTGTGTCCAAATTTTTGTGCAGTCTTTTTCCCAGGTTGCTCTTGCACGCTATGATCCATTGATTCAGTGTTTTCGCTTGTCTGCAAGCAACCTTAAAGAGCAGAAACAAAACAATGTACAATAAATCTTTCCACAAACATACAGTACAGTTCCTGTGGGTTTATATTCAATAATCCTTTCTATACCTCATTCACCTTTTATTTCCGTCTTGTCAATAACTTTTCTTTTGTCCGGCACTGCCTGACCATCGGTTATAAATAACCCAGACGCTGTAATATTGACTCAAGCATTGCTTTGTGGCAGCTGATTGAAGCTATTCTGGGTGAAAGCATATTTTAAAAATCAGTGGGGGTATTTCCTTCCTACGCAAGTTGATTGCTATTATTCTCCCTGCATTACCGCATTTTTAAACCCACCTGTTCACAGACACAGCAGTAATCCTTCAATTCCTATCAGACCCAGGTCTGAAGCTGTGGGTCTAAGTCTGAAAAGCTGATAAGTAGCTCTGCAGCCCCTTAGGGAGCAGTTCCATCTCGTTTCATGTTCATGCTGTAAGCTGCAGACTTTAAATACAGCCAGGAGTCATCGTGTCTGTGTCAAAATACCTCAGATGAGTCTACAGATGTATCATAGTCGAGCAGGAATCACAGTAAAAGGATGTAGTGGACAGCTGGGTGGACAAACCAATATGGACAACACTCATTTAGAGGGAGATTAAGAAGATTTAAGAAAAATGAAGGTCACACATCCAACACCCCTTTGGCAACGACCTCTAATCCTAATTCAGTAAACTCAAAGAGCTATTAGTGTGCTTTTTGTTGGAAATTAGCAAGTCAGTGTAGACATTTTATAATTCCTAAAACTGAGCTGAAGGCCTGTAATATTCACATTATCAGTTGTGATTGTAATTCTCAGTCATGCTGAACTAATTCAGTGCTGATCCTGTCTCCATTTAAAAGTAATAAATGAATGTTCTTTAGGAGGGACCCATAACAACTGCAATAACAAAATTAACAATGTGAACCATCAGCCACTAACCAATCAGGGCTTCAGCAGCAAAGCTCTTCATGCTTGTATTTCACTTATTATCATTGAATGGGTCTTCAAGCCAAGTAAGTACAGACTTTCAGCCATTGTATTCCACCTGTGAAACTTGCTATAATGTTTGTGTAATGAATACAATGATGATAGAAATGGCTTCCAAGGATTTATGAGCTTTAGCTGATGTACTGCAGCAAATCCACTTGGAGAAATTTCATTTGACACACATTGATTTTTGTGATAATATTTTTCCTACACAAAAGCTGTGGAGGTTGTGATGCATTTTCAGATATACTTTCTCTTTTCTTCTGTTTTTCTCCAATCCACTCATTCTTCTTTGTCAGAACCAGATCCTCATGTTACCAGAAGCGTCTGCTGGCACTTAATGTGTTTTGACATGTTTTGTATTAGATGCTGATAAATGAGCTGCAATGCCTTAAAGTTGGAGAAAGAGATTTCTTATAATTTTGTTAGATTGACATGACTTTGGAAAGTATACAGCCAAAATGCCTCTTTTTTTCAAACCCTCAGTACACACGGGGGGGGACATGTGCATGCACTACCAGCCAAATGTTGTAGGCTACAGGCACTTGCACAATTCAATCTACATTACTGCAAAATAGGAAGCAGGTGACCACCCTTTCTGCTAGACTGGAAAAAAATCTAGGTTTTCCTCATGTTTAGCTCAAGTTAAAAGAAATCAAACTACTCGAACCAAATGTAATATGTGAAAACATTAAAAGGACAAATCACGATCTAACAAATAGTCACCACAACATCAGTTTTTCGACCTGTCTGCTCTCTTTATTGTTGCCAATGAGGAAAAGCCACACCAATATTGTTTTACCTCTTAAAACACAAATTCTACTTTTTGTCTGTGGTTGTCTCAGATACAGACTTCTCTGGGACAACTACTGGTCAAGTGCACTTGAGTGTGCACGAGATGTGTATGTAACTATTGTAGCTACAAGAAAAAATGCCAGTTCAATGACAGAGAGTTACTACTGATCTACCTCAGCCCAAGTAAAATGGCAATGACCTTTTTTTGTTCTGTTTGTCTTTTGTGGAGGCTGGAGCACCATTACAAAAAAAAAAAGAAAAAAAAAGTTTTTTGTTTTTTGTTTTTTTATATATATTTGATTATTTGTTTGTCTATACCTGCTTAATCCTGTACTGGGTCCCAAGGTCTGCTGGAGTGTATCCCTGTTTGTTCCAGGCAAAAGGCAGAGGTACAAGCTGGACAGGTCGCCAGTCCATCACAAAGCATTTTGAAAGCCCAACACCTCTGGGGGCTGCCTTCCTGGTTGCATACATGAAAATACAGGTTGATCTTTCCAGTTTGCACATGACTCATAACATCATGTGGTAAGCTGAGCATCAACCTTCTTCTATTTCACTTTAAAAACTGTACTTATTTATCATCATGCCTTGTCTTTGATGCTATTATCCTTATAGACATGATGGATGGTTTACTTTTAGAAGGAAACGCTCCTCATTTATGATGAAGGGTCTCAGTTAAACTCCCATATTAGACTGTATTATTTTGAATACTGACCAGATTCTGCCATTCAGCTCATACCTTTAATGAAGCAGAGTGGAGGGGGGTTCATTTCTGTGATGATTCTGAAAGGTTTCTCTGAATAGATCAAGTACACTGCTGGTAAATCAGTGAGTGGCAGGGTGTAGCCAGAACATGGTTCTCACAGACTTTCTAAAATTTATGTTCAAAATTTATATACTTGTTGCACTGTGGTTTAATCTGGGTTTTCCTTGCTTCATGTCTGGAACTGATCAAATTTCCCTTATCATCTTATTGACCCAAGTGTTGGGGCTATCTTTTATCTCCAATGTTTCCATCTTTATTTTTTTTTTTAATCACATTCTAATAATAACCACATTCACTGGAAAACAAGAGACTTTTTTTGTGATGAGTCAGCTTATATTGCTGGCTATAAAATAAATGCATAGCTTTGCCAGATATCTATTCATTGAACAGACACAAAAACAGCAACATCATACTATTTGTATTCTCACCGATTTTTACAGCTGTGACCTCACACTGACATTTTCTCCCTTTTTATGTCTTATATCAGAAGCAATCAGGAAGGTAAACGTTTCTCTGTGGTTTCCTGTTACTGACTGGTTGTCATCCAGCCTTGACCTTCCACCCCATCTGCTTGCTGGGACTTGCAGACACTGTTCGCGTGGCTTCCTTCCATCCTGCCAATCTTGTGACTGCCTTGAAAGACTTTATAAACTCCATCCTGCTCTTTAGTTTGGGCCACATCCACAAAAAAAATGTTTTGTTGTTTGACAATATGAAGATTTAAGAAAATCCACTAGGAGACAGTAAATCAATTTTCCAGTAATTGGCAGTAAAACAAGTTGCCATTAATCGTGGAAGAGACAGAAGATGACAACTGATTGGCTGTGGTAGTTTCAGCCCCCAAAGCCTCTGTGTGCTGTATCAGTATTTTAACTGGTGATATGTATTTTACACTTGTGTGTTAGTAATATTTACAGAATGAAGAAAAAGTTTAAGTTAAATGTCCAATAATCAAGTCACAAAGGGCATTAGCTAAGAATTACACATACAGTTTCTCCATTCTTCAAATATGTCTGTGTTTTTCTTGCAATTCTTGTCTGCCAGATAATTGGGTTTGGACTCAAATGTAGGTGTCAGCACAAGCAGCTCAATGCAAAATGATTTAATGGCAAAACAAGTGACCAAATCCCAATGGGGAAAACCATCTTTGAGTCAAAATACAAGTGTGACAAAAATAAAAAGCTGGGTGGATTGTAATACACAATATAGCTGGCAAACTGGGAAGTATGGGGAGAGGAGAGCAGAAAAGATGGGAAGCCAAGTCAACACAGGAGCCACTCATAAGGGCAGGGTGACTGTGTAAAAACGAAAATCATCAAAGGCAGCAAAGTCAACTAAAACTTATGAGGGGGTGTGGTAGCCAGGGTGTGGGATGAGGTTTATGAGCACAGAACAGCCAGGTCACATCATTTTGGTTTGAATTTGCTATTGGCTGCATCCTCCTCCTTATTCCTCTCCCATGTCAGGTTGATCAGTGGTTCTAAGCTGCCCTGAAGTGTTGTCATGCATCATTATTTGCCACACTGTGTTGGACTCGTGTCTTGTCCTGAATGTAGCCTGCGTTGTCTTCAGTGCCAGCTCTTATAGGCCCTAAAACCCCCTGCTGCCAATTAGTCTGCGATCATTTCAGAGACACATTCAAAATTACCATATGGCTTTCGAGAGAAGAGCACTTGGCAAAAACATCCCTCTACTCTTTAAGCAAAAGCTAGAGAGCCAACTAATGCTTGGCTGAGGTCTTTAGAATTTAGCAACTGGTCACTGACAGGTGGCAAGGTTTAACACCAGTCAAATATAACAAGCATCTCATCAGTTTAGCCAAGGATAAATTATTCAGACAGTTGATCTTCTTTGTTGACACTGAATATTGCACAGTGGAGATTCAAGAGATATACACCCTGACATATTAGAGAGACCCCAAGCTTTGCAGAAAGGAGATCCTCTCACCTTTGCCCTGCTTCGCAATGAAGTCATTTACAGAATTTGTACAGGGATGTTTTCTAGAGTCAAAGATGAAAGTGTTGAAGCTTCTTTCATCCATGGCCACTCAGCCCACAGACCTCTCTTTCATTAATGTACTGTTTTACCTTTCTCTCTTGCCAGGAATCACATCCGTGGGTTGACATTCTGTTCTGATCTATGTGGCATCAATTCCAACAAGACTAAGATATCAAGATTATTGTACATCATTGTCATCCTTCTCTTTGGTTAAGGTTCTTTGGTTTCACATAGAAATGGAATGGCACAGTTTGAGTGAGGTTAAAGGATTTATTTTCCTTTCTTTGGTATTTTCACACACATTACTACATATTGCCACAGGAGAGGGACTGTCACACACTCCAACTGATCCATTTCCAAAGCCATGGGGTCATACAGTGCAGTCTCATAACATTCTAACAAATGATCTAAAACTTTAAAATCCAGATGACATGCTGCTGGTGCAAATCATGTGCACATTACTTTGTCTTCCCTGTGATCCTGAGCAGCTCTGCTATGCAACACATTGAATGTAGACAGGTTCCCACAAGTTAAATATAGCACAAACCCGCAGCAGACAACAGTAATTGCTCTATACCCTGAAGATTTGTTCTGAAATAAAGTACAGGCAAACAAGGACAACAAAAGGAAGGGACTCTCATTCAACTTTATAAGCCCCTGTGTCTTGCATTACTCTTATGTTGGTTAAGTAAAGCAGATATGGCATGGGAAAAATAGAGGGATGAAAGGTTAAATGGATACATCTCAAAATAGGAATATTTAGAGTGATACAGGTTGAAATCCTAGTATTTATTGGAATCTCTGGATTAATGGACACAGACTGTGTCATTAACCATCACTAAACACAAGTTTTAAATGTGAGCACACTATTTTTTGGGACAGATCTTGTGCCATTAAATACATTTTTGAGGGGTTTTCTGGTGATTTTTGTTCAGACCTAAGGACAAGCACTCATGGCACTAAAGCCATAATGTGTGCCACTACATGTGATTGAAACTCTGAAACTGACTTTAGTCTTGTCTCATGCAAGCTGTTTCACAGTTTACGTCACCAACCAATTACAAGTGGCACTGTCCTTTAATTCACAAAGGAATCATGTTGTAATTGTAGATAGTGACTCCACGAGATCCCAAATTTTTATAAAACACTGGCTTATAGTTTTCACATGTTTAAGGAAGTCAAACAAATCTTTCTAACGTTTTTACAAAGTTGTCTAGTCTATGATTGGCATAAAGAGGTAGAGGGTCAAATCACTCAGGACATCTGTTAATACCAAGTCTAAATGGATCCTAAGAGTTGTTGGATTTTTCTCAGGTGGTAATACATTGTCACTCAGCTGTAAGATTAATGATTGGATCACAGTGACACCCTCTCCAGATAATCAGTTTGTTATTTTCCATGTGGAGTGTCACCTCATTAATTTAACTGCTCACTCCTGAAATTAATCATTCTCTCTCACATTAAAGTCAATGGTTAAAACTCAAATAATAAATAAGATTTTTTTTCTGTCTCACAAACCACAGCCAAATGACTTTTGTATTAACCTGTTGGTCACAAGAACTGTAACTAATAGTTTTCCTGGATGGGTGAGACAAAACATGAATGTGTTAAACTGTTATTTTCCTTTTGCATTGAGCATGAGTGTGTTAGAAGAGCTAAATGTGATGGCACCACAGAATGAATGACAGCAAACCAATATCTGATCAGACCTCTCTGCACCCTGACTGCAGGGATTCAGTTCACTTTTATTTAGACATTGCCAATTCATGGTTGTCATATAGTATGGAAGAGACATTAGGACTCCACTCTCAACCAGTATGGCTTTTAATATATTTTCAGCACATAAGCAGCACACATTGATGATATGTCTATGACATCATCACTATGAGACCAGAAAGCCAGGAGTCTCTTATCACCACAACAGCAAAAGTAATTTCAGAAAACTTTATACAAAATGAAACCCATAAATTTCCTTTGAACAAGCACTTGACAAAGGTGGGAGAGGAAGAAAAAAACAACTCCCTTTTTACTGGATAAAAGCACCAGCAGAAGGCAGTTTATCAAGGGCAACACTGTGAAGGGACAAGGGAGAAAAAAGCACAGCTCAAGAGGCAGTGACAGTAGTCAAAAGACAATAAAGACTGTTAAGACCTGGTGTGGTCAGCAACATGCAGCTTTAGAATCAAATATAGTTAGTACAGAGAGAAAAGAATATTAGTCTGGCTAACCATCCTAATCATCTTCATCTTCGATAAGATAGATTGTGGACACAAGGAACTGACTCTGGATGCCATTGGATAGGCTACAACAAATTAAAAAAAAACAAACAATCTGACTAGTGTCAATAAATAAATGTAAACAATGGCACGCAGTGGAATAGGAATGTCAGTTTTCCTTGGTCCAAGGTGCTATTTACTAGCAGTTCCACCAGCATCTTTTTAATAACAACTTTTAGACTCCTGTATGAGTCACTGCATAAAGGACATCCCTGCCCTGTTCCAATGGGTTTGGTACATTCTGTACCAGTGGGAATAGCTGTCAATGGGAGGAACACCGGACCCATTTCATGAAGTGAATCAGTCTGTCTGTCTGTCTGTCTAGATTTTAAAAACTTTGCGTCAGGCTATCACAGTTAAGTTGACTTTTCCCTTAATCATTGTCATAATACAAAGCCAAGAAAGTAATCGACAGTTTATACTAGTAACCCATCTTCTGATTTTGCGACTGAAACATCTCAAATAGGATACTCTGCTGTATATATATGTATATGTATGCAGATATGTTGCATTAGCTGGCAGCTCCACAGCTCTGTCGACATGGGTCAGCTGAAGGAGCTGATGGCCACAGCAAACTTGAGATACAGTGGGCTTTCTTGTCAGCTTTAAGGGAATCATGGTGGCGTGTGCATGTGTGTATATATATACATACACACACACACGCGCGCACACACACGCGCGCACACACACACACACACACACACACACACACACACACATATATATATATATGTCTTTGTGTAACTATGGAGTAAATCATACTGTCTGACCTCATAGTCAAACTTAAGGTTTCTTAATGCTATGAAACAATACAGACTTGACTGGTTATTTTAAATTTGAAAGGTGATGCATGTTTTTCTTTAACATTATGAAAATACTATTTAATGTTCTGTGTTCAATCTGGGTAGATTACAGTCTCCTGAGAGCTCTGAAGTGGAAGACTTAAAGGGCCATGCTCTTCTACTGCAGAGCTACCCACAGCTTAAGGATATTGATGTGCTTTGTTTGAAGTGTTAGCTGAGGGGTCCTCCCACCTTTACAGGATGTAAATGCATTTCAAGATGTGTCTGGAGGTGTTGAATGTGTCATTTTAGAAGCTTAGATCTAATAAAGACTGCAAACACAATCCGAGCTAAAAGCTGTAATGATGTAATGGAAAGGAGGGATTCTGGTTTACAAGGCTTTCCATATTAAGAATGTCTGGTAGTTTTAGTCATGTCTAAAAAGAAGAACAGACAAACATTAGGGGTGTTATTTGGAGCTGCTCGAAGATTAAATTGAAATCAAAGTAGTTACTTCAAGTTTTGACAGCAGCACAGGTATAGGGATGCCCCAGTAGGAAGCAATAATACTAAGTGGAATTACCCAATTTTACAAGATCAAGTATTTTTGGATTACTGTCTTCTTACAAGGCACAAGGCTGAAAGCTATACTTGTATGTTCCTGGGTGATAAGCATGTCTTATGCCATTTAATGTAATAAGCTGAACAGATGGAGAGGCTGAGGAAGCAGGAGGTGAAAAAAGGTGAGCAGTGTGGTTCATTTACAGTGGAAGTGGATAGCCTGCACCTGAGTGCTTACTTCCATTTTGCTTTTACATCCCATGTGTTCCCAATCCCCCTGCAATGAAAAACTACTGAAAAAGAGAGGGTTAATCGGAGCAACGCATTTTTGCAGAGGTTCCTGGGAGCGTTGCCCAAAGGAGGCCTGAGGATAATTACAAACCATTCAACAAACAGAGCCTGGCAGCATACTGAGACATCCTGATGCAGAGCCAGTGAGTAAAGACAGTGCAAATTGGATGGACACTGGAAAACACAAAGAACATGAGTTACACAACATTAAACATCCAACTGGGAACATGGATTGAGGGAACAAGGAATATTTAACTCACTTGACTTATGACATAAACTATAAAAATGTGATGGACCCCAGTGGACCTGATAATATGATCCATCCTGAAAAAAATATGAAGAACCACAATTTCAAAAACAACAACAACAATAACAAAAAACTACTAACAACTCAGATACTGTAATTAAGATATGTTACGGTAAAGGAGACAATGTTCTGGCCAAACCTTGAATATTTTTGAGCTCATAACCATTACACTTTTTTGTGTCAACATCATCAGCTCCACCACTTCTGTAATTCCATACTCTGGTTGACAACTAATTACCTTCATTAGTAAATGTCACCTCAGTCTGCAACCCGTAAGTGACTCACTGGACCCTAAGTATTAGAGATTTTGTGGCTGCAAGTGTCTGTCTGTAACCAGGGTTTGATGAGGTAACTTTGCCCCAAAGGTTTGATTTTCAAACTGCCAAAAGCACAGTGCAGAGTGAAGATCTCTGCAAAGAATGTGGTGTATCAGAAACCTAAATCATGTTCCACAACTGCAGGCTAACCTCAGGCTCAGTTATGGAATTAACAGAGAAGCCAGCGAGAGATGCTGCATTACTTTTGACTTTGCACTTCTTAGGTGTGAGACATTACCCCTCCTTTGGAGATTTCTGGAAGAAAAAAAAAAGTCCATCATTATACATTAATAAAACCAGAGATTTCTCGCTCGGCTTGCAAAGCTTTTATTGATTTTCTTCACTGAATTTCTTCAATGAGAGTGGAGGGACTGACACTTTGATTCCATTTACCATTATTTGGTGTGTGTTTATGCAAGCTCTAACGTATGTGGATGCGGGTTTTGTGTGTGTGCTTTCAGTGGATTTGCCTGTGCAGATTTGTGTCTGCATGACCGCTGCTTGTACTTATTTACAAAAACTCTCTGAGAGTGTTTTATTCCAGAACTGAGTGATGTTACTCTGTGCTCATGTTTATTTTCCCATAATGCCACTAAAAATCTTTTGCATCATTCATTTGTCTTTTTTTTTCTTTACATATACAAGGACACGTGAAACACCAAAGCCAGTATAAAGCTGTATTGTGTTGGCTAACTGTGGAGATAAAGAGGTCTTCCAGGGAGACTTCTTTTTCTCTGAATGTCTCTGGGTGATCGGGTTTCACTGATGCTCACAGATGAGACCAGAACAAAGCACAAACACACACACATACACGCACGTTTGCAATCACACACCTTATCAGACAAAGACACAGCCATCAGCCACTGCGACCAGGGTTCTAACTACAATGGCTTGCTCTGCTTTATATTTGGGCATCCACTGTTAAACCTTTACCCTTGATATTAAAGTCATGGCTTATTCATTGTGAAATAAATCACTATATTATTGCAATATTTTGTCAAAAGCCCTGGAGGAAATGGGACAAATTTGATATATCTGCAGTTTGTCAGCAAAAGTGCAATGTTTGCATTTTTTCCATCAAACAAGAAACCCCAACCCTGGGGTGTAAAAACTACATTTAGTATTAACTGCCTTCTGTTCCGGTAGACACAAGTCAATATTGTATGCCTGCTTCTACATTTGATGGATGGCACATTCTTTTTGTTGAATTGTTGCTTTTATTACACCACCGAATTTTTCACGCTGAATATGAGCTAAGTGTTAATAGACCGATGATCATACAGAGTGTGCAAAGAGTGCAGCAACAAAGCAATACAATACTGATTGAAGCAATTAAATCTTTGAGGTAAGTGTAAAATTCAGCTGTTGGAATGCATAAAATGTATATAGACTCTGAGATTCTCCATATGCTGCTTTTATGTGCTTAAATTTACCCACATATTCTCTCAAAGCAATCTTTCCCCAGAATATATATATAAAAAAAACTATATTAGTCTCCAGTGTGAAATGTAGAAGTTTCAAGGTTTATGTCCTCTTTCAAAAATGCATTACATGCTGTCATGGTTTATTGGTTCTAAAGTTACATTTTTTTTATGGGATGCTCTGGTTTTGTTCATTTAGACTTTGTTTTCTAAAGTTCATTGTGTTTGTAAAGTTTTCTTTTCTGTGTTTAGTCAGTGTCAGACTTAGTTTCATGTTCTGTATTCTGGTCTGCTTCATTTATAATTCATTTTTGCACTTTGGTTTGCTTCACGTCCCGTTTTATTCTGCAGAACTTTACTTCCCTTGCGCATTCTTTTTAGTTTTGCTTCTTGTCTGGGTTTCATGCCTGAATTTTGTTACTGATGACATACTACATGGATCCCATTTTTCACAACCTCCCTCAGCATTTATACTCCAAGGATTCCTTTGATTCCTGGTGAATGGCTGGATATCGTGGAACTTAACAAACTCTGGAAGATGGCTGTGGTGATGGATGTAAGAATCCCAGGTGATGGCAACAACAAAAAGAATGAATATTAGTGACTTTAAAAATATTAAAGGTTCAAAATGGAAGAAGAAAAGTTCTGTCTACCTGTCTATAGGTAGGAAATATTCACTCTTACAGCTTCTCTCTGTAGACTGATTCCTTTGAAGCTGTGATGATGGAGAGCTGAGGGTCATCAAGAACCCCACCCCTGCAGCATTCATTCCACATCTGGCAGTTCCACGAATCTTCACTAGAGACAGCTGAGATTAATTGTCAAACTGCTGGTAAAAACAGGCTCCCACCCTCCCCACATCTTCCCCCCACAAACCCCATCTCAGTGACATCTGGTGCCATATGGTTGGCAGCACATGCCCACCAATGCATAAAAGCGACCTTGTGTGCCAGTTTAATTTTACTGTTAACTTTGTCCACAGCTGGAAACTGCACAAAATATTATGAATCAACAAAGTCTTTTGTGATTTTTTTTTTGCATCTAAATTTTTGTATTCAATTAAAACTAATTCAGTTCTGCCTAAAGTCCATTTAAGGCCCCATTTAAGGTGGTCTCAGAGTTGCTAACATTCGCAAAACACTATTTTGTTTCTAAACCTTGTATTATGTTTGTTTTGTGATTAATGTTTGACTGATCAGTGAATAACTTTTTAGGAAGAGACATTGGAAATAAGTACACATTTTCATTATCCAATATCCTCAGGTGGTACCTGGACCTAGTTGTCTCAACTCTAGTTGTCTCAACTGGCTAAACTTGTGAATGTGTGGACTAATCACTAAATTAAAATGTGAGTTTTAAAAAACATGCAAATTTGTGTGATTGACTACATACTAAATCAAATATCTAAAAGGCACCTTGGTTATGCAGTTGGAAATTGAATTAAAATATACTAAGTCTAATATGTCCTAAAGTTGCCCTAAAGTTCCCAATGTGGGCTTTGACCCAGCTGAAACAGGAGTTGGTACACAGACAAAGAAACTGGTAGTGAAAGAATCATAAAAGCATGCATAGTATTTCTAAAAATAAAAAAAAATGTAAAGAATACAGCAGAAACAACATGTAGAGTTGGTAATGTTTCCTAATTCATTCTTCAACACGGTTCCAGTTTTCCATCAATCAAACTATGTTGTCTGTAATCCATTTATTACTTTCTACTAGTTTGAGTTCAGATCGCAGGGGCAGCAGCCTGAGCAAATAGGCCCAGGCTTCTCTCTCTGTATGGTCACCTCCTTCAACTATTTTGTGGGAATACTGAAGCATTCCCAAGACGTCAGAGCGCAATCATCTCTGCTGGTTGTTTTGTGTCTGCTCTGTGGCCTCTGTCTGGTTGAATCAAGTGCCATCTAACTTCCGGACTTAAATCCCATGTGGAAGTAACATTTGTTGCAGTTCCTGGACTGGCCACTGGAGGTTGCCTCCAAAAGTGATACAGTCTCCATAGACACTTTTAAAAAACGTTCAAGTTTACACTAAATCTAAAGATATTTACTCCTTGATTCAAAGAACCATTTTGATCTCTGTTGTATGATTTTGCATAGTTGACAACTGAGAGGGGGGTGGATTTTATTTTACCAAAAAAGGAGAATTTATATAAAACAATAAATGTACTTTTAATATCATATAATATAACAATATAAATAATGACAGCTTGCTGAGCCAGCGGCTAACCATTATCATGGTTCATCCATCCTCATCCATAATCTATGAAGCTAAGACAGCAGTTTATACTAACCAAGTTTTTCAGTAATTTTTTCTTATTAAAGATATTCCATTGTAAACATCCACTCTGCTCTGCTGTTATTTTGCTGGGGATTGGCTGAAGGAGCTGGTGGCTGGTGATAGCTTCAGCCCAAGATACTGAAACTCCTCTAGTCAATGCTTCACCTGATTCCTGTTTCCAGAGATGGTATTCCACCTATTTTCAGCTGAGAACTATGGTCTCATATTAGAAGCTGCTAATTTTCATCCATTATTTCAAGCTGTGCCCATACCTCTACTCATCTGTGCATGTATATGCACAGAATGAAAGTTTATGACTCTTGCTAGCATGGCTTGATTGTTCTTTGCATTGCATACCCAAGGCTTTCATTTTTGTAATTTTTTTTTTTTTTTACCTAGGTGTAACTTTTTTTCAGTCTCCAATTTCTACTCTGTCCAATGCACTGGGTCATAACAAGAGATACCTTGCACAGAGTTTCATATGTACATTAAAGCCATTTTTACAAATTATAATTCTTGGGCACACAATTATACATGATACATCTTTTTAAAAAGGCCTACTGTGGAGGCTTAAACTTTCTGTAAGTATTCTCAAACTGCATACATTTCTTTTTTCCAACCTTTGTCATTCTTCAATTGACATCCTTTGTTCTCAGTTCAGAAAATCGATTCCTTTAATTGACCTATGATGCAATAGCTTGAACGAGACCACGCCAGTAATCTTTAAATAATTATTCTTAAAAGGAAAAAAAAAGCAGTGGCAATTATCTCCTTTGGCAACTGCAGAAAAAACATTGAGAACTTTTATGAGACTCTGTCAGTCGATTGGATTTTTTTTTTTTTTTTTTTTTTAGTCACTCAGTAACTCCGAAGATGTCTAAAGCAGATCTTCAAGACGATGAAAAACTATTTTCTCAATTTCTTATTAAGGGAGATTGGGTCTCAGAGTGCAACCCTTTCTGCTGAAATCGAAACAGTTTAGTTTATTTCATGTGAGATGTGAATAATTACTGACATCAAATTAATTACCTATACCTTTCTTGCTGGTTAAGGAAAAAAGAATTCAAATGTGAGTTGCATATCAGATGTGACCAGGCTCTGTGTTGGGGCGTTAATTCTCTCTTAGATATCACTCGTTTATTGAAACTGAAAGAGACAGAAAAAGATATTCTAATGGCATTTATTTAACTAGTTTTTCTGAGGACTGTCATCCATTACAAACTATTCCACCTTACCAACAAACCCCCAATCCACTGGTGGATAAGACCTGCTGACAATGCACATTGTGTAACAGTGACCTTATTTTACATTCATCTCTCTTAACCAATCCTCCCCCACTCCCACCCCACTTGTGACAGCCCGTTCATCAGAGGGACAAGTAGTCTTGGTTCATTCCCTGCACCAGTGATTAGACTTCTAATCGCATGTGTATCACACTACCAAAAGTGAGCAAAAGCATTATCTGTCTTGTGGGACTTATAACTGGAACATGTTGGTCAGTGCACAGTAATGTGCAAAGGCTAGCATCCCCTCCTTTTAATCCTATATTTTTTGGTGTATTATTATTAATTAATTATAATAATAATAATAAACATCTGTTCATTGTGTCTCCTTGTGTAGGCAGCAACAACATATAACTTTTCACTGTGCCATTATTTATGAAGGAAAAAAATGAAGTAAAAAACAAACAAACAAAAACAATTCTAAGTACCAATTCCTGTTTCCATAGGATTAAAGGGGTTAAATTGCACAAAAGTACATAATATTCATCAGTCCTTGATGAACTGATCAGCACATCAGCAGGTGTGCAAACAGACATTTTTTTTCATATTGCTTGGATCTGGGGTATTTAGATCTGGGGTATTTAGGCATGTGATAACACAATGACAAGAGAGAAAGACATAAGCCATGGATCTCAAAGAAACAATTTTTGTTGCACATCCATCCACCCATCCATTTTCTTTACCCATTAGTTCCTTTACAGGGTCACGGGGGTCTGGTGGAACCTCTCACAGCTCATTGAGGCGATAGGCAGGGGTACACATTAGACAGGTTGCCAGTCCATCAGAGGGCCACACAACCATTCATGCTCATACTCACACCTACAGGCAATTTAGAATTTTCAGTGAACTTAACATACATGTTTTTGAAATGTGAGAGGAAACCAGAGTACCCAGAGGGAACCCACGCAAGCACTGGGAGAACATGCAGGTTCCTGGCGGGTCTTGGAGTCAAACCAGGAACCTCCTTACTGTGAGGCAACAGTGCTAACCACTAAGCCACTGTGGTGCCCTTGTTTGCACATCAATCTGCAAATAAATAAAACCAGGAGAAAGTTGCTACTGTCTGTAAAGATCAGAGTTTTTTTGTTAAATCACCATATGTCAGAACATACCAAGGAATCAAAATATTGTTCTCTCTCACCAAAGATGTAACAAGGACATGTAAAAATAAGTAAAAGATGCGCAGGAAGTATGACAATAATAACTGATAAAACAATAGGCAGTTCAAGAGTTCATAGTGTGCAAGGAGCAGCTAGAGTTAAATTTGGTTATACGTTTCTTATTAATTAATTAATTAATTAATTTATTTTATACTTTTTACAGTCCAGCGGGAGGAGGGAGATAGTGAATAGAGTTCAGCATCCTGACAGCCTGGTGGTTGAGCTGTTTGACAGTCTTGCGGAACCTTCTCCCCGAGGGCAGGAGGTTGAAGTAGGAGTGTGAGGGGTGTGAGGGATCCTCAACAACCCTAATGGCTCTATGGGTGAGGTGGGTGTGGAAAGTGTCTGTGAGGGAAAGCAGAGGGACACCAGTGACCTTGCTGGCTGCTTTCACTATGCTTTGCAGGGTCTTTTTGCAGGAGGCCATGCAGATAGTGATGACGCTCTCAATGGTGCCCTGTCAGATGAAGAGCATGATGAAAGGGGGGAACTTGTTATTTTCTCAGTTTGCAGAGGAAGCAGAGGCATCTCTGGGCTTTCTTGGACAGCTGTGGGGTGTTAGTTGTTCAGGAGAGATCCTGAGAAATGTGGATTCCCAGGAACCTGGTGCTGCTCATTCTCTCCACAGCAACACCACCAGAGCCTATAAGCATGACTCAGGGTGACAAAACTGGATCTGAACAAATCACAAGGCGCAGAGATCATAGTGTAGTTCTGTGTCCTTCAGCTGTGGTCCTTAGGACCCACTGTCCTGCATATTTTAGGTGTTGATCTGCTCGAACACACCTGATCTGATCACCTTCAGCTTGTCATCAAGGTCTACATGAGTCTGTTTCAATGGCCCTCTAATTTGAGCTGGGTGTGTCATAGCAGGGCAACATTGAAAAAAAGCAGGACACTGTGTCCTTCGGACGATGGCTGAACAGCATTGACATATTTGTTTGACCTTAAGACCGATCTTCATGTTTTCCAAAATCTAAACACATCATTTTAACATGATGGAGCACAGTTGTGGAGGTGGGATGATTTGCGGTTGCTTTGCAGCCACACCACCTAGGCATCTTGCAGTCATGGTGTTGACGGTGAACTCCTCCCTATACCAGAGTATTCTAGAGGCACAAGCGATGCCATCTGTTCTACAGCTAAAGCTTGGTTGAAACTGAGTCATGCAACAGGACAGTGATCTAAAGTGCAGCAGCACATCTACATCAGTCAAAATTCCTCCACATTTATGGGTATGACTGACAATGTCAAACAGGAAGCAAACAAGTATTTGATTGAAGGGGATACTTTGTATTGAACACTTTCTTTCTGGCTTCCTATTTATTTAGTAAATAAATCCATTGTGAAAAAAGTTATAAGTTGTTAGTCTGAGGTTGTATTTGCTTAATACTAACACCATCTATGCTCCAATGAGTTTTAATATGTTTTAAAATAAGGATAATCATAAATCATAAATTTTATGTGTTCATGTTAGTAGTCCCCATGATAATCAGAGATTGAATACACACACAGCAAATTTTATGAAGGATATGTATAAAACACAGTTTAGAAAAACAAGTCAAATAGCAATGACGTTCACTACTGTCCATTATTTCTGTCTGATACTATTGGATTAAGCGTCTGCTTCTCAGCTCCTAGCCTCGCTTCATGTAGAGTTCATGTTTACTTTGTAGCTAACCTTGTTTTAATCAGTGTTTTGGTATCTAAAGTCAAGTGATCTTGACACTTACCTCAGGTAAACTGGTGCAGATGAAGGAGGGGGCTCTAGTGGTTTCAAATTCCACTTTCAGGAAAATACACGAGGCTCTTTTAACATTCTGTTTCATCTGTTTTATTCTCCACAGTAAGGGTCCTCTCTTTAAACTACCCCCCCCCCCCACACACACACACACACACACACACACACCCACACACACACACACACACACACACACACGCACACACACACTTCTCAAGGCAGCCACCCAAATTAGCAGTCCTGACTGAATGAACACTGTCATTAACAGTAGATATTAATATCCCCAGCAACTCGAGTGAGACAGTGGTGTGGATTAGTTGTTAACGATTGTACATTTCAAATATTCTATATTTTCCATACGTGCTACTGTCTGGGTGGCAGTGGAATAGGAGGGTCCACACTGCCGTGCGTGATCAGGCAGCAAGGCAGTGGTACAGCAGCCCTGGGCAGGGTGGTACAGGGAAGGAACGCTGCCTTGGAGCGCGTCGCGCATACCGAGGGGAGCCGCTGATTGACAGTCGGAGGTTCGGAGCGCCCCGTGCGGCTCACAGGCGGAGCGCGCTAATCTCCCCGCAACCGTCTCGTCGGAGGCATCTCAGCAGCCACACCAGACTGGCGCAAATAGGCTGAAGGAGGCTCCATCCACCTCGCGGGTTCCAGATCGGAGGTTTTTTGTCGCGTAAAAAGCAAAACAAGGACACGGCGGCTTTTGCGACCCTATCCCATTTTGTTTTTACCTTTTATGTCCGTAGTGAAAACAGTTCTGAAGGAGCTGTCGTTTCAAACTAAACAAGAGTGGGTGGACAAAAAGCCCAGATTGCGTTCCAAATCTGAATCAAAGAAGATTTTAAGTCTTTTCGCTGGAGTGAAAGGACTGATGGTCACAGGATCTTTTGGGGGATTTTTCTCCCTTATTAAATTCAGTACAATCTTGATGCATTTGCTGAATCGAGTTTGAAAACGTGGAGCTTAAACTAAAACTATTTTTTTTAACCATTTTATAAGCGGAATAACGGATAGATCTTCAGGAGGCTCTTGGAGGAAATTTAAGTTCAATTTTGGTGCGCAGTTTTGCGCGGTGTGTGCGGTCGTTGAGCCGCAAAAAGTAGTTGTGCTTTATTTCAGTTATTGTTGTCAATACGAGTATTTAACTCTTTAACATAAAAAGGGATTTCCCCATGGAGTAAGCTGAATCCCAGGTCAAGACTCAACGAAAATAAAAGAGTGGGTTTATTCTCTGTCGCCTGGAACAGGCGGATCTGATGCGCAAATTCTTCGTGGGATGGTAAATGACCGATGGGGAACGATGAACAGCTCTTCTGAACTCGAAGATGGAACTCGGCATAAAAACCAGGTATGTTTGCGAAAACCTACAGTTGCGTTAGATTTTTTTCTTTCTTTCTTTTTCTTTAGAGGAGTGGTTCATCTGCTTGGTGCAGTGTTACCACGCAGGGTTTGGTGGTATATGCCTCACGGGCGAAATCACTGCACTGTGGAGACAGTAGCTGCAGATGAGCTTTCCCCAACTCCCAAAGCTTCTGTTCCTGTTACACTGCATAAACCCACCCGCGAATCACACGGTCCCAAGTCCTGATTAGCTTGTCAGAACGCGTAAATGTGATATTTAGCCAACTCGCGGGGTGCAATTTCCGAGAGTAGTGCTCAAAATCACTGCAGGAGATAATCGTTTGCGCATCGCGCTTGCATCTTTCTCCATATATTCTCACATTCCCTCTCCATGTGAGCTGCGCATCCTGCTCGAATGTCTGAAAACCACATGTTTACACTTTAGAGAGTTGAATAGAGCTGAGCTGAATTGAGCTTGGCACGCAGACACCTTCCAGCAATCTAAACTGTCCGCAGTTCTTCAGGCTGTCTCCGCCTCTGGTGAATTGAGACAGGAGTGGATGTGCGCGGTGTTACAGTCAGGCAAGCTCACTTATGGGAACAGCCAGTGTGTTTTCACAAGGTCAGTAGAGGGTTATTGACAACCCATAAGGGACGGGGCTCCAACGGAGCGCGCAATCGTATTTCCGTGGAAAATACCTTTCTCTTCGCCTAATTAGAATGGAGATGGGTTGTTGTGTTTGACGGTTCACTGGAAAGTAACGTATAACTGATAAAAGGGGGGTTAAAAACATTGGACACATTCAAAATACTTGTACATGTATGGCACAGTGATTTGCTGTGGTGTTTGTTAAGAAAAGGGTACCAACATTGAACAGTTTCTCTCTCTTATAGCCTCTTTCATCACTACTTTTCAATAAAGCAAAACAGCTTATTCCAGACTAAATCTGTATCCTCAGCTGCACCTTGACTAAAAGCCTTTTGTAAGTATGAGGCTTTTGGCATTCAGGGTGCAATAGTAAGAAGGAAACCAGCCAGCTGCACATTTCCTGTATGCCTGGTAGGTGTTTGATTGCTTCCTGTCTTGTGCTGCTGCAGATTTCTGAGTCACTGGGATGGTGACACTGTGAACTGGGAATGAGTTGGAGTTAGATCAGAATTGACTGATAGATTGTTGTAGTTAATTTGCCATAGGTTAGAGCTGGCAGAGGTGCGTTAAGGCCAAGAGTTTTCTTATTGCCAACAAGCTGCCTCAACTTCTTTAGGGTCATGCAAATACCAAATACCTCTCTGTTTTAATTGACCTCATGTAACATTTGAATCTTTGTCTCTGGTTGCTAAGCTGGTCAGGAAAAATGCTTCTGTGAATGCAAAAGAATTTGCAGTGAGGTTAATTTTTGATTTTCTCAGGTTTGTGATCCTGAAAAAACAGAATCCTGTGATGCTGAGTGGTGAGCCCATAGAAAATAAGAAGGAAAAAATATGTCCCATGACTTCAACACTTTACCACAGATCAGACAGTGTCTGAGGATGTTGGATGAGATGAGAGGCAGTGGCAAATGGGGACTGGCATCTAATGCTCCTCTCTGCACTCCTCCTCCCCTCATGGGTTGGTCTATTTCAATTGGTGAAAGCTTGGCTGACTTGCTTCGCCACTACATGTACATGCACACATAAATCGTCTGTAATCTGGAGCGGTAGCACCAAATCTTTATCTCCAGACTCGAGCCACTGACACAGTCATTTCAGATGAGAGGGATCAGGTAATAGAGATCTCTAGTGGTCCCAGTTTGTGTTTACTGTGGTTGCTCTCCATATGTTATTCCTCAGTGAAGGAGTGCTCTCTTCAGCATCCTTTTGTGACAGACAGAAGCCAGTTACAGTTCAACGGACATTCAAATACAGCTTGAAATTGGCCTTGAAATCTATTCTGCTGCATAAGAAGGAACTTACACTGTGTCTACATCTTATGTTCTGCTTTTAGGTGAACTCAATGGTGAAACAGCTTGTTTAAAAAAAACAATGGGATGAAAGTAAGAGAGCTAGGTTATGGCTACTGTTTGCCATAATAAGCTAAAAGAGTTCAATTAAATAGAATGCTGTGTATAATCATGAAACTGGTTTAGATATGTAATTGGCTTCCTTTCTTTTTAAAATTGTAGGAAGAATATGAAGTTCTATGTAAGAAAAGCAGACACTGGATGGAATTCTGATCATCGCACAGAAATACCTTTTGACAATTTCTAATTTCACCGGTGCAGCACATTTGGGTCTGCTGTGCATATGTCTGTGCAATTTTTTGCTCTTTGCTGCACATGGCTCTCACCCTCACACATACGCAGTATAACTGAGAAGGCAATCAGGACTGGTTGAGTTGCCCATTTGGGCTGAATTTAATCAATAACTCTCTGAGAACTCCAAACTTTCCAAAGTACCAAAAGGACTGTTGAAAAACCACAGAAGGCAGCTGTGTCTTGCCAACTTACTGTTCACTTTCTGGGAGCAATTTTCAGTAAAAAATATTGGGGAAGCACTGGAGCTTTAAGCCACTTAAGAACTGGACAGCTACTTCCTGGATGAGTTCATGAAGACCAAAAAATTAAACGTGTGCATTTAAAAATCCCAGACACCTCCCAGCCACCCTGAAAAAAGCCTTGGCACACTGTATATATACTGTATATATAATTTAAACAAAAACAGAATGTAAAACTGAATGAATAAATAAATAAATATTAAACTCCTATTTTATTGACAGCAGAACACAATAACATTCTTAAAGAGAGGAAATGTGCCATTTTCAGTAAAAAAAAAAAAAAAAAAGTAAAAAGTTGGCTTTGCAGTGGATGACTGGAAATTGTTCAAAAAAATTGGGCAGGGTGATTTTTAGCACCATATAGCACTCCCTCTTCTTTTAACAACTGTTTGGGATATATGTCTGGGAACTTAGGACACTGATTGCTGGAGTTTAGTTAGAAGAGTGTCGACTCATTCGTCTCTTGTACAGGATTTCAGAGGTTCCACAGTCTTGGTTATTTTTATTTATTATATTTTTTGTTATTGTGTTTTCTTTTCACAATTCACCCTTTTTTTTTCAAATGGTGAAAATGACCTGTAAGAAGGTTACTTAACACCCTGACTCATAATTTTGTAATGGATGCAGAATGTGGTTAAGCATTGTCATGCTGGATGGGGGCATGTGTTGCTAAACAACCTGTATGTACCTTTTAGCATGGACAATTCCAGATGTGTAAACTGCTCATTCCATAGGTTCTAAAACACCCGTTCAGAGATGTAGGTTTCCGTAAAGAATTTTAGAATTTTGGATTTGTCTGAGCACGGAGCAGTCTTCCAGTTTTCTTTGGCTCAGATAAGATTGCAGTGTTTCACAGTCATCTTTGTGTGAATGAGCTTCAACAGGACTTGTGGATGTCACAAGGAACTGTGTTCTTGATTTCCAGAAGCGTTCCAGAGCCCTTGAAGTCATTTCCATTTCAGAATCATGCCTGTTTTTAAACACACTTCCACCTGAAGGCCTGAAGGTCAGAACACAGTTTTCAGGCCTTGTCCTCACATTTTTCCACTCTCCAAATCTTCTGAGGATATGTTCTCCAGACGATGAGATATTCCAAGTCGTCACAAGTTTATGCTAAGTAACAGTACTCCCAATTTATTAACACTTTTTTTCAGATGAATGAATCTCCTGATAGACTCTTCCTCTTTCAGGTGCTATTTCTGGGTCCGATCCTGTCACCGACCTGATGCCAATTAACCTAATTGGTTTCAGGTTTACCTCGACGTCTTTCTTTCTAGAACCGCTTACTTTTTTGTCATTTATCACTTGAGTTACACCTTTTTTTAGTGACTTTTTGCAATCAAGATCAAAATGAGGTAATATTTTTAATGAAATGGCAAAATGTTTTGCTTTCATGATGGTTTAAGTAATGATTAGCTGCCAGCTTGAGCTGTCACTTCCTACAGCTTCTTCAAAAAATGATATGCAAATTACTTTTAATAAGACACTATGTGCAAAGTGAAGAATGCCACCTTGATTTGAGTTTATCCCTTCATGACGCTGATAACAATGTTCTATTAGTTGATCCAGGATGTACAGTGAAGACATGATCCTTAAGCTTGTACCAAGATACTTATTGTGTTACTGTTTGTAAGGAATGCTTCCTAACACGTGAAGATTGTGGCTCCGTGCTGAGTGCGTCTGATGCAGGCGGGCTGGTTTTTTGTGGGTTGCCCTTGTCGAACTAATGAACCTGCTTAGCTGGCCTGAGGCTGTAGGATGTATTGTAGACTGTAGCAAAAACAGAACAGGACTTCTCTGGTTCACTGGGCCTGTGATTTCCCTGTGGTGGAGAAGGGGAAGGTATGCTATGGTGGCAATGCAATTCTTAAAAGCCTCAGCTTCAGTCTCCTCCGCTCTGGTCTCAGTGGCATTAAGGTAACGTCTGTTGGCAAATGCTATCGGCCCCAAAGGTGGGCATCGTTGTGGCACATCATATATCTTAAAATGGACATCAGATGGTCTTTTGTTTTCAAGTTTCTTGAAAACAAACTGTTGTCGACTTAAGTGTTTTCTGATTGGTCAAACATCCGGAGGTTCTTAACTGTCTCATGCTTGATCAAATGTCTCCAAGTTTTCCTGAGGAGCAGGGGTGCGCCAGAATTTAATTGAGAGTTTTAAACCATTAACTGGACAAACTGCAAGAACAGAGATTACATGTTCTCGTAACTGTTTTGGATGGCTGTAAAAGGAATCCAGCTTAAACTGGAAAAATAGTTTGTACAATGCAAAAGCTGAACATACTTTCCTTGAGAAAACCTTTAAAATAAAAGTGATGTCCATTTATATCTGAACACATGAACAGTTATATCACTGTTTCCCACTGGCTGGGTCAGTGACATCATGAAGCCAGAAGGTGCCCTTCTCATGAACCTGCTTGGTTTCTTTAGTTTCATATTCTCATAGAATCTGACCAATCAAGGTAAACTTTGCCTTATGTCTTAATTAGTTGTCCTGAAATAAAGTTTTCCACTGTGGAGATTGTGAGACTTGGATAGACCTGAAGCAGTCTGTAATCTGGAGACTTATTTTGTTTGCATGGAAATAAAACAACACCTCTTGCATATTTTAGTTATTTATTTGAGTTTACAATAACATCTGAGGTAATAATTACTCATTAGAACAGTTTTGATAGGTCCAAAAATATGGAAAAAAATGCAATCTCCACTTTAACTTGTAGTCACAGAGGCAATTTCTCCTCTTAGGTAAGCCCATGGTGGCACACTTTTTGCATTTCTGATATTTATGTATTTATTGTATACAGTTGTAGCTTATCATGTTTTTACAACTTGTAAGGCTTTGTCAGATGCACGTTTGGGTTTGCATGGACTACTCTGCTGCTGGGTAAATACTTTTTTCTATTTGATTTATATGACTTCACAATATGAATTGTTCTGTAAATATATTGCAAAAGAAAATGATGAAATTAGGACATTAGACACTTTTACTGTAGTGATACTGCAGCGGTTGGAGCTGTACGTCAACAACATATCAGCAACAACTCAAAGGAAATGTGGAAGGAAGCTCTAGAGGCTCATTAAAGCACAGATATGCTAGGTATCAAGGAAATAGTCAGTTTTAAAATCATCTTTACCGTCTGTTTTAGAAAACTTAGTACAGGCAACATATGAAGCAGTGAAATTTGCTCACTTTTAATTTGAATCCATGAACGCATTGACAGAAACTTGGTGGAAAAAAAACATTTACCTCTGATAAGTAATACAACACTTTATAATTAATTTCTCTTTGGGGAAAGTATTTTAAATTAAATTAAATTGAACTGAAAAGAATTCACTTTTTTTTTTTTGGAAACATGTCAAAAGGCTAGCTTTTTTTTTATAAACCTGAACTCATCAAAAATGGTGATAGTATGAAAAATGAAAAAAAAGAAAGAAGAAAAATCCCATTATCCTTCACAGTGATTTGACTGGTACTTCATTTCAGACACTGCAATACCAAAGATATTTTATGTTTCATGTTGTGTTGTTAATTAGTGCTGGTAAAGAAGTTTAAACTAAGAAAACAATGCAATGCCTAAACAAGTGATTTCAGCAGGTGATTGGAATGAAGATGTGGTGCAGAAGCAGTAACCATCAAAGGTGGAGTTTTATCGAGCAAGCTTGAGCGAAGGGTCATCATTTTGATAACAAATAAACAAGAAACTCATTAAAATGCTCCCCAAGGAAAAGAGAAGTTGGAAAGCATTTGTATATTTTTTATTTCTACATTGAATTACATCATTAAATTACACTATGATTCACTAAATAATATTAAATATCATTAAATGGAATATACAAGGAATCTGGGTTGACTTCAATGCATAAAGGGCAATGGCGTAAGCGGACGTTGGACATAGTCTCTTGTTTAATGAGACCATGATCTGATCAGAATCATATAACTATATCGTAATTGATACATTTGTATGGTAAAGCTCTATAAAGGTATTTTTAGAGTTAGTTACAAAGACCACTTGACAACTATGGCCAAAAGAAGTTTTATTTTAATCTCTCCCCTCTGGCAAAGTTGACTTTTCTAAACAAAATGGATTTTTTCTGAAGGGTACCATCACTCGGTGAAAACAAAATCTGTTTTCAGACAAATCCGTTTTCCATAGTTTTAACAAAAGAAAAGAAACAGATCTCATGTGCTCTGAGGCAAAGGCAAACAGGACCAAACAGAATCTTATTATCCTGAAGTCCAAAAGCCAGGAGCTGGAAGGTGTGGGATTGTATGAGACTTTTTAGGTTTGGAAACTCATACACCACATAAGCTTTGCAGAGTTGAAACTCATTGCATTTAATGTCTGTAAATCGTGTGATAAAAACACAAGTGGTCAACAGGAGAGTGGGCCTATTGTTAGAATGAAGGTATGACTGTGTGAGAGGAGTGTGTGTTGGTGGATCAAAGCAGTAACGAGCCATTACCGTCAAGTTGTTACATAAGTGCAGAGAGCTTTTTCATACAGTCATTTAGTATCTCATTGGAGCAGATACTGTTTTATGTAGGTTTATGAGGGACCTATTTTACATAACATGTATCTACCATTGTCCGGAAGATGTACAGGTGCTTTTCTGAAGGTTAAAAATTACTTATTTTTTATGCCTACTTATCCTTTATCTGCCTTTGTTATCAGACCTCACACACCTTTTTAGTGTCTTTTTCTCATTTTTTCCCCTTTCCATATCTTTTGCTGACCTGAAGGAACCGAGTGTTTCAATATCAGATGTCTGATGGCCCAAGGTGCTTGAAAAGCTTTGAGAAAAGTAGCAGAGGTGAAGGAGGAGAAGAACAAGAAAGAAACAGGGCTCAATGAAAGCAGATAAAAAAAGATAAGAGCCCAAGAGAAACAAAAGAGTAACCAACATGGAGTAGAAGGCCATGGTAGGATGGAGAGGATGAATCATGGAAGGTTAACACAGAAGGCCACGGATAAGTGTTGAGCAGACATGAAGTAGATGTATTTCAAATGTTCAAAATCCCACATACGTACAGCATAAGATCACACTTCTCAGATATTTTTTGTGAAGGAAACAGACCTTTTCTACTGTCAGCTCTTGGATCTTCGCAAATGTCCCAACAAACATTGACCAAAGACTAGTAAAGAACATCAGCTGCAATGTGACATAAATGTCGCCATTTAGCTGCTGATTCTGATCATTGTGTAATTCTCACAGCGAGAAGGTTCCTGGTTTGACTCTTGGCCTCACAGGAGTCTTTCTGTGTGGAATTTACATGTTCTCCTGGTGCTTGCGTGGGTACTCACAGTCCAAAAACATGTAACTTAGGTTAACTGAGAATTCTAAATTCCCTGTAGGTGAGTGTGCATAGTTGTTTTTCTCTATATGTGGCCCTGTGATGGACTGGCAACCTGTCCAGGGTGTACCCCTGCCTATCACCTATAATGACCTGGGATAGGCTCCAGCAGACCCCTGCAACCCTGTATATTCATTCAACAGGTATAGAAAACGGATGGATGGATTTTGAGCACTACATCTGATTTAGTTTTAGTTTGTCAGTGCATATATAACTCAATTTAGCTACATCTTTATATGTGGGTTGACATCGTTGCTGAGTGGTTTGGAAAACTTTGGTTAAAGTAAAACAGGATCAGTTTTCCAAAAGGTTATACGTTAAAAAGGAAGATTTTCCATGATTTTCCATAAAACCCAAACAGACTGAAAATGCTGAGCCAAAGAGAGAGAGAGAGAGAGAGAGAGAGAGAGAGAAAGAGAAAGAGAAAGAGGAACAAAACAATAGAGAAAAAGAAAAATGGGTTAGAATACAAAGAACTGAACCAGGGTCTCTTTGTTAAAAGTCTTACATCTGTTGTCCTACATCACTGTCAGCTGGTGCCCCCAAAAGAGGATTTTTGAGTTTTTATTAGCTCGAGAACATCTGAGTCCACAATGTGAATGTGTTAACTGCAGTTGAATTTCTGCTCATATTATTTCTGTTATGAATATTGCACGCCATCCAGATATAACACATTCAGAAAATTCTGCCTATTTCATGCAATTGTGAAGCTGAATTTTGTTAATAGGTTTTTTTTCCTCTTTTGTCAGTGCAGCCAGAAGCTCAACTCTATCAGTCACAGGACCACTGAAAATTAAATGGGCTTGTTTGCTTCAGTTAAAATAATCTGACATTGAACTTGTGATGAGAATGCAGGAAAGGTTTTCCTTTTACAAATATTGTTTGCGCTGTTAAATCAGCACTTGAGTTCAAGCAGGGATTTTGACAATATTTCCATTGCAGTTTGGTCAAATGTATATTTTCAAATCACCCAAAAAATACGTCATACAACCTATAAAAGCAGGTTTCCCTGGCCTCCACATTGCTGTTTTAAAATACATAAAAACTGAGGAAACATACCTCTAAACATTTTGCTATACTCACATCTTGTAGCTTCTGTTAAAAAAGAAATTTGAACTCTGAAACTTTTGTCCAAGTTATGAATGAGCTCACATTTTTTTAATGGCGCTTTAGGTGCTCAGAGCAAATGTGGAGTATATTGCTGAAGACATGGCTTTATGTTGTTGTTCTTTTCTTTTTTTTTGATCAGCCCATTTTCCACTCACTTAACTTGTAACAGCAACAAAATTTTCTGAATAGGTTTGCACAAATATTTCAGTGTTGCTGGTTTTCTGTGAAGGTAGAAAATGAAGGCGCCACAGGACAAGGTTAGAGTGTACTGTCCAGAGTGTGTATTGATAGATGTGTCAGCACAATGACCTGATGGGCAAGGTTTCACTGGAGAAAAGCTAAAAGTGCGATAAAGAGGGAAAGCAGGCGGAATAGGGCGGATTAGATTTCAGCGTGCATGACTCAGCCCCTCTTGTGTGTTTGTGTGTGTGCATGTGTACCACATCTGTTCATCTAAGAATGGGTTGTGTAGAAGAAGAAAAAAGACTTTCTAAAAGAAATACATTCACTAGCTTGTGCCTAATATATGTAATGGACTTTAATATCAGCATTCTGAAACTGGCTGCTCATTTTCCTGCTAAATCATTATTGAAAATATATTAAAAGTCACCTTTGAGAGGCAAATGAGAGGTGTGCTGATGGAGGGAAAACAGTGGGCTGGAAATGAGATGGAGTGGTGCAGCGAAGGATGAGAGAGTGTGAGAGGGAGTGTGTGCATGTGTTAAAGCATTTTGGCATGTTGATGGACAACTAGCCAGGCTCATTCCACTGACGGGCTGAACTCTGTCTCCACATTTATAGTGAGAAATGTCCAATTTCCTCCTGGAGATTTCCATCTCAGAGTTAAAGAGCTCTGTTCATGTAATGCTTGAGTCTTTATCAAATAGAGATGTGACATGGTGAGATTTGCCATTAAGGAATCACAGGCTGCTTTTCAAAATGTATTGCGTTTTTTTTTTTCTTTCCTGCCACAGTGCATCATTAATTGACACTTATGCAGGCAAAATACAAAATGTTAAAATATATATGATATTATATTCCAAATAAACTTCACTGTCTAATAAGTTATGTACTTAACTCAGAATATAGAGGGAAGAGTAAATAATGAAGGAAGTAATTACATCCTGAAAAGCACAGTACATCATTTCTGATCATTTGAAAAGTTTAATTAAGCAGTCACTTTACCCTGACCATCAGATCTGGAGCAGAGAAGTAATGTAGGACAGGAGGAAGAAAGTGAGTGAAGCTGTAACTCAACATGGACCGCTTTAGCACACAATCCCACTGAAACTGTCAGAAGATGGAAAATGCCTGGCAGCAAGCCACAGCTGACTTTAAAACAGTGACGCTAATGTGTGGCATCTGTTCCACCACAAGTGCACGGGGAGCTTTTTTCATCGTGTGTTGAACTGCCAAAACTCATGCGGTTGAGCTGCTTTTCTCTCTTAACTCTCTCCTACTTTTAGTCTCTCAAAAAAAATAAAAAAAATAAAAAAATAAATCCCATTATCGGCTCTCCTGTGAGCCAAGTGGAGCCATTTCCACAGCAAACTGGCTCCGCATATTTACCTGCTGATGACTTGCTTGAGCTAACGGAAGAAACATAATGGCATCATTAGGAACCATGCATCATCAGATGTCTCACGGGCATTAGCAATGTTAACCGACTCAAAGGATGAAGTCTGAGAAATTGAATTCTTTGTTGTTGAATTATGAATTGGTTCGCAAAATATAATTCCTGATCCTGTTTTCCCTTTCTCCGTCACAAGCTGTACTGTAATTACATTTTATTGAGGGATTACTTTGGTATGGTTGTGTCATGGACAAGTGCAGCTATAACAAATCCTGGTATGAGACTGAGTTGGATATAGATTGGAAATGGAATTACACATATGTGAATTTTTGATGCACTGTACAACTCTGCTTTTGAAAGGCAACACAGAAATAATGTGTATTATTTATTATAAGGTTATTATCTTATGCCACAATTAGTTTCCCTCATATCAGATGGCATTAGAAACTCATGACAGTCTGTTTCCAGCTTCAGCTTGGCATCGCCTCATTTCTAAAGCAATTTATGTTTCCGGAAGGGAGTTTGGTTTTCCCTAAACAAATCAGATCCAAATCAGACCTACATTTTGCCGCCATGCCAACATATTTAATTTGGACTAAAGTGATGCAGAATACACACAATTCTGCATTTGTTGTTGTCTTCCATGTCTGGAACCACTGAAAAAAGAAAAGCGACGTCTGTCCATGATGCCGATTATCTAATTGTTCCTAAAACTGGGTAAAGTGTCTCAGTTGAGAAATTGTTGTACTGTCCCACTAAAATAAGTCAAGTTGGTAAAAATAAATGACTAGTCTGGAGCCAGACTTTTAATGAAATATGTTGGGAGTATCACAGTGACTGTCTGTTTTTAAAAAATAATAAAAATGATCAAGATAAAAGTCACATTTTCTGCCGTATAATGTTGACAGCAGCTGACAGTCATTTTTTAGTCAGTCATTTATGAGATCATTTAATAGTTAATAAAGCGTGGTCAGCAAAATAAGAACATTTTTCACAGCATTAAGTGGCGTGAATGACAAACATTAGAAATTATGTTTTTAGGTGACAAAAACAGAAAAAAAAACATGCATAAAATATGTTAAGATCTAGACAGCACCACATATGGAGATGTATTTATGCTGCTAACATATTAAACAGTCATGACAAACTCATAGCTAATATATTAACTGACTTATCTACTAACATCCATTATTTATTCATCATCAAAAATTCAATTTGTCAGACTGTGTGCTATTTCACATGCGTTGGGGAAAGTATTTGAATAAATGAGAATTGTAGGCCCCACTCCCATGGCATCTTGTTATTTCAGATCCCACCCTTTAAATGATTCAAACATTGAATCAGTCAGAAATGTAGGAGAATGATTGTTGATAGGAGAGAGAAAAAAAAGCTCCCTGTCGTATAGAGCTGAAATTACTATATTTTTTGGAAAGAAACTTGTCATTGTTCTTGGCCCATTTAAAAAACATCAAACATCCGACAAAGCTTCTAGAAATGGCTCTGTCATGCATCATCTGGCTTAGGCTTTTCATTAGTAGAAAAGGAACACTGCGCTTTCCACATGTTTTATCTTGCATCTTATTTCAGGGTTAGTTTCTGACCTCCTGCTGTCACTGCAGTAGAGAAGCTCATATTTATTACATATTTGGCTTGTCTTGTTTCGTCTGGTGAAATTCAGCACTTCTCTGCAATACCTAAGACTGAATGAGATTGGATATGGAAATGTTGAGTAGAGCAGACCAGTAGTTTCTGCTGATGTTGTGGAACTTGGCAGCAGGCAGAACAGGAGATATTCCTCAGAGAAGCAAACATTTGCTCATATAGACACTTCCGGGCATGCAGACACATGAAACCAGAAACAGAAACTTGATGAAATGAAGTTGATGCAAATGAAATATACACATAAAATTTCCAAAGTTATGACTTAATATGTCAGTAGTACAAAACACATTTATTATAGGGATACATACAGGCAAAATTTACATTTGAGGGTCATCCTTTAATTCTTTAACAGCAAATGTAGCTAAACACTGTATCAATTGAATGGGTCAAACCTGCCACAGATAGGTTTTCTGAAGAGTGATTTTGAGTGGTTTTTCTGAGCTAAGAAGCATTTTGGCCAGAGCTGACTCCACACAATCCTGTTTAATTCAAAAATGAGCAAATCGGTTGAACGAACACATCTGGCAAATAGTTGCAACATAGTTATACAACCCAACTATTGTCACCCAGCTCTGCTAACCTGTCACCTCACATTCATTGTGATCAAATCTGTCCATCTATCCTTGTTTCAGATGCTACTGTACAACCAAAACAAAATCTGAAACAATGACCACCAGAAATCTGGCCAAGTTCCGCTGGAGCCCGCAGCTAGCCAACCACAGCCAGGTAGCCAACCTGGAGGGTCCAACCTTGCCTGGGTGTGTTCCCGCAGGTCCTTGCAGGGTGTCTTGGAAGGGTTGGGGCCAAAACTGGCTCAGTCAGAGCAGCTGGCTGCTGCATGAGGTTAAAAGCCAACACAGTGGTAGCTGTCAGGCTGGGTGGCCTCCAGTTTGTTCTAGCTAGCAGCAATGGGATTTGGGAGAAGACAGTTCCTGTTGGCTGCTCTGGCTTAGTCACCATCACCCCCACACTGTTTCAGACCAACTTAGAACCTGTCATGGTCTGTAGCACAATTTAAAGTGCAACAAGATTTCACGTTTAAAATGATATTTATTACGCTGTTTTTATTCTCCACTCAGAAGCCAAGTTTACTTAATGTTTTAACAAGCAGTAGCAAGCAATTATCAGTAGCAAGCCATTCATACTGTAGAGTGCAATGTAATTGTTATTCACAAAACACCATATTTATGGTTTAGTATAGGTTTAATCTGATGAAGTTTGTTAAACAGTGGATATTAGTTGACTTCTGGAGCCTGCTCCCAGTGGTCATTTTAGGAACTGTATGTTTGGCATCAGTTTTTGAAATGGCATGTATTTGCTGCTCAAAGTTCCAGTTTGTGACCCTGTGATGAACAAGTGACTTGTCCTGGATATACCTGTGTCTTTTGTCCAAAGAGAGTTCCATCATGCTTCTGTGATCCTGAATAGAGGAAAAAACTACAAATGGTGGATGGTTGGGTGGATGGTGCTAGTTTGCAGAGTGCTCAAAGAGCAGAATAGGAATTTAGAAGCAGTTAATCACAGGTGACAGCACTAAACAGTAGTATAAAAACATATTTTATCAATTTGCCATCATTAGACAAACACAGATGTAGTGACAAATCACCAGTGATCCTCTGTGTGACTGTTGTTAACTTTTGGGTAGGTTGCTCGTTTAGTTGCAGCTCTCGGGTGTTCTGGTAATCTTTTACAGCCTTGTTATAGCCTAGTTTGAAGGGTTGATAAAAATGTGTGCGTTAGGGGCTCAGAGTGTTTGTTGGAGAGCTCTTATGGCCTCCACAATTTGACAGCCATAAAAAGGCTAAACCCTCACTTACTTCATAGGAAAGTTCAGAAGTCTTGAGCCCATGATTGTGAAATTGGGCCTTTGATATCGCTTTTTTTTTCTAAGTAGGAAAAAGTGATGTGCCTTGCATTTGTATATACAATATTGTGCACGCTATTAAACCCCAGTCCTTTAGTTCAACTTTAGGTTCCTTGGCTTCACTCTGTCTTATACGGCCTAGCTTGGCTCACAAGGATCACAGAGCAGACTCATTTAACTCTAGACCTACCTTTCCAACACCAGGCAAGTGAAAGAGACAGCAATGGGAATATGATTGAGGCACATAGAAACATTTTTACAACAGTGAAACAATAATAGCAACAATAAAAATCATTACATTACATTTAAGAGGGACTTTAGAACAGATGGCAACGATCAAGTCACAGTAACATAGTGGATCATTATGTTAAACATTTAACAAGTGCAGCTAAGATAACATTTAAGCGCATGAATGCAAAGGGTTATGTTTAAACCAAATTTCATAACGTAGGATATGAGAAATTAAGTCCCTCAAGCAGAATAGAAGTAGATTAGATAAAGGCAAGGCTAGACCACCTGCTGAATATTATGTAGGTCACTGTTGTGCCATCAGAACACCATGAGCCCAATGAGGCATAGAAACAGAACTTGTTGTCCTGTGGTGTCTGGGGGTGGATCTTTTGGGTCTTGTCTGTTTCAGGGTTGTCCTTCAAGCTTTTTCCAGTGACTCTCACTTATGTCTAATCAGATTGGGATTTGGGGAGTTTGAAAGCAGAGCTCCTTAACAGTGTCTGCAGTATTGTAGGGTGTGTTGTCCACCCAAGGAGGCTGCTGCTACTGCTGCTGCTGGGGATTGTTGTTGCTAAATAAAGGCTTGTTCTGTGATACTACACAGGTGGGTGTTATACAACAAAAATAACGACACAACAGCCAGGAAATATGACATGTTAGAAAACAGTTTGCATTTGCTAGCAGTTACAATGTGTTATGTGTGATTGGTACTTTGATAAATTGGGGTACTTTCAAACTAATGTGGCTTTCAAAGAATAAAGAAGGCTGTAAAAAGTGCTAATACCTGATAAACACTCATTGTTTGAACATCTCTTTTCAAAGGTGCAGCAGAGACATGGAAAGCCTGATTTGACACACACTTGACAGTAAACTCTTGAGCCTCTTTCAGTCCTGTAAGAACGGTAGCTGTCATTGGTCGGTCCTCACGGAGTACGCCAGGTGTTGATCCGATCCTACTTATGGACAGCAGAGGTGGTTAAGTAACCTAGTTAACCAGTGAGCCAGCCTAAAGATACTGGAAAAACCTCATTTAATCTTGTAGAAACCTGGCTTATCCCTTCTTGCTTCTTGATCTTACAAGGTAACCAAATTTATAATGTTAATTTAGCATGTTAGCTTGTTAACATTTGCTAAACTGCAGTAAAAGCAAAGAGTCATGTTCAAAGACCAAACTAATAATAAATATATATATATATATATATATATATATATATATATTGTTTTTACATTTATGTGAAGCAAAGTCTAGACATTTCTTTTATTCAGTATCCCTCCCATTTTCATCTTCAAATCGATATTTCTGGGCCAGAACAGCCCAGTCTAAGCCATTTGTTTGCCTACTTTTACTCAAATCTTCCTCAGAGAATGAGTCGATAAAGTGTGCAACAGACTGACTGTGACTGTAAGAGGTGCAAGGGATTTTAATTTGTCAAAAAATTAAACAAATAAACTAAAATCAGGCCTGAGACCAGAGAATTTGGAACATACTTAGAGACAGAAAGAGTAATTGTCATAATCACTGACAAATCTTGAAAACTGTTCTTCAGCTTTGTTTTGGTCTATACAGTGTCTTTCTTTAATCCCTACTTATTTTCTGTCCCCTGCAGCTTCCTTCACTCGGGGAATAGAATCTGGCAGCCTCTTCACAGGCTTCTATAATGTGCTAACATAAGAAATCAATCAGACTCGCACTATTTCTACAGCCACTCAGCTCTCATTGATTTATTGTAAACGTGGTGAAGATGAAGAAAGAAACACTTTAGCACTATGAGGCTGCATGGTTGAGAGGAAGTGAATGCAGGAGAGGTGGAGGATGCAGGGGCGTTGACAGGTTTGGGATGAAGGGGGGCAGGGATTTTGGTGTTTTGGCCTTTGGTGTGATTGGCTGACACTAGTCACCTCTGGGTCAAGCCCCATCTGTCACCAGCTAGAGGGGAAAATGATGATGGTGCATTCTATATTTTAAAAGGCAGTGATGTGTTTGCTGAGTGTGACAGCTGCTGTCAGCCTGAGTGAGGCAGGTCAGGGATTGGAGAGAGGTTTCTACCCACCAGATGCTATCAGTAACTTACAGTATTGGCATGTGGTCCAAGTAAAGGCAAGTTCTACTAAAATTATTTTTTGGCCATAAGTTTAAACACATTTTAGCTAATAAGGAAGTTCATTAATAATAATTCCTGTATAAACAAATTACAGCTTGTGATCTTAAACCCATGTCTTGCTACTGATTTGAATCCTATTGAGTCATTCTCAAAATGAATAAATGTGCTGTTGCCGCTCAGCTATGATTCAGAGCGATTTCATGCTCATGCAGTTGAAAATATATCTGGAGGGATGCATGGCTGGGAAGTTTTGTTTGCTATTTTATACACCTTGAGACAGACAAGCTTGTTTATCTGTTTTGCAAGAGATGACTGAGGGGCACACAGATTAAGTAAGTGCTCAACGGCAGCTTGGGCATACACTTAGAAACACCAGAGGGAGCAGAGGGAGATGAGGATTGAAGTGGATTACTGAGACGGGACATCACTGTTGGGAGAATGAAATCTTATGTTTATACTGGACCGCTTTCATAAAATCCATGAGCAGGAAAAACATACATTTGTTTGTGGCCATATGCAGATCTGCTGAGTTACTGCGTATGTCTCTCTGCGGGGGCTGCAGGCCGCTGGAAGATGTTGAAGAGGAGATTAAAGTGATAATGTGCATCTGTAATCCCCAGCACTTTAGGAGGGCGAAGAGGCGAAACTGCCTCCAACCACTGAGCCGGATGTGGACATGGTGCGTCAATGGCCACCAGGATCAGTGGTTCCCATGGCAACAGATTATTCAGAATAATTATCTACCATATGTGCCTTGTCACGATTAGAAGTTGGTGTTAGCCGGGCCATGTGTCAAAGCATGATCACAGGATTGAGGGATGGCAATGCAACCCCAGTACATGGTTTATTAGAATAAAGCTCACATCTGTCACAGGACTCACAGTCAAAGAGCCTGTGGGCACCAAGCTCCCTAAGCTTAGTTTCTTTGAGATCCAGTGCTGTCGGCTACACCTCTTTGTTGCATTAGTTTGCTTTAAATGTCATTGCATACAGAGCGCATTGAGCTTCCAATGGTCTTTTTTCCCCTCCAATAACAGATCGTTCAAAATGAAAATCTGGAAATGTATAAAATGGATTTACAATCACAGTCAGACTACTAAGCTTCTTGAATCGATTGTTAACCAGTGTGGTGAGAGGAAGAAATGACTGTGTGAAGAGAGTTTGCAAATGTGAGCTGACAGACACTTGAAGAAAAAAAAAAGTGGTTTGTTCTCTGGACCTATCCGTCCATTAGGCATCCGGACATTTTAAGGCACCACAGTAGTCCTCCCACATGAGTTATAAAGAGAATGCTTCATTTCCCATAAGCCATGTTCGCACTGGCACTCTAGGGAAAGCAGCAACAAGGTGCAAAGTGGTTTATCCATTATAGTCAGCCATTTATTTTGTCACTTCACTCCATGTGAGAAAAGTCATTCAGAGTGAGATACCTATCTGTGCTACTTACAAGTAAAGCCCAAATGCCAAAATCAATGTTAATTAATGTAGAGAGGTTATTCATCCAAATACTCAAGCTCAAGAGTGTTATTTTTGACATCTATTATCACCTAACCAATTTACTATTTAACTTTGTTTCTTTTTCTCATTTTCATTGGTGGAGTCATTCACACCAATACATCCTTGAGTCACCTGTGGCAATCTCATGTCACATGCAGTCTCTCTGTCTACAGCAAATTTTATATTAGACAGTTTCAGTATATCTGGGGAAGTGAGAAATGTGACAGTGGCGTAATTACTTTTATGGTACTCTCGTTATCCCAATATCTGAAGCTTATTACTTCAGGCTGTAAGATTGCATGGTGACGCACAGTGACACAGCTTTCTTCTAATCAAATTTGTCATGTCCTGCATGGCAGGATCACACTCTGCACTTGTAGCCGATGTGTTTAGGAAATCACCTGGACTTGTTCAGACAAAGCACTTAGCTTTAAACACCAATTAAGCCTCCTGCTCTTGTTATACCTGTGGTCTATTAGATTGTCACCCATCTCTATCAGGCAGCACTCGAAGCCCTCCGGCATTCTTGGAAAATAATTACATTTTTCTGCATCATAATTATTGCTTTGAAAGTGCTTGAAAAGACTTCAAATACCAACAAAGCAGACACTTACTCCTTCTCTGTCTCCCCAAATCCTCTCGCCCTGAGCTCTGCCTTTCTCGTCTTGTCTGTTGTCTCCCCAGACACTAATGAAGTGGTTTAATCTCATAACTCCAGAGAAAATGTGTCCAAGCAAAGAAGCTCATTAATTAAATTCGTATGTGTTTTGGAGTTTCCACATTTTGCAAACCAGCAAAAGTCACAAGCATGTTTGTCTTCATCATTCATTGTGTGCATATGTTCAGGGACAATGAGGTAAGTTAAGGAATCAAAATTTAACCAAAGCGGTTCTGTGTGCTGACTATACACTGGTGTTCATCAATAGCTGTCCTCAAAGGTCACTGCCCTGCATGTTTAAAATATTCCTCTACTCCAACACATTTGAATCAGGTGACTTGGGACATGGAAATATATAGAGTATTCAGGGCATGACCTTTAATCACCACAACAAGGAAACACTTCCTTCAACTTCATAAAAAAGATCTGAACAAGGCCTCTGCAACATTGTCCACATGTTTTCTAAATAGTGCTTCTGAAGCTTCTTTTTCTCTCTTACTGCCATGATACAAATGGACAGATTGAGTAGTCTTGGAAACTGGGAGGAGTGCACCTACTTTAGCTCAGTTTCAAAAAGTTAGCTATTTTAACTTGGCCAGCGTAGCTTATGACAAACTATGAAGCTAAGTAACAGTTATCTTATTTTCAAACTGATTAAAAGCATCTAAATATCTTCATTTCAGGTGCTGGTGAAATGACATTTAAAATCAGTGGTGTTAGCGGTGAAATGATGACATACAGTGCCAGTTAGTTAGAAGTTTGACAGCTAACTTGGACCACAGTTTCTTGGCCAATCAAGTTTTGCGGCTTCGGGAATTGATCAGTTGTGCTTGGCTACTTTTTAGTTACTGTTACGTCTAGTCAAATTAGAAGGGTCCTGAAATGATCAGAAGCAAAGGTTGCTCGACCGGAGGATGCAGCTAAGACATGAGGAGCGAGATGGTGTGGATGTCACCCGCAGCAAAGATTCCGTTCATTTTAGCAGGTAAAGAAATGTTTAGCTGTTAAAGGGATGATAATGCAATCTCAGCTGCAATCTCTGCTAAAGTTGTGGGGCTCATAAAATGATATTCAGGCCAGCCTTGACAAAAATATGCTACTTGTGACCATATTTCTCAAACTGAAATGGGCCAGCGTCTGCAAATTTAACTAATTAGGTTTATCCTGAAGAAAATTCATCTTTAGGATAACGTCAGATTTGGAAGGTACATAAATTAGATCTTTGATTTAGTTGTTTTCGCTCCAGAACTGGTCACTAGTTTATTAACAACTTATAATCAGTTTATGTAAATTAAGGAGACAAAATATTGGAAAACTAATTATTTGTTACTCCAAAGCTTTGTCTCTCAAACTGGAATAGTAGTCATTTATTAGCAGCCAAATTAGCACAACTAGTGCTGTTCTCACCTCCTAAGTCTGATTTTGTCATGAATTTCATTGAGTTGTTAATTTTAATAAAAATAATTATGTCAAGAAGTTGTCTTTTTATAATTGTTTATAAATTGAGATTGCTTTAGTGAGACAACAGCTTTTTCACAGGACGTTTAACATATTCCCTCATGCATAACTAAGAGCTCATCGCTGTCATTTAAGTTAAAAGTCAAACTAAAGTGGCACCAGTAAAAGTTCATCAAAATATTAAATATTAGCACTTAAACTCATCATTATAAACATCGGTTGCAATAAAAACAAAACCAAAGCAAGTGGCACAATCAGAGAAGAAAATAATGGAGCCAGTGATGAAATGTGGTATTTCTATTAGAATTATCCTGCTGCTCACACACGTGAATGGAAATTAGTTTGCTAAGTGATTTTCAAGCAATTTACAGTTCACTCAAATAGCTGTGATCCACTTTTGAATCCATGCAACAGTGAGGTCTCTGGTTTTGGTCCAACCAGCAGTTAGCTCTGGATGGCATAGCCTTGGCTCCCACTGCTACTATGAAGAACCTTGTAGCCGTTTTTGAGCATAATTTTTCTTTCAATTCACCTATTAAACAGAGTTTGAGAATGTCTTTAATGTGAGTATTACTGTCAAAATTGTGAGCGCCCTATGTAAAGGCTCCACTGAAAAGCAGCTTCATGGATTCATCACTTCTGTGCTAGACTGCTGCAGTGCCTTTACAGCTGGGAGTCCTCATAATTCCCTGAAAATCTTTCCGTTGATCCAAAACACTTCAGCTAGAATACTGACAGGTACTGCCAAGTTAGATCACATTTTTCTGCTATAGTCTCTTTATTGGCTCCCTGTAGGGTTTAGAATGTATTTAAAACCCCTGCTATCACTTCCAAAGTTCTTAATGGCCAAGCCCCCTTCCAAGTTGAAAGATCTCGTTGCTCCCTTAAACCAAACAAGAACTCTTTTTTGTCAGAGTACAGCATTGCTTGTTCACAGAATTTCTCACACTAAAGTGATGGAGATCTGCTGGTTAGGCGAGGTCTTTGGGAAGTGTCTGTGTTTCTGATTGTCACTGACAGTTTTATTAACATGGCAGCGTTACAGACTATAAGACTTTGTAGGTCTGTAATTAAGAATTAAATTAAGGTTGAATTGAAGAATAAGTGTCATTACCCCTTTGGTCACTCAGTAAGGGTATCAAATTATCTTTTTTTTTTTTTTTTGTCTGCATATATTTTAATGGTTAGTACCATGATTTGGTACAACCTTTATCCATATGCATTTTATATTTACATATGCATTTTAATCTTGCAGCAGATATTTTCATATGGTGCATTAATGTGAGGTGTATGTCCTTCACCAGTCCTCCAAGATAGTTTAATCTCACATACTTTATTAATGCCTGACTTCCTAATTCTGCTTAGGGGGACCAAACCACCAATGTGAAACACAACAGTACAAGACTGACAAAAAGACAAAGACAGTGATGAGTGCAGTGTGTGTAGTGTGGTGATCACTGTAGTGTTTGTATGATGTGTCTTCATGATGAGATGTATTACATCAGAAGACAAACATGATGGCAGAAGAGAGGCACAAAAGGAAAGGAGGCAAACAAAAAATGGTGTGTGAGTGAACATGTGTGTGTGTGTGTGTGAGAGATAGAGAGAGTGTGAGAGAGAGAGAGTGAGAGAGAGAGAGAGAGAGAAAAGGGAACCTGTGCAAGTTCACACACATCCCGAATGTGCGCACATACATACACAAACATACAGGTACATACATTCAATTACAAACATACAGACTATATATATATATATATATATATATATATATATATATACACAAGAAGGAGTGGTATGTAGCTCTTCAAATAAAGCACATATAATAATAATAATAATAATAATAATGGTGACAAAAGAGACAGAACCCCCCCCTCCAGGCCTACCCCAAGCACCAGGTCTATCAGCCGTGGTGTGCCCCACACAAGCTCCCAAGGACCCCAACACGGGCATTCCCCAAACTGCGGACACACGCACCAACACCCCAGACCTCCCTGACATCCATCCGGATGAGCGGGGCCCAAGCATCCCACCATCATTCAGTCATCCCTTCTCCACCCTAGTTAATTAGAGGTGGATTTAAAAAAAAAACAAACAATATTATTAAATGAAGTCTGTGTATGGGCGCATTAAAAAAAAGGAAAGATGTGGTGTGCAAAGTGGTGTCCCCTCGCCTCCCCAGGTTTCCTTTTAATTGTGATATTTTCTGGTTTGTTTTGTCTTGTTCTTTTTCCCCTCTTTTCCCCTCCCCTCTTAAAAACTTGACATTTGTTCGTGTTCGTGTCTGTGGGTGCATTAAAAACAGAGAAATGTGGTGTGTAGGGTGGAAGGTCCCAGCAGCCAAGACTGTAGCTGATATGATGATTTAATTTATTTGGGGTTTCAGCAACCCCCCCCCTTTGGTTTTGTTTTTATTGCAACCGATGTTTATAATGATGAGTTTTGACTTCAATATTCAACCAGGTGACGTCTGACTGACTGGGGTATCAAACATTGAGAAAAGCAAAAGTTTTCTTTGAGTTTATTCACCATCTCACTTTCTTTGAATTTGTATTACATTTTTAGCCTCTTTAACTTTTAACTGAAGCTTCTATTCCCAAGCAAACATTAATATTTAGGGACTATAATGTGGATGGTAAATGGGTGTACTTGGTTTCGAAAAGTCGACACCTGCACATCAGTGCATTGTACATGTTTTTAAAGTTTGCTGTGGTTTCTAAAGTGGTGCACGGATTTATGAGATTACACATGAGCCTGAAGATTATGTGAGAATCATGTTGTAGTATTCTTCCTTTAAAGACATATGACTTTTTTAGAATTAAACATCGAAAAAGGATGAGTGGTGTCAAATAAAATGAGCTTTTTGACTTTTAAGCTTAACCTCTCCTGTTATGCAGTTTAAACCTCTTATAAAACCTTCTGGATTGTTCACCCCCAGCTTCCACTGGTTAACATACTGTCTCTCTATACATTACAGTACACTAGTGGTGTTTTATTTTGAAAATTATGAAAAATTGATGACATTGTCATGTGTGGGTTCCTGTCGGCTCTGTGTGAGTAAATCAATGCAGTTCAGCAGAAATCAAAAAAGACCAGTGAATGCCAGGTTCTGGAATGCTCCTGAACTGGTCCACAGCAACTCTGTGAGACAGTTCTTTCTTTGTGGCGAGAATGGCTTGATTGACAACAGGTGGACTTGAGCTTAAAACAGGACTGCAGGTTTGCTACTGTTACTTGTAATTCATGCTCAACGATCAGCCCAGATCTGGACTTTATTTTATAAAACAGCTAATCTCTTAGAAGTTGAAAGTGGGGAACAAGAAAAACACTCTATCATCTCTTTTGCCTTGTTCACAGTCAACATAAGATGATTACTCCCACCCCCTTCACTGCTGATACACCCCAGAGTCACCAGAGTATTTCTGCAGATGATGTGACTCGTTCTTGTACTCGGAGTCTGAGCTCTACTCAGAGAAGAGGAATGGTGAGAGTATAGTAGGGCATCAGATATTCCTACAACTAAAACTGACCCTGTTTTAAGATGTGCAACTTTAGTGGTCGACCACTGTCAATGAAGATATCTGAACATTATAAAAAGATACGCAAGTTTTCTGCAGTTATTGAGCAACTGAAAATGTAAATTTTACAACTTATTTGTAAGAAAAAATCCTAACCCTAATATTCAGTCATTAGAGATAATTCACTCTTTTGACTGCTCATAGCACATATTTCTTTTCATGATTTCAGAACTAAAACTCTACATTCATTTGAACTGAATCTGGCATCTTCAACAATCACATTAACATTTTTTCTGTGGCTTATAATACTTGAAAAGGCAGTGTTAAAACCCCCACACAATGTATGAAGAGGCCCCTTCGTGATTCATGCGTATCTCTGTTCTACAGTACATGTGGCACTCATTGCCCATAGTAACTGAAAATCTGCTGAGCACAGAAATTTAAAATATTTCCATTACAGTGAAGGCCCCATCGCGAAAATTGCTTTTGTATTTATGAGTAGTATGAGTCGTGGCATTGCACTGCTGGTGTGTTGCATCTGTGTTATTGTGAACTCAGAAAAAAAAAAAAACATTCCTGCACTTAAGGAGTCTGACAAAAGACACAACTTTGATATGATGTTTTGACCCTGTTGTGGAGTGTAATTTTCTCATTTATCTTCATTTTTCATCACATTCTCTTTCTTTCTCAACATAGAAAGCATAGGTGGATGAAAGTTAGTGCTCTAGAGGTTGAGGGACCGTTTTTCAGAGATAGAAGCGTTCATAAGAGGAAACTTGTGACCTCAGAAGACCGATATCCACCACAACACACCTTCCCTTCAGGGAGAGGGTGAACATGCAGCACTTGCCACCCGATAGTCCTCAGTGAAGACATCCTTGACTTGAGTGAAGCCACGCACACAGACATACACGCACAACTTATGCAAATGTGATTTTTCAGATGAATGACACACTGCCCATCCTCATCCAAACTCCCACAGACGCACATGTGCACGCATATCTGCAGATGGTGGGAGCATGAGAGCCGTCACCACATTTGTCTCGCACCATCAGCAGCAAAATCTGATCTCTTTGCCAGCGTCTTGTCGAGATTTAAGGTATCGCCTGCACGCGAGCGCAGTCACCGATCCACGCAATAAGATAAATGGACAAAGGAAGACAGATTGAGATGCATGCTCATAAGTGAAAGAATATCCCCAAGTGTTATTTGAGTTGCAGCCTCAATTCATTCTGCAAGGTAACTGTACCATGAAGTGAGGACTGTAGCAGATAACATGCATGTATTATTTATGAGTGCCTCAATGGTTTGCATATAGAGCTATATGAAAGGATGTGCATTAAAGAAAGGAGGCTCTTCAATTGTGCCTGTTAGAGGAAGCAAAAGACTTCTTATCACATAGCTATTAAAACAGAAAAGCTATGGGGCGGAGATCCATCTCGCCTTTTAATAGACCGCTTCGCTGATTGTGCACATGTACACGTGTTTGTGTGTCAAGGTATTTACAAGTCTCATGCCTTTGTGATTGTGGTTTGCAAATGCAATCACGGCTGTAAGTGGTCTGCAAATTCAAAAGGAGGAATTGAAGTGGGGCCGGAATGGAGACAGAAAGACATGGAAGGCGGTAAAATTAAGATTTATAGAGTCCTTAAGGGGAATTGTTGTTATTATGTCTCACACTTGTGAAGTCAATATTATATTTATAAAATAATATTATTTATTTATTTATATTTTTTTCAACTGACTCAGCAATTTGGTCATTCTGTTTTATAGGACACGTGGAGTGCAGATTTTGATTTACATTTTTATCTCTGTTGGAATACATAACTGTTGGACAACAGTCCAGTATTTGTGCACTGGGGGTCTTGAGACTAATGTTTCTGACGTTTTATGGAGTCATACTCAAATCTTCCATACTTGCGTCTTGCACATAAAACTTTCATTTCAAGTCAAGGCCAGTCAAGTTTATTTGTATTGCATTTATGAAGATGTTAAAGAAGGTAGAAAAACAGCTTCATAAAAAATGAGAAGAGTGAGCGAAGAAAGTATCTGTCAAATGGGGCAGGAAATTCAAAGAGACAACACAGAAGACAGAAGTCTTTAGAGGGAAGTCGCTAAGGTAGAAAATGGGAAAAGAGAATGAAATCAAATCAAATCCAAAGAAAGGTGAGCCCAAACGTTTTGGGAGCTTAAAAATTTATGCCAGAAATTTAGATGAACATTCAGAAGCAAAAAGAGTGGCCTGTGTCCTGAAGACACAAAAGAAAAAAAAATCATTCTTTTCATTTCACTTGACACTTCCAAAGAAGTCGTGTTGACCTCAGAGTGATTGTTTATAATATTGGCTGCCACAATATGTTTTTGCATCCTAGCGTGCGCGTACGTATCAGGGACAGTGGTTGACAGACTCGGTCCCTGTGAGCCCTTCAAGGACAAGCAGCGGAGGGTAGAGCAGGTGATTTGTCTCTTAGGATTGAACTCATCCCCTCTACTCCCCTCCAGCCCTCTCTCTTCCTCCACACGCTGACGTATTTGGAAGGCAAAGAGCATTTCTCTTCATGTTTACGTGCAGAGTTCAGCTGACATAGCTGACTGAGTTTCACAGATTTGCAGACCGTCTTGGATGTGACTATTACAAACCTCCAGGAGGACAACCACTGGCTTTGTGTTGTCATTATCATCTCAACTGGTTGAATCCAGCACAGAAGATGCCTTTGAATCTTTCTTCTGATTTGACACAGACTCCAAAAAGCATTGTGACGTTAACAACAAAAACTATGGCAAACGTCATTTCAATCTACAGAGATGTCTGGCTGTTCCAACGGGGACACATTAAGGTGTTTTTGACAATGTAGTTTGGCCATGTGACCATTTTGAGAGGGTTTTGAAAGAGGATTTTGTCTTACAAACATCATTTCTGAACAATTGCAAGCAATCAACAAAGCACAGAAAAATCTCTGAAGCTACAAATGGACAAAACTGCATAATCTAAGCATGTATCGTCATTATTATTATTATTATTATTATTATTATTATTACTGTTGAAAGCCACTGTTTGACCAAAAAAAAAAAGCAATCTGCAAATCAATATATATACAATTTTTGGAGAAATGAGAAAGAATAGAAACAGTATCCCATCATATGTTCCATAGTCGTTGTGTAGTGTTCGGAAACTCAGAAGCAATCTTGGTGATTGCTGTGTAATCATAATTTGAATGCTAGTGGCCCGTTAATGCAACTAAATTGTGCAGTCTGATTATCATCTTTGCGGTGAATAATCCCAAAGGCAATGTCCTCTAAAGTACCCAGACTTAATTCACAGTGGTCTGCAGAAGTAAATCTAAATCATGAACGGAAACATTTTGTAATATTAACTCCCCGCAGGAGTCTTTGTCACTGTCTCCCCCAGAGTTATTACAGTTAATGAAAACTAAGACTAAAGCTAAAGAGTTTTATAAAACTAAACTAAAACCACATCACATCTTATAATGCAGAAGTAAGTGAAAAAAAATAGAACTGTAGTCAAAATTCACTTTTTTTTTCTTTTGGTTTCACGCCTTGTTTTTTGGTGTTTACAACTTCATCTTTCTCATTACTATTTTTTTCCTAAATCTAATTACTTAAAAGAAGAGTAATGGCTTTTTGATCTACATAGCACTGTTAATAGGATTCTATAATCCTAGATTTTTTGGCTTATTTGAAAATCAATACCTCAAAAACTAAAACACAACTAAAACTAACCAATTTTTCAAAAATAAATTAAAACTACTGATGTGCTTGGTAAACTAACTAAAATTAAACTTAAATAATCAAACAAATTGAAAAACAAAATAAAAACAAGAAATTAAAAAAAATAATAATCAAAACTAATATAACTGGATTCCCCCACTGTGGGTGCCATTTTCTCTTATAGAGGTGAAGATAACATTGTTGTGCAGTAAAATGTTTCTGCATTGAAATTTAAATACTATGTGATGTTATGAGTAAATAAAATTACTGAAAGAACTTAAATACCAGATTATGAATAATGGACCCTGATTCCAGGAGCCTGGCCCACCGTGCCCATTCACCAAGTGCAAATTCTCTTTCATGAAACAGGTCTCCTACTACTCATATTCACATCTGTTTCCACCAGTACAGAACTTACTGGACTGGTTGCAAAAGGCCAAATGCTGGATTTATGCTGTTACAGATACAGGAGCTTCCGAAGTTCAAAACAAACAAAATGGTTTCAGAATTCTTAATAGCCTTTGATCAAAACGCTTTTTCTTCTGCCTTGAATCCAGATGAACCGGACTTATTTTTTGTATCCAAGAAGAAAATGATGAGTATGTCTATACAGGCTATGATTCCAAGG
>JAOWBL010000004.1:3224184-3241056 GCA_028564865.1 Zenarchopterus dispar | reverse complement strand
ATCCAGATGAACCGGACTTATTTTTTGTATCCAAGAAGAAAATGATGAGTATGTCTATACAGGCTATGATTCCAAGGGTGATCCTGGTTAAACTGGGGGCCTTAACAATATTTTCTGTAGAATCCCAACATTCAAACAAATACAAAATTTTAAAGATCAATAGCTGCTTCTGAGAGTTGGATGATGCATGTGGCTGGGATGAACTGGCTCTTCAGCAGCCTGTACACAGAGACTGGACTTTTTTCATGTCCTGAAATAATTTTTACATACACAAAAATACCTTTTTTTTTTTCTTTTTTTGACTTGGATAACATACTCCACTTTTAATTAGAGCTCAAGCATCTTTTTGTCTCATTGGATTCAAGTCACATTTACTCCTTATCTCTTTTCCTGCACCAATAGTGTAGTCTGAGCAGAAATTGGTCAGATATTGATCGTTGATCACAGCATCTATATTGAAGTATCATGCATGACACACCTGAGACCAGAGGCCATAATGACAGCACGAGTTCTAATGAGTGAAGTACCACCTTAACAAACCACTGGGTGGCGCACAAGAGTGGTAGACTAACTAAAAAACAATTGAAACAAACTTTGAGCACAATAAATAAATACATAAATTGTATGTAATCATTTCATTTCAGCTTTAACTAAAAATGGGAACATTTATTTAAAAACAAAGCGCTTCTGAGTAGGGAATATGAGGAGCACTGAGGGGGACAAACTATTCGCCTTAGATGTTACAGCCACCCACAGTTATATAATAATTACATAGTGATTAGTTCTCTGCACCAGTATGAAGGATTAAGATATTTTCCGTTAGAATTTCACATGGGCAAGATTTCTGTTATATCAAGCTGACATTTACTTTTGATGTAACTGACATTTTTCAAATGACATTATGTCATGGATGTAGCTGTGATAGATACTTTATTACTGTGCAGTCTATGTTATTGACCGACTTATGCAAATTATTTATGCATTTTTAAATCTACTAAACCCAAGGCTAAACCTTTTTGAAGTACTGTTACACAAAATGTTGATCTCTCTGAACTTCTATACTCCCCAGTTCCCATAAATAGTCCCTTAATTTATTTTTTTCCCTTTCAAATTCAAGCCTCTTGTCTCTCCATTTGCCAGAGTAACCACACTAATGCTGTATAATGCAAATTGTGCATTTTATTTTTCAAATGAAACCTCACGGATTCCTTTTGTGTTAAGCATGTCTTGGGTTCAGAAAGGAATTTTGTTTCAGCTTCCAGCTCACTATGTTAGGTTGCTTTTTATGACTTTTGCAAGATTTGCTTTTTAATCCACTGCTAGGATGCTCTCTTGTTTACGCTTTCGTTTGTTAGTTTCCTGAGTGTCCTAGGCTAGTTTCAGACTGAGTTTGGGCTGATCATTGGTTGGCTTACATTTACTCTATCTTGTGAAGTCATTTTGCTGCTCACACGTGATTAATAGCCAAGGAAAGGTCACACACTATGGTATCTGACGGCAACTTAATTGCCTGACTGGTATCTGAACACACAGAGGAAATGATGCATAACCATGCACGAAAAACTGTAACATTTTGGAAGTGGACCAAGAGAGGAAACAAATGATAGAAATTGTTAGTAAGGATTTGATCAGAACACAAACAAAAATAAAAGACACAAAAATATGGTTAAAAACTTGATTGGTATAGAAATGAAGGTGAGTTAAAAAAAATCTGCTAATTTTGTAGTAGTACATTTTTCCATTTCCCCTTACAGTGGGTCTCATCCCCACCGTGATGTCACCAGATCCTTTGGTTTTGGTTGAACAATTCCCGTGCTGGCTCCAGATATTTGGCTTGTTTAACTTTTATACGTCATCGTCAGTGGTTCAGGGATGTACTGGCAAGCACCTTTGATTAGTCTTGTTCAAGCGGCGACTCCTGATAGCTGACTGGTTTGCTAATTAGACACAGGTGAGTTGGTGAGCTCCACGACTGGCAAACCTGGTCTAAAATAGTTAAGTCACAAAGAGTCCTTAGTTGCATCTGTCATGTCCACCTTAGCTCTGGTTTGATTATTGTTGATGTTTCATATAGTGTTGCAAATCAAACCACAGTTGTTGAGTTACTTTGGCTGGTTTTCGCAGATAGAAGTGACGGGGGACTGTGAGACCACGTTACCACTCCCTCAAAGTCAACAAATACTCCTTCAAATGAATGTGAAACTGATGTTTTAACATGACCAAAAGGGAAATTGCAAAATAAAATTAAGAAAACAAAAATGAATTGAAGACATGCAGCCTTTTATTTGAACAGATTCCCGATTTCTAATAAAAAGTTGCAAATCTCCTGTTTTCATTTTGGATATTTTGTCCTTTATCATTTGTCATTTCATTTATTCACTGTTGAATTCTATTTTGCTGTGGCTGCAATATGATGTGTTACTATACACTCCCATCTCTGCTTTTATGAAACACTTATGATTATCATATGTTTTATTGTGTGTTATTATACCTAAGGGTTTGACACCTGTGTCACAGCGTGTTTGTGCTCCTTATTCTGCTTTGTGATTCCCTTTTTCCCTTCTCTGTCCTTTCTCCTTTTCATCATTCTCTCAGCCTGAGTCCTCCCATTTAGCAGTCTGCGAGTCCTGTTAAATGATTAGTAAGCCCACAAGTGAATATATGCAAAGCCTCTTCCACTCCATCAGCGGCTTAGTGAGCAGAAGGCTTAAGCACACCTTACTTAAGACCCTGTCAAACACACTCACATCGAGTCGTCCTGCAAAATTTGCTATATATGTGAAAAACAATGCCATTAAACAATTCAAATATTTTCAGATAATGCTGAGATGTTTTTTTACCTGAAACATTTATACTCTGAAGGTGTGCGTTCTCTGCCACATCCCGGATAAGTCTGAGCCCTTCCTGTTTTTCTCACATGTGCCTCATCAGATAGGATTCTGTGTGCAAGGTCCAACCAATTAAAAGCCCAAATATCCTATTTGGTTTAAATCCTTTCTACTGGTGGAGCTCAGATTAGGACTACACAAACACTAGCGAGCAGTCATGCCCGCACCAGGACGACTGCCAGCAAGAAAACCTGCAGATAGTATTGTTTCATTGTGAAGCATGTGTGTGTGTGTGTGTGTGGACAGGCAGCAAAGAACCTCGACATGAGCATTAGCAGGCTGGGGGATAAGCAGACCAAAGCTCTGATACATGCTGCTCAGCGTAATGGGAGGGGGGAGTGCGAGGGATCTGAGTGGAGTTGCAGCTGCATCACACAACCTTTGTTCTGTGCGACTTCACCTGTGTATACTCGCTTTTCTTTTTTAATGAACTAAGAGTGTACTTGGATTGCTGGTACACATGCACATGCCGCAGCAGTAATCTACGCACTAATTTAATTATTGGGTTTTCAACATACATTGATTCCTTGTCATTTTTTCTGTGTGGCTCATTTGTTAGTTTATTTAGCCACATTACTGGAAAGGCTGTGTTTATTTAGTGATGCAGCTCTGTAGATGCTCTGTGCTCTTCAAGCGTGGACAGCTGCAATGTTTAAGGCAGAACAGACATAGATTTCTATTGCTGACCCTTAGGCTGCTCATTAGGATTCAGTGCACCTCTCTCATCTCCCCCATCCCTTCACTCACCAACCACTGCTATCCCTTAACTTTTTTCTCTCTCGCTTCCTCCTTTTTTCCCCTCTCTTTTGCTGTCGAACACATTGGAAGAGAATGCTTAGAGTGAAAGGATGAATTTTTGGTCAGCTATCATAAGTAGAAACACACACTCACCAGCAACAGACAGTGCACATCTGCTTAAAATTTGCACAACCAGTCAATATGTCTTGAATGCAAAAGGCATCGCACACGGTTCTATTATTTATATGACAAAAACAAAATGTAGAAGCTGTATGTGAGAAACAAAATTCACCCCATTTCAACTGAAGATTTAATAGCTTGTAAAACCATCTTGGCCTAGTTTTCTCGACAGTATTGCTCAGTTTATTTAGGTTAACAGGAATTTGTTCATCCACACCTCTTTTAAAGGTCCCACCACAGTATTTCAGTTGGGTTGTAGAGTTGCTGGTATGCTTGGATCATTGTCCCATTTCATGACCCAGTTTTGGCTAAACTGTTGCTGTCAGACAGATAGTCTCACATTTCACTCCAAAATATTTCTGTATACAGAGGAGTTTATGGTTGATTCAATGGCTGGAAGGTTCTTTGGCTGTAAGGAAAGTCAGAATTGTTACTTATCAACTGCCATGTTATCACTTGATTTGTGATGTTTGATATGTTTTTTTTTTTTTTTTTTTGGGGGGGGGGTTCACTACATGTGGTACTCTGCATTATGGCCAAGTAGCTCCAATTTGGGCTTCTCTGTTCAAAAGAAGGTGTTCCAGATTTAGCTTTACAAATAGGTGCCATGGTTTGCCACACTGCCATCTTTGTTTTAGAGAGAAGATGCTTTCTCCTGGCAACAAACCATACCTCTTCAGTTTTTCCCTAATTGTGTTGTCATGAGCTTTTCAAATATTAACCCGGGCCTGTACAGTCTCAAATGTATTTTTGTTTTGCAATTTCTCTGCACAATCTGACCTGGGGGTAAACATTAGAGTCAAGGAATCCATTTATTTTTCTTTTTGAAAATTGTCTCATAACCTTTCCAAGATTAATGGTCAGCAGCAACAATTGCTTCTCTGTGATCACTGTTGATGTCTTTACTCCTTGGCATCATGTTAACTCACACCTGAAGGGTCCAGATATACAAACCTGCCCTAACTTCTGGTTTTATGTAGATGGTCATAAAAGCTGGTAAGCAGTTAATCAATTGTATTTGATTAGCAGTGCTCGTCTGCTACATACCTTATTAATTCCTACAGCACCATTTTGAGTGTACTTTATTTTTAACATATGGCTTCTACATTTTAGCTTTGTTCTTGTAAAAGGACTTTATCCTGCCATCTGCAGGAATTATATACCATCTCCCCAGTTAATTTAAAGACTTACTTTTTGTTGATCCACACAATTACTGTTTGACTTTGTCTAAGCTGCTTTCATTAGCCCCCTGTGGGCAGCTGTTTCCACAATAAAAGCATGCTGATAAAGTCTACTACCTCTTTGCGCTACAGTAGTGAATCAAAGCTTGCTGATTTGGTGATTAAAGATGAGAACTTCGAGCAGCATCTGAAGAGTTCAGTGAAACTTTTTTGTCAGTGTTAAATGTTAACAAAATGCTAAATATGTAGGCAGGCAGTTGTTTATTAATACCTGACGCTGGCTGTTTGGTTGCTTGTATCTGTCTATAAAGCTCTCATTCTCCACAGATCTTTTTTTTGCTCTATTATTGGCAACTGTTCAACATGCATTGGTGGAGCTGGGCAAGGCAACAACCTGCAGTGGAAGTTTTAAAACTGAAACTTTGCTTGTAGGTTCGCATCAACCTTAACTTAAACAGACCTATTTTTCTCGTAATACCATGACCTGGACATGGTTAATTATTATATAGCATACATCAGTAACAAAGGCTTAGTTGAACATGAAGTAAAGCTGTGTGCTTTCATGACTAAGCTTCATGGATGTGTGCTTAGTTCCTATGCAGTTAGCTTAATTTGTAGACTGTATAAAAAGATCTGGACAAACTTGCTGTGACATTGCTCACAGGTTTTCTGAAGTTAGTTTGAAGCCTGTTTTTAAGACTTCTAAATGTCACCACTTTGACATCATAATTTCTGATGTTGCTAGTAAAATGACATTCAGATCGGTTACTGCCATAGTTGAAATAAATTGGAGTCCAGCTGGAGTTCTAATTCAGCTCCTCTGGGACTCTCGACAAGTTGACGTTAACTAACTGACTGCAGTCTGTGGGTCCCTGGTGCTACATCAGAGCAATGTTGGTAAAATAGCTCCATATGGTTTGCTGGCACAAGAAACACTATTGCTTGTGCACCATTGCTTGACTAGAATGTAACTAGTTATTACAGCTAATAGTTTTATAGTTCCACTAGCTAAAGGTCTGTGTCATAAAATTATATGTTTTCCCCACAAAGCTAGATTAACTTAGCATAAGCTTTGCTGCAAATAGCTTAATTGATAGAACCACGAAAGAAGCTGTTAACCATTTAGCTGCTAACCATTGACAAGAGAATATAGACTTAACTGCTGCACCAACCCAACCTCAGTCTACAGCCTAATTCTAGCACCCAGAGGCTGACCATTGATGTAAAGTATTTTCATTACACTACTGCAGATGTGAAAGCATGCAAAGTCACAGAGCAAATGTCAGGAGACTTTTTAGTCTCGAGCACGTACGTACAAATGTGTACACATTAAACGTATTACACCAAACTTGAACAGAAAACACATTCTGATACATTAATTGCTAATGTTTATTCATCCTGTCTTAAGTAGCCAGTTGTGTGAGTGGATTGTGTTTTAGTGTTGGTGTTATTATCCCAGGCTAATTGAGCAATACTGCTGTGGGAGCAGCAGTGTTTAAGGTCACGGAACGACGTGCGTTCCTGGTGCAGTTAGAAAGCTGCTGCTTTCATAATTACTCTGCTTTTATCTGTACTGAAGCCAGAATTTCTCCTAGACAAATGCACAAATAAGCACAAATGGGCTCATATACTGAAGCACATAATGTTCAGATATTGCATATAAACGCCCACATTCGCCTGCATGAGTGAACGCTTGCTTGCACACACATGGTTCACACTCACCCGCAGTTATAAGTACTTTTTCATTTGTCTTCATTTCTATACAGGAGGAAATTGTTTAGTGAGATTTTGCAAAGCCTTTTCTGGAAAAATATGTTTAGCCTGTCATAAACTATTGAATTCAGTGATACATGATGTAAATGCCTGTTCAAATCTGTCTTTGTCAGTGTGCATTCTTGTGTGTAGGTGGTTGTACTTTATGAGTTTGGGCACCATTTATCTTTCAACAGTGATTTTATATTAGATCTGAGGATTTGGCTCAGAAAATGAATGTGGTGCTTTCATTTTTGATCTATTTAAATGCAGATTCAAGTCAATGTCCCTCTGTGTGTTTTTGTGCATAAATGAGTGTGTGTTTGTGCGCATGTGCTTGCATGCTCGATTGCACGTGACTTGAAGAAACGCCAACACTGGTGGCCCTGTCTGTTTGTCCCATGCAGACATTCTGTGATTGTGTGCCCAGCTCCTCCCAACTCAAACATCGCTGGTCAGACTCAGAAACTGCCAGGGAGACTCCGGCCAAGGTAAGGCGATGTCTCCACGATGTGTGTGTAGATGTGCTCTCAAGCAATACAGACAGACGTTAATAAATGCTTCATGAGTTTTAATGAAACATATATGCAAACATTTTTTTCCTCTCTCTCTGTTTGGTAGAAATGTTTAGATGTTTCTTCTTGTTCGTTAGGGTTCTTTCTTCGTTTTCTTAAAAAAAGAAAAAAAAAAACAACTGTGGTCTTTTAAGTTAATTGGATTCACATCTTCAAAAGAAGGGCCTCATTGCATGCCATCATGGGAAAATCAAAAGAAATCAACCAAGACATCAGAAAAAGAGTCATGGACTTTCACCCCTCTTTTTTGTCCTTGGGCACAACTTCCAGATTCCTGAAGGGTCCCATGTTCATATGTTCAAACTAATATGCAGTAAAACAGCATGTCAGCCATCACACTGCTCTGGAAGGAGATGGTTTCTGTTTCCCAAAAACTTACCCAACTTTTCTGCATCATGTTTACCTTAAAACAATGAAGATGGATCATATAAAGATGCTGGCTCAACCACTGCTTCAAATTCACAATAAAAACATTTTCCAGCTGCAGATGGGGATATAGATGATACATTATGGAGTCATGCCTTGTGGTCTGATGAGACTAAAATTAAGCTGTCGTAGTTATTTGTCTAGAAAAAAAAAAAAGGACGCCCACAGGCCTCAGAACACCTTTACAACAGTTAAGTCTGGGTACAGGATCATATTGTGTTGCAGGAGGGACTGGTGCACTTTCCAAAATAGAAAACATCACGAGGGAAAAGTCATTAAATGAATATACTGAAGCAAAATCTCAAGACATCAGCCAAAAGTTCAACCTTGGGCATATGGGTCCTTAGATAAAGTGAATTTACTCATTCATAAAAAGAGAAAAAAGTTAAATCCTATTAGTACCTCGGTATTCATAAACCACATTTTTGCTGAGACTACTTGATACTTTAGCTATTTTCATTTTATTAAAATATATATTTATTCATTAGTTTAATTGTATAAGTTATACAAATATAGTATTACTCTAAAAATGCAGACACTGTGTCAGACAAAGGTAGCACATTCCTTTTCAGTCTAGCAGCACAAAATCCCTCAATAGCAGATATTCAGTACAATAATAGAAAACCAAGAAATCATTCTAGCATGAAAAAAGACCCCTCATGTTTAAGATCTTTGAATCAGGGCAAATTTGTCTAAAATAAGGTTACCTGATAGTAAAAAGTTAGATTTCTAGTAAATCTTCTAATATGTAGAAGTGGGTGGATGGCTGACGATGTTATGATACTGCTGGCACCAAACAGAACCCACAATGCGGAATGTCAGAAAAACACAAGTTTATTTCTTTAAATGGAAAACTGACCGTGAATCCAGGAGGGACAAAACCAAGATGGCCAGCAAGACTGGGAACAAGGTGAAAACTCAAAACGAACTGTCACTGAGCAAGGGGAAGACAAAGCAAGATATACAAACAACTTAATAAGACACAGGTGCAAAATAATCAGGGCAGGGGAAGTCCAACTAAGACTGCACAGGAAGATCCTTCAAAATAAAAGACATGAACAAACCAAAACTAAGCTCATAAACAGACAAGACTCATAAATTTCTACACAATTTGTGTTAAATCTCTTTATTCGCTCATCCACTCTTTTTTAACTATTGTATGATTCCACCTTCCTCTCAGTAAGAAAAACAAACAAACAAACAAACAAACAAACAAAAAAAAGAGCTCTGTGAATAGTGACTCGCTCACCTGTGGAGGAGATTAGAAGATTTCTGACAATAATTCTCATCACAAACTGCTTCGTCACTGCTTTGGCACTGACTGTGTAATGATTTATTTAAAGTTGTGCTTTTAAATTTTGTAAGTGAGCAACGGCAGTGGCATGACCTCAGTTCAAGTACTCAGACACACAAGGATCAAATAGAGTAGGCAGCGCGCATTTCCTGAACTGATCGACAGAATCACAAGAAAAAAGAACATGACTACGCAGCAGAGTTTGCCAAGAATCTGCTCCGAATACTAATGAGAAGGTACAAGTGCATGAAATTAAGGTGTAATTATTGAAAAATCGCTCTTTTGTCCCACTTCAGCATTTTAATTTGGTTTACTTTGTGCAATATTTGAGCAGCACAGGCAAAAGACTTCACTGTGTAGGTTGTTGTATTTAAGAACAAGAGAGTGAAAGCATTTTTTTCTTTTTCTAATCTGCATACAGACTATTTCGGGTATGAAGAGTCCTTCAGTTTACTTGTGTATGACGACAATATTCACAGAGGAATTCTCTCTTTTTCACCCTGTCCATCCATGAGAATGCCCCTGTCATTCTATCAAATCCCATATGGCATATGAAGACGATCTGAAAGTCTACCATTAATTACAGAGTGGGCTCCTGCTGGGGGACTGAGAGACTCTTTAAAAAAAAAAAATCATTGTTAAGACGTTGCATGCTGTACGCCCAGTACTCGCTGTATTTATTCTATTACAGTTCTTGAGCTGAGTTTAGACATCTAATATTCTTTTGGGACACGTATTGGGCTGTTGTAGAATTTTATTTTTACTTACCAGCACATTAATAAGGCAGCCGAAAAGCCTTGACTACTGATGCCTTTTCCCTCCCTCCATCTCATTCTGATTTCAAGCCAGTTCTCTACAGAAAAATAGAAAAGCTGAGCTAGTGGCTTCAGACTGTACCATGTAACCTTCACTTCCTTTCTAGTTTGTCCAGTTTTTTTCCAAGTCACCAAAATGTATATTTAATATGGATGAATAAATAATACTGGAGTGTAAATGATTAGTTTGGCTCTTTTCTGAGTAATTGCCCATTTCAGGCATCCCCAAATGTATTCAGAAAAAACTTCTTCAAGTGAACTTTAAATACATTTTACTGGCATTTGACCTCATGATGACTTCACTAATTATTACTGAAGCAAAAGAAGAAATGTGGTTTCACAAAGCCAGAGGTGAAGTGTAGGTGGATGGATGGGTCAATAAAACATTCAACTTTAATGTGTGGCTTAAATTTTAAACTGCAATTTAGCATTAAATATGAGGTGTCTGGTCCCTGTAATCTCACCTGTTAAAAATGAATACTTTATTATTAGGGATTTGGGCCTTTTCCTTTTTTAAAAAACTCACCATTTTCAGAAAGATGTTCCTTGACCTTGGCTTTGTGTTTCTCTTACTCATGAGTTTTACTGCATGTAGATCTGTCAAGGTGTTAGATAGATAACAGCTGTGTGGAGGCGGGGTTTCAGCTTCAGCCTCTATAAAAGTGTGTCTCTGGCTTTGTTCATTGGTTTTTCACCATTGGGTCAGAAGAGATCCCAGATTCCACAGAAATGTTTTGTATGTCTAATTTTGTTGTAATAAACAACATTCATTCAGAAGTTAGCTATGGAGCAGTCCTTCAACCTTTTTTGTGCACATCATTAACAACAGACACTTGACGGTGTGCAACGTGGGAGGAGTCCACAACCCCATAAACAACTTTGCAGAGTCTCAAAAGTTCTTTCATGGCTATGCCAAAAAAAAACTTAAGCAAGTGTTTAATATTTATAATTATTTGCTCCTCACCTGCCCTCAAATCCTAAAAAAAAGAACTTGTTTAACTGCATACTTTATCATAAAATCAGGAGCCTTGACTGTATTGCAGGATTTTGAGGCGTTGAGGTTATTTCAGGTTTAATGCTGACTTCTCAGTGTCATAAAATCAGTTCATTGATCATGCAGTAACTTGCCACACACATATGCTATATACATAATTATTATTTTTTTCAAATAACTTTATTTGTGTAGCAGCACTTTGCAATAAGAGGCATCTCAATTCACTTCACACAGAAACCAAATAAATTTAATGCAGTCAATTGAATGCCTTCAAAACATTTCCAGATGTATTTCAGTTCAGTTCAGTTGGATGGAATTCCCAGTAATTAACAAGATGAAATCTCCTGCAGAGCCAAAATCAGGGAGGGTGGTCATCTCTCTTGACCAGTTGGGGATCTGAGAGAGAACAAAAGGAACAGAACGAACCGAGTAAAGAAAGATTGCAGTGCATCATGGAGATCATCCAACAGTCTAGGCAGATGTAAGCTTAACTAAAATGATGGTTTAGGTAATCTGTACCAGCCATAACCATTGGTTTTAAGCCTCACATTAAGGTTTTTAGTTTCTGAAAACAATCATGTTGCTGTGGCCAGCTAATCTCTTTTTAAGGAGGCTATATTTTGGATAAAAGATTAATAAAAACCCCCACTGAAAAAAGCAGTGTCTTGGGAATTAAAAACAAAAACTTTGATTGATATGAGTGAGTTTAACTGGGATCAGTTCAGACTCTTTGCTTCTTGGTGAAAGTTTGAGGTTCCGACCTTCCCCTCTGCAGAGACTATCATGTGGAGTCTGCATGCTCTCTTTCTGCCTGCATGGATGATCTGGTTTTGTCCCATACTACACTTGCATGGTTACATTTCACTATTAGCCCTTTGATGGACAGACAAGCTGTCTTGATTGTGGCCCAGAAGGGAAAGACTACAACCCGTTTTGGCACTGTACAAGATAAAACCGGTGTAGGGAAGGGGTTGACGGACCTTCCAAACATGTATTTTGCTAACTTGATTGGTTTTTATTGTGAATCGTGTTCCTGTTGTGGTATACATATTAAGAGCTTCACTGAGTCTGCTGCTTGTATTTGTATATTCTGACTGTGTAGATTTCAGCCATTTATGTCTGTGCCTTGGTTTCAGCATAACTGAGGCCATCTTGTATCTTTTTCATGTTGACAAGCAATATACTGGCAATATATATTTAGTGCAGTTCCAAGTGATGGCTTCCACTAATGTCTTACACCGCTGGCAGTAGAGCTCATGAAAACAGTTTTGATGTTACACTTCTGTCATTTTGCAGCATGAAGCCATTATGTACATCATATACAGCACAGAGAGCCTGATGCAAAAACATACATTCACTGATCCAAGCCCAGCTGTACAGTCAAAATCTCTAAGCTGCACCTGTATTCAAACAGAGAAGAGGGAAAAAAGAAATTTGACATGCAAAGAAAGAGTTCATGGTGTAGTCATGGTCTACATGTTGACTTAAACAAGACGAAAAGAATGTTTTGTGCAGGAATACTTCCCTGAGGCACTTTCTCTGATAATGTATTTGGGTGAAAAAAACAACAACAAAAAAACAGACAGAAAATGGGAAGACCCTGACAAGATAGTGCCTCACCTTTTTTTATGTGAGTGTACATGTGCATCAGACTTTTAAATAGCACACCAAGTGTCACTGTGCAGCTCATAAATCTTTGTGTTACTGCCGTGGTGTTTTTTTATTTGAGGATTTCTGTGACTTTTGTCAATCATCTGTTTTTGGACATTAAAGTGGCTAAAACCATGTTTAAAAATAGGCCAGAATGGCCCAAAACTGTGTTTGGTTCAAAGATTCTTTGATGAAGGATTTTTCCAGTCAGTGAAGAGAGCAGCTGCCTCTCTGAAAGCCACATTCACTCATGACACAGCAGCACCTTCAACAAGAAAACACACCTGATGGTATTATGTCACACTGCACATCATGCTGTCTACTTCTAATCATAGAATTTAAAAACAATGGGAAAAGTGTTGGTTATGCAACCCGTTGGTTTCTGAAGAGCAACGTATTCATTGTATAGTGCATAGCCATGTCGCTCAGGAAAACGACGGGGCACGCCCACCGTATGTCAGTCAAAGTTAGCTGTGGGTACCACCTCCTTCAGTTAATCCCTTCTGAAATAGTTGCAGCGCTACCAGCACATGTTTACAGCAGAATATCTTGTTTCATGTGTTTATCCAATAGAGAAATTAAAAATTAGTGTTGCATTTAACCGACACTGGGTTAGTATAAACTGCTGATTGCTTCGCTGAGCCCGGTAGCATGAGGATTACAGGTGAGGAAGTAATGACAGCTATCTATTAGCTGAGCCAACTGTCAATCAGTTATATTACAGGTAAATTTATTGCTTTCTATAAACTCTCCTCATGTGGTACAAAATCTACCATCCTCAGAATTGTCATGGATGTGAAATCAAACAATTAAAACTGAAATGTTTTTGTTAACCATGTTTTAGGTATATTTATTTCCACTCTAAAGTCATTTTAACATGAAGGTCAGCAAAGATAGACTCACTTTTGGGACCTACCTCTGTCGACCAGTCCAGGAATTACAACGAATCTTAGCCCCACAGGAGCCACAACCTGGAAGTTTGATGGTGCTTAGATGGCACTTGCGTCTAACACTAGACTTATATATATATATATTTGCATGTATTTTCTTAAGATATACTTTAAGTTTAAGAGAGTTTCACTTTGGATCTTAAATAGACTGGAAAATAAATTTAGACAACCTAAAAAAAGGACAAAACTTCAACACTAGGGGGTGCGTAAGACTTATGAGCATGTAGTGTGTAGCATTAGCAAAATGTACATTTGTTTCAAGCCGTGTAATTTTAATGTTCATTCTCTCTTGAATTCTTATTCTTATTCGGCTTATTTGGAGTGTTTTATTTGTGATTTATAAAATCAGTGTTCACATTGTGCTTTTCAGAAGAATAAACCTTGCCAGCAGACATTGTGATTGCAGGCTGTCGTCAAGCTGGTGAAGTGAAATTGCAGGGACAGCACTGACCTTTCTAATCTTCATGAGGTTAGAACCTTGAAGAAAACCCTGTAAACTGTAGCTGATTTTAGCCACCCATGTTTGAAGCATTCATGTTGTTTCCGTCTGCCACCAAATGGTTTGGCAGCGTGCAGGAAAAAAAGACTGAAGAACTCATTAGTACCAGATATTATAATCTAATGTTCTTCTAGTTTTTATATGATGGTATGAGCAATGCTGAATGTAAAATAATCATCTCCTATGTGTATAATATACATCACTGATCCTTTAAACTTAAATAAAAACCCAAGTTACCATAAACATCCACTTTTAGTTGATCATTGCAATCACATGCTCCTGCGTGCAAACATTTGCACACACTTGATCAAAATTCTAATTACTTTTAATTACCTGGAGTTTAAAAGGAGACCTAATTTATTTCAATTACCTTTTTACAGTTAAATAGTGAGAGAAAAGGAAATGGGTCCAAGGCAATGCTTAGCCAGTACTTAGTAACACCCCCTTGGCCGTTTTCTCAGCAAGTAAATGCTGTGGGTAGCCACTGAAGAGTCTTTTCGCTCCCGTTTGAGGATTTTCCACCCATTTCTCTTGTAAAAAACATCTAGTTCTGTGAAATTCTTGGAGTCTCATTGACTCCTCTTGTGCTTTATTGTTCATTATGTGTGTTTAGGATCATTATACTGCCATCCCAGTTTAATTTTTCTTTCAAACACTTTGGTGCTTACTTTCTAAATTTGTTGGGTTTTAATTTCTTTCCTTCTGAACAGAAGTGGTGGCTGTGCCACTGCGCTTTAAAAGCCATTCATTTTGATGGCTTCTGCCACGCAGTGATGCATTGTTGCTGCACTGAGCTGGGCTGAGTGAATGCATGCTTCGGTCGAACAATGTTAACGTTGACTCCAGATGAACTCTGACCACTGTGACAAATACCTGGGCAACCAATAGCAACCAGGCACATGTGGCATCTGTCCAAGATGATGACTGAGCTAAAACTGAAGCAGTCACTGGGGACAGAGAGCTCATTCACAAAGCTAAGTTTACCAAATTGTTTCCTGGACCTTGTGGCCTCATACACCCACACCCTGAGTTTTCCTGATGCTTTTTAACTTATTTTTCCTCAGCAGTTGTTTGGAAAATGATTAGGGATTATTTCAGGTAGTTAGAACAAATGTTGTTTTGTGCCTCCTCCTCCGATTGCTCCTATGTCACTTCTCGTGTGACACTTCCTGTTTGCCTCAACCGTGGTACCTCCTGTTACCTGCCAACTTGTTAAACACAGCTGTGGCTTGTTTTTTGGCTTGGGTGGATCTGCCGCCTCTCTTTTACCCTGCATAGAATCTCTGTGTGGTATCGACCTTTCTGAAGATGAAGTAGCTGACGTAGTTGTTTCTTAAATTGTTACATCTATATATATATATATATACATCTATACATATATACATATATATATATATATAAATATATATATATATATAATTGTTACATCTATATATATATATATATATATATATATATATATATATATATATATATATATATATATATGTGTATGTAAAAAATATGCTTTTTGTGGTTATGAGTCCCATGTTTTGGGCCCAGTTGCTTAATTTTTCTCATGAAATCTGGCAACCTTGGGCTGCCCTCTGAGCATAAAAATTCTGATCTTGTAAAGCATATGTTCTTTCTTGTGACAAGAATAAAATGCTGTTAATTTTCAACTCTCAGAATACAAGCCACTAGTTTTGATTCTGATAGTTGGTTCTTGTGCTGGCTGCTCAGCAGAAGACACATACATCTCTGTTGCTGGCAACACTGCTTCCAAGCTGCAGACTTCATACCAGTCAGCAATTACTGCCTTTTTATAACAACATTTTGAAAAATCTGCGTAGTTAGTTTTCTACCCTGCATAACCCTAAAGACTCTAAGCTTGTCTTTTCTACTTTCAAGGAGCAAAATGATCCATGTGTCACTGTTGCAACAGAACTTCCAAGAATGAAAAATTTGGAGAATCCTGTATTGGACAATGTGTGTGCACTTTGATGATGACCATCTCAAAGGTGGTCTTTGGAATCAGTGATTGAATCAGTGATTGAAAGAGAGAATTTTTTTTGATTGAGTCAGACTAAGTATGCTTACTAGAAAATTAAAACGCAGCAAGAAATGACATTATTGATTAATGTGGCTTACCTTGTCTATCTAATCACAACCAAGATCACATTCTCCTCCGTTACTGTTCCTTTTTTTGTCACACGTAAAAGCTACCTCGAAGTAGAGGTTTATTTTATTATTTATTTACTGTCAGCATATATTGATCACACTATTCTACATCTGTTGTAGCCTACGATGCAGGAGGTGTCTTCATCGTACAGACTGCACTTACCATTCTTGATATCATAACCTAGATCAAGCTGCACACTGAGATGACTTTAGACAGAATGTTGTGTACAGCAACCGCACTACACCTTTGTTTATTCCGGCCTAAGCATTTAAAATGATCTATTCCCAGGCATCAGATTGTTAAAGTGTTCACTTGCCAACTTGTGACACAGAGTCTTGTTGAAGATGCAGGAAGTGTTTTCTTCTGATGACTCCTTGAAGGTCATGCTTTTGTCGGTGTGGTTTCACAGTAGAACAGTGCGGTAACACTCCAGGGTCTGCTAAATCTTCGTGAAGGTCTTCTGCAAGGTTTTAATTTGTTTTTCTGTCAGTTCTTAAAGCAGAAGTCTAGGAATTCTTTCTTTGTTGTCAGAACCGTAGCTCGATCTCCTTTATTTCCTGCTATCATTTCTATTCAGCATTAAAAACAGTAAATCAACAACATACAGCTGAATATGTGTTTGAATTCCCTTTGCTTAAAATGTTAAACCTGTGGTCACATGTGGTTTAGACCGAATGTTTACAGGAATAGCCTAAACACATAAAGCAAATATGAATCAGATTTTAACTTTTTTTTTTTTTTTTTAATCTCGTGGATCTTTTCTTTAATT
>JAOWBL010000004.1:3175718-3224084 GCA_028564865.1 Zenarchopterus dispar | reverse complement strand
TATATATATATATATATATATATATATAATGTATGTGTACGTATGGACGTATAAATGCACCCCATGTGTCCAGAGTATTTACAAGTTTTTATGACTTCTACCCAAAGGCTGTGGGTGAGCGAGCACCAGGGAATACTTCCTACGTAAAATCATTGATTTTATTTTGCTAACATTATAGGAATCACACAGACTTCTCCAGTAAACCAGCACTTGTTTATTAGTGGGCTTCACTTTGCTTCCCAAGCTAAATTACACTGAAATGTTCTTGTTCTTACATCCAAAACCAACAAAAACCAAACACACACATGTACACCAAGCACGTATACACGCACAAACACACACATCATCCCAGGTATGTTAATAAAGAGGGCATCCTCCAGTGTAGTAAAATAAACAATAAAAGATCAATTGCTGATTCATTTGGAGAAAGATGTGGGGGAGTTACACATTGTTAATCATGCCTCAGTGGGCCTTATTGTTCTCTCCTGTCACTCTCCTTTCCTGGGTGGAAAAATGGAGCTAGATCCTTAGGGACATCAGATAAATTCAACAGTCCAGTTAATGGAGTCCATATTCCCAGTAGAGATTGTTTTTGTTTGTTTTTGTGAGGGGATTCAATAATCTGCTCAGCCATTCACACTTCCGGCTGTCAGAACTACCTTTACTTTTTCAGCTTGGTTCTCATTTTTAAGTGCTTGTTGTTTCCATTCATGTCAATTGTGAAATAAATGAAAACTACTATAGATATTTGACACAGGAAACACATGGTGAACAACTGTGATACGTATGGTCAAAGATATTCCATGAACTTGTTTAGAGACTAAGTTGGAGATCTTTTTTCATTTTTTTAACCTACTTTACTTGCAATTATCTGTACATAATGATTAAAAGCAATTAATAAAATCATATTGACTAAATAATTCTAATAGACATAATAAATGTATCTATTTTTTATCCTTTTAAGCATTATATTCTTGAGCACCAAATTTTGTTGTAAATATTCATTAATACAATGACAATGAAGAATCTGTCTGTCTCTCTGTCTGTCTAAATGATTCACAAAGTTTACTGTATTCTATTATATAATCTGATCATGTGTAACAGCCTTGCTGCAGGTGAAGACTCGTCATAATGCATATCCTTTATATGTATCTGTTTATAAGATTCTTGAATCTAATTGCCATAAATTAGCTTTACAAATACAAAAAAAGGAAACAAAGGAATATTTGAGTACTTGTTATGTCAGTTCCCCTCAAAGCTGATGGGAACATGCCCATCATATGTCAATCAAAGTTTGCTGTGGTGGCCATCTCCTTCAGCTGACCCACATCAGAAAAACAAAGTGCTTTGCATAATTTCAGCTGATGTGGTACTACTACTACTACTACTACGACTACTACTACTACTACTAATAATAATAATAATAATAATAATAATAATAATAACAACCCAGATAACTAAAACAGTACAAACTTATGTTTTGTTTCTGTTTTTTTTAAAAAAGGCTTTAAAAACGTTTAACAAAAACAGTTTAAAAACAGGAGATTTTTAATCGGACATTATTTTGTGTTAGAATTACTCTGATCAACATAAGTTGTTGCTTTTATGCCCAAAGTTTGCCCTATCTAAGCCTTCAGATTATGCTTTGGACATATAAAATAAAAGAACAACCATTTGTTTAAAGCCAGCATACATGTCTGCTCCTGTATAATTGCAGTTTGAAAAATATATTTTTAGATAAACAGAACATTAAAAAAAATAAATATATGTGCAATTAATCACAAGTTAACTTGACAGCTGTAATATTAACAAACAAAATTTTGTGTTTTTGTAAACTTTTAAATATTTTAATGTTGAATAAAAGTCAAAGTAAATTTAAGAATCATTCTGATGTTTGTTTATTTGCAGTGTCACTATTATCCCAATTCTTTGTGATTTGGGGATGTGCTATGAAGTATTTGAACTGTTATTGAAAATCTCAGTGATGTATGAAATTGATTTTTTTTTCCAAAATAGCATGTGCCTTGATGTATTTTTTTGTCTTTGAAACCTTGTAATCTAATATCTACCTTTTCCCCCTCCCTCCCTTCCTTCCTTTCTTCTTTCCCTCTTTCCCCCTCACAGAGGATGAGCTGCAGCTACCTGCTCTGCACTATCTTGCTGTTTGTCGCTGTGCTGCTGGCTGTCACTGTCACTGGCACCATCCTTTTTATGAACCACTACCAGGCCCCGCCCTTATCTGACGGTTTACCCCATATTACCACCAACCAGGATGAGGCAAATGCATTGGTCACTGTTGAGAGAGGCGACGGCTCTCGCATCAACATCTTCATTGACCCCAACTGTCCCGACTACAACAGTAACTTTATGCGCCTGGAGGGTGTGCAGACCTCGCTGCTGCACTCGCTGACTGACCACGACTCTGACCTGAAGTCGGTGAAAGGTCAGGATCGTGCTCTCCTTGTCAGTCTGGCAGAGGAGGTGACCAAGTTGTCAGCCCATGCGGGGCAACTGAAAATGGATTATGAATCTTTACGCAGAGGACAGGGGAGCTTGGGGCAAGACCTAAACACACTGCAAACAGAACAGAGACGCCTCTTGCAGGTAAGTTGTGCACACAAACAAAAAAATACAAACTAGAAAAAAAAAGCCTAATATAGTATCACCCAAGAAGCACGATACTCAAGCAGCATCAACATGTCCTACAGTTGCAACCAGGGATGGAACCTAATTTACTTTTGTATTTCAGTAAAAAGTAAATTAGGTTATGTTCATGAAAAGTAAACACACATATATTAAATCTCCAGTGTTATGCTATTTTGAAGCCTATTCATTTTGATCAACTGTTGGAAATAACTGTTGGGTACTTTGACTGAGAGCTTGAGTCAAAAGCCCCTGGTGGTCATTTGAAGAACTGCACATGTCAGCTCTTCCAGGATCCTGTTAACAAGCTGAATGAAGACTCTTGAGTTTTCATGATAACATAGCCCCTTTTCTTCCTGGCTAACATCTTGTCTTGCAACATCACCTCATAAACAACCAACCACACACATTGCTGTCTATTAAATTCATATGAAGTTGGATCAAGCATTGCCAAACTGAATTTTGGGCGTGTTGACCTACTTTGGAAGCTTTTCTTGCATCTGAACTTCAGAAAAGTTCAGCTTTTTTAGGTTTCAGTGCGAGCACTACCCAATCAAATTAGCTGTAATGCCTATAGCCAATCAATTTGCACATGGGGGTGGGCTGATATGGAGGAAAATCTGCTGTATGCAAGTGGCTGATTTTCTATGAGTAGACTTTGAACTCATATCATGACAAAAACCTTAGAAAGCCTGGCGAGACATGTCAGAAATAGTGGGTGAATGTAGTTTGCATTGTATTTGTGTGGTTGTGGCTACTAACTAGCTGCTACCATTTTATACTGTCCAAGTGGGGCTCTTTCACAAACCTTCAATATTCCCCCTGCTGTCTGCATTTCTGTTGCACAAAACATGCCCAAAATCAGCAGATATCACATCACCTATACAGAAAAAGTATGGGGCACCTAAAGTCAAACTATTGCATTGATATCTTTGGAGTGATACATTCTTGTATTTGACATTGTTAGATGATTAATACTGAAGTGTCAGCATGAAAGCAGCTCCAGGAGGCGGAGCCAGTTAGAGCTGCTTTATATGCAGTCTTAAAAACAGCAACACCATCTAATCTGACATTATTGATGGGAAATAGGGGAAGAAAAATAAGTTGTTTTCTGTTTTTCCCTGATCTCCTTTCCTTACTGTTTAGCGATATGAGATCATTTTAACATTTACTGAGATGAAAGCTTGTGGGAAGATTAGATTAGTGGTGAAGATCTATATTTGGCAGAGCTTCTTAACAACCTGTAGACAATAGAAATATGAGCCTGACTCCATACTCCTATTTGTAAGATGTCAAATGCCAGAAAGGTTGGACACTGTTGCTTTAATCTTAAGCAATATGTTGTCTTTCAGAACTTTGGTGAAAAATTGAACATAGAATTCAAGAAAATGCAGTGAAGCAGAAAGCACTGAAATGTCAGATTAAGTTGTCTGAAAATGAGCAAAAGTGCTCCGCTTGTTCATTATATTAGTCTCTTTCCACCTCTGGTTGCTCACCTGAAATATTTTTGAGAGGCTTTTTTAATACTTCCCCTCATTCTGTGTTTTGTTTTTTGTTTTTTGTTTTTTTTTGCAGTTTTGGCACCTTCAGTAGTGATGTTCACTTTTTTAACAGCTAGTGTGCCTCTAATCAAAGGGCAACTGATAGAGCAGCACTTTGCAGACTCTTGAATATTGTGAAGCGAAAACTGATGCTAAAGGATTTTCTTATTTCTTTGTGTTCTTTCTCTTTCTTTAATTTTCTGATTACTGATTGTTGGTGAACAGTAAAAATCAGCTAAAATGAAGCCAAAGTGTAGCACTCATGACTCAAATCTTGACTTTAAGTACCACAGAGGTGCTCCGAGGGTGGATTGTAAAACACCTGTCAATATGCATTGATTGCTAAGCCACCAATAGCTCACTGGACATGACAGTTTGCTCTTGGATTAGTCCCTTTCTTTGTCCTGACTACGAAATCAAAACATCATCATTCCCTCAGTGAATGTCACCTCAAGCATTTAAGCTTCTTTTTTCATACTCCAAAGCCCAGTATGGGTTAAATTAAAGTTCAAATAGGGCTTATGTTCCACTAAGTACAACTCACTCAGTCTGGTGTTTGAAGAGGAAGTCACAGGGGAAGAGACGCCTGTCATGATTCAAGAAACACTACAACTTGCACATTAATTCAGTGAGATAACATGTTTGCCAAGATGTGTAAGTCAGACTCCACAGTGGGTAGAAACATAATTAGACCCCTTTTAGCTTCACACTGTCCACATTGATTTATTGATGATCTATTTCCGAAATGTGTGTGGAAGACCTTCAGACGATATGCTCTTTTAATTTTGTCATCCTCACTGCTGCCAGCAGTACAGCTGAAGCGATGAAATGCATTCTTCTACTTCTGGCAGTCTTTCCTTAAAGCCAGGCTTCTATAACATAATGTGCAGTAATCATTAGAAATCACTGAAAAACACCCTGGGTGAGTCTGCTCTGCCTCAGTGGGGTGAGAAACCATGTGTTCTGACGAGCTTTACACTGGAAGCAGCACGCAGCCTACTCCCCATGCCGCTGTGTTAGTGTAAGTGTGCGTCAGCGTGTGGTGTACTTCATGTGGCATAGTGCAGGGGGCAGAATAAGTGGGGGTGGTACCAGCAGCTTAGATACTCCAGGTGATTGATTTCCTCAGTGGAGACGAGGCATGTTGTGCGCACATCCGCTGTTTCTGCCTGACACCATAGTGTGACTGTGTGATCTATGGGCCACCTGCCTGGACTTCTGATTTATAGGACGACACAGCGCCGACTGTGCTGGTGTTTGCAGTGACTCCATGTGAGCCTTGGCCTCCCCAAAAAAACAGTCTTGAGAGAGGGAGAAACCCTCCCACATTCCCCCGAGGCAGTGTGTAGGAGAATCAGATTGCAGCGGGTTTTGCACCAATCTTTTTTGATTACTTAAAAACTGACATATTCATTTTTCTTGGCGAGTGCTTGCGGCCCACAATAGGATAGTTCTCTTTAGCCCACGTATTTGCATTCAAATAAATCACCCTGATGGGAAACACGACTCCCAGTTGATGGTCAGATTTCAGAGGCACTGACAAGATGAAGCACTTGCTTTGTTTGACGTGCTTGTTCGATTTTCTTTCCTCAAACTACAACAGAGCTGGAAGAACACTTCCCAACAAGTCATTTCTGTAGCATAGTTTCTTCTGCAATAAGCAGGCATCTAAATATGTAAATCAAAATATATGAGCAGATTATGATGCAATTAAATACCCCTTTTACTTTTTGTTAGTGTACAGTTCTTCCTTTTATTTTACGTCTTTATTTGGTTACTCTCTTTTGTTCTTCCTTTTTCATTTGCTATTAAATAAAATTAGACAAACTACTAGAAACCTGGAGTACTCTGCTTTTACTCAACAATATAGTCAATAATTTAATGTCCCTACCTTCAATGACTGAGGATGATACTGAGCTTGTGTTTTTGCATTTTCTTTTCTCAAGCAGGCCATTCAAAGCCCTCATTTGTGTAATCTCGGTGCTGTGATTTTCTTTAAACCACTTCTGGGCTTCAACACTACATAATTAATAAGGAATAATAGGTCTTAATGGCCAGTCATGGCTTTAAAGCACCCATACAATGGTCATTAGGTACAGAGCTTTCTTTTGCACATCCAATAGAACTATAGCTATTATATTCTTAAAAATTCAGGCATTTCTATGACTCTCCAAATATGTACCAGTCCCCTTCCATTTTGAAATGCATGATTGATGGTACTGTCTCTTTAAAGGCAGAGCAGCTGGTGCCTAAATTTTCAAGAATAAGATTAATTTTGAAAGTATAAAACCCCAAATCCCCAATCTCTTCTAACTTCCAATAAAACCCATGCCTCAAGAATCATGACTTGAGAACACATAAACATGTATTTCCAGCTAACTACCATATGATAAGAGTGTGATACAACAACTCCTACATTAGCATTAGGCAGATACGCTGCAAGCCAGGAATGACCAGGGTTTTCTTTGTGTTTTATCCAAGTAACCAGGCAACAGATCACCTTAACAATGTGTAATTTATATAATATGTGTAATATATTTATGGGCTGGGATAGGCTCCAGCAGACCCCCATGACCCAGAAATGGAACAACAGGTCAAGAAAATGGATGGATGGATGTGTAATATATTTAGCTTCTGTTCCCTAAATTGTTGCGTTGACAAGACACCACGCCAATATTAACTATTGTTTTACTTCTTGCATCATCCAGCCTTTTTTTTTTTTTTCTTTTTTTGGCTGTGGATGTCTCAAATCAGAATTTTATTTTCGATTCACACTTGTGTTCATGGAATCTCTATGGCGTCAGTGGTACTTTTTTTTGCGGTTGCAGTTCTGAAATGAGTGTGAATACAGCAATGCGGGGAGCTGATATTGTCTAGGTCTAGTAGCTCATTGACTACTTAGTAACTCAGCGCCTTATGTTGATGGAAGTAAGCTGGTAATGTCATTGACATGGACAACTTTATCATATATCATAAGAAGGGACACAACAACTTACTTCTACTTGCTGGTTCTTGGTGACTGCAACATGGATGATTTGTCGCTCTGAGGGTGATGCTGAGACATTTCAGTGAAATAATTGGAGATGTTTGTTGTGTTTTTGTTCTTTTTTCTCATAGAGCGATGAAAGATAACACGTTTTGCATATTACACTCAGAGCAAGTATTTGATTGTTTATTCTTGATTGGTTAAAAGGTTTTTAATCAATAAAATGAAAAAAAAGTTTCTTTGAAAGACCACTAATTCAGCTTTGAAGGCCCTTTTCCAGTGAGGTCAGCTGTGCTCCGACTGTTCAGTTAATTGGTTAAAATGTCAGTGTAAAACACTTCTGTATTCTGTTATGGGTGTCAGTTGTATCCATTTTGAGCTCATATGTATTTGGACAAAGTGACATTATTGTAAATATGAAGATACCTTTTGCTCTTTGGATGAAAACCCTTTATATTTAATGACTACCTAAAGTCTGGAGTTAACAACAAATTCAGTATTTTCTTCGTGGAGATACTTTGCTAGTCCTTCACTGTCTTTGGTTTATGCTTGTTGCGAGGCCTTTCTGCATTCAGTTTTGTCTTCAAAAACTCAAAAGCCGCTCTATTAGGTGAGATCAGGAAACCCACTTGGGCATTGAAAAATATTCAATTTTTTGCGGCCTTCAAAAAAATCATGTGTTGCTTTTGCAGTTTATTTAGGATCATTATCCATCTGCAGTGTGAATCATTGGCCAGTTTTGTGGCATTGTGAGCAGAGAGTGTAACTTTACACACCTCAAAATTCATCTTTCTGTTCCTCCCCTTCTACCAGCGGTTTGCACCTTGTTGTAAAATCTCTGCGTTTGTAGTCATGTTGGTATCTCTTGATTGTAGATTTTGACAATAATATGCCTTCCTTCTCCAGAGTATTTATGACTTCTGTTGATGTTGAGAAGAGATTTTTCTTTTCAAGGGAAAGGATTCTGCAATCATCCACTTTAAATGTCTTCCAAGCCTTTTTTTTTTATATTGTGGAGCATCACTGCTTTCCTTCCAAGCTGTTGATTTGAGCACATCTAAGGTTTTTGCTTTCTCTCTGACAGATTTGTGTGTGTGTGTGTTTTTTTAATCCTAATGATGGCCCCTTTACTAGCACTGAAATCCTCTTGGTTTTCATTTTGGTAATTCCAGTCAAAACTGATGGCAACTCAGTGTCTGATTTAAACTCTAGAGTGTTTATAAGCTTCCTTTGTCTTGAAATAATGACAGAATTAACAAAACCTCTCTTACATTTTCCATTATATGTTATAGTTGTATGTACAAGTTTGAAAAATGAAGAGTGTGCGGGAAAACTCAGATCTAATGAAGCGTTCTTGTGACAGTTATTAGCTTACAGCTTTCTCTGTCTGTGAGTCTTACACTGTGATAATTACAGACCTTTCTTTGTTGTAACGGTTTTTAATGTGATGTTTGGTGCTGATGTTAGAGACAGCTCTGTGGATCGTTGATTAGGAATTGAGCATGTTCCATGCTTCAGCGTTACACAAAAGAAAAAGAAACAAATAGTAGGCCCGGCGCAGCACTGCTCCAACTCACAGTTCACATTTCCACTGTCCCGTTGTTCACTGATGCACATTGTCTGGCTGCAGAAAGACCTCAAGGAGGTAAAGGCTGCAAGTTGGAGCATGACTTACTGATTTCCTTGAACTACAGGTCATGGTTTAATCTGAATCTTATGCCACTGGAATATTAATGTTTCAGACAAGTGACACCCACAACCTCTGCTAAGGATCTGGGGGCAATCTGCTGCTACCATGGAAAACCATATTGGCTCAAGACATTAATTCCAGTCGACACGTGTCCTTTGTGTACTTGAGAAAGCAAAATGGTGGCGGTTGCACCATTTTAGCAAGTAATATGATACAAACAACTTCAACACCTTTTGTAGAAAAGGGAATAATGATGAAAGTCACATAAATTTGAAAGAGTAAATGGGTAATTTCAAAGATTCAGCTCACTAGATCAAAGAAATGAGCAGCTTTCAGTGAAATCCAAATCATTGTTATTAGAAATTTGAAATGTAAATATACCGGAATAAATATTCCTTATTTTAGCTTGAAGGTACTCAGAACATCCAAGAATACTAATTATGGAAAAATTTAACTGTAGCCACTCCTAACATAGAAACAAGTTTAAAATATCATGACTCTATGAATATTGAGTCACAGGGTTGTGAATTTACTAAGTGGAAATCGTTTTAAGATTAAATGAAACTTGTGTCTTATCAAATGATGCAACCATGAGAACACTGTAAATGTCAAGACTGGGGAAAGATTGTAAGACATTTCCTCAAGTGAAAAAAACAACAATACTTTAACAATGCTTTGCCTCTGAACGAATTTGAACCTGGACAGAATTAAACTTGGATAAAATCAAATGCCTTCTCAAAGATCAGAGACTGTCCGTGATATGAATCAGATGTGCTGTGAAAACAGTCTCATTGTGTATGGAGATCATGTCCATCATCGAGGGTAATATTTTATTCATCATTTCTTTGCTTCAGAGGCCTCTATGTCCACCATGTCTGACTGTTTAATCAAATAGATAGAGTAGGATAGGCAGAGGTTGACCTAACATTTGCACATCACTTTAATACAGCAAGCACTTACCGAATGTCGGTTTATGCACAGTTTAATAGCCGTTACTTAACATACAGTCGTATAGAAGGATAATTTGTAAATTCACTCCTCTGTTAATCCAAGAGTTTCCTGGAGATGTTGCCAGGGGAAATGTGATCCAGTTTTATCTTGATTTCCACCCATTGTCCTGAATGTCAGATTAATTGTTGATTCTAATTTAGTGGTAGGGAGGAGCACGACTCTGCATGGCTTTTGTCACTTGTCAGCTCTATGATGGATTGGTGATTTGCCCAGGCTGTGGCTCTCACCCCATGTCAGCAGGGATGGACTCCAGCTCACACGACCCTGAACAGTCTACAGCTGGGAAAGAGGATAGATGGATGGATGGGACGTGGCCAGGAGTTCCAGGGTTGGTCATTTCTGCAACAGGTTCCAGCTGTAACAAGCTGCTAATTAAACTGTCTTCAGAAGTCCTCTTAAACATCTCTAATAAAGTGTATTTCCCACTGTGGGAATTGCTCTCCATTACACCTTTAACTGCTGATTTGTGAAAACATTTATTAAAGTGTTTTCCCCCTTTTAATTCTTTTTTTCTTTTGCTGTATGATGGAGTGTCATACAGCAAAACCATGCATTGTCTCATTCACTCAGACAAATTCAATATTCCAGAGGGGTTTTTTTTTGGAAAACATTAGTGTTATATGCTACAAATCATGCAGACAAAGAACCATCAAAACTGTTATGAGAAACAAGTTTTTTCAGTTCTAGTTGAATAATCCACCAACTTTTAAAGTACAGTTATATTTCTGCAAAATATACCACTTTTTAAATAATTATTTTACAAACCAACATAGTCCTAAAATAGATACATACAACTCTGAATAAGAATAACTTGATGCAATATGAAAACTGCAAGTAAAAAAGTTTTTTTTTTTTCTTTTTTGCATTTACTTTGACCTATATATAATCAGGAAACTCGATTTTCACATGTCAGGTCTGCAACATATTCCAACAAAATGTTGGTATGGGGGCAAATAAGTTCTTGTAAGAAACTGAATTAGAAAAAGAAAAAAACATTAGATGATATCAATATTTGATTGTAATCACGACTGGATAAAAAAGGTTTTGATGTGCATTTGGTCAGAAGATGTTGAGTTTGTCAAGGTAATTTGTGAGACAATCTTTGCAATGTTTATCAATGTTTCTCAAAGAGAGATTGGAAGTGATTTATATACATGTCCTTGGGTTAGGGTTAGGGTTAGGGTTACTATATACTATACTATACTATATACTATAATCAGAAAGCATAATGGATATAAGGGCATGGGTCCAAGCACAAGATCTGATCTGTGGTCTCATGTTCCACAGAAATAGCACTGCATCAGGAATCATTTAGAAATAGCTGATATACTGTAATCTAATATTTTTTTAAGAACCACTGTACAAAGCAAGATTCAAAACACTTCTTAAAAACTTTACCGTGCAAAAAATAAACCTTATGTCACGTGTAGGTAGAGTTGTCTGGACTGGGAGGCATCTTTGATGGACTGTCATACAGCAAAAATATGTTTTTTCCTCAGACCAATTCAATATTCCAGAGCTTTTTTTTTTTTTGTTTGTTTGTTTGTCTGTTTGTTTTTAAGAAATTTGTGTTAAATGCTGCAAAGTAAACACAAAGGGTCATCCAAACTGTTACCACCAGCAAATCCAAAAGTAATGATCTGTAATGACACCAGTAAACATAGATTTTACAGTTGTGTGACAGCAGTATTAATGCAGGAAAGGATAATATATTCTGCCTTCAAGATGACATATTTTACATGGACAAATATGCATTTTTCATCAAGACAGTGCAAAACCAAAATCTGCACATATAAAGGAGGGCATGGTTGCAGAGGATACGTGAAAACTTTGGCACAAGAAACATGTTGCAGGCCTTGAATTCTCAGTTGATGTTTATTAACAATTGAAAAGACATTGATTAAAGCTTGTCTAGGTCTATAAGCTTGTCTTCAAGGACTTGAGACTAAACGAGTGACTATCCTTTTTTATTTATCTATTTTTATTTGTATTTGCGATATCCAAACTTTTTCAGATTTTGGGTCTTATATTATTTCAGCATTGACAGGATACATAGACCACTCCCTCCAAAATTTCAAGCAATATCACAATGTAAACACACAACTTATTCATATCTGAAAGAACCACCCACCACATGCAGTCCTTCACTGCGTGGTAGATGCCACAGTTTCCACCTGGAGTTGTTATCAACCTGTCCCCGATAATCATAATCTAATGAAGCATATCTCTCTTGGTGTTTATCACATGTCCCAGCATGCCTGTTGCTACTGTCACCGTTTCCACGTATTTAATTACACTAAACAACAACAGGTATTTCTAAAGAATATGCTCAGCAATCGTGTAAAGGTTCGTTAGAGTACAGCAGCATAAAAAATTCATCATTACAACTTCGATGTGTTTCTGATTTTTACTTATAACCGAAGGCATGGGAAAGTATGGATCTGGTTGTGGCTTTAAATTATTGTTGAATTTCAAAGCCTCTGCCTGTCAAAAGGGAAGAGTGGAGCATTTTTTGATTTTCACAACTGGACAGCCTCTGTTTATGGAGTGAATATGTCATATCAGGCGAAGTGACTGAATGACATTTTATACTTGCCCTCCATTCCAGCCTTGCAGCTCCCGTCTGTATGTCTCTGTGTAATAGAACATCTGATTCAGGCCAGCTGCTGTAGGCAGTGGGTTTTATTATGGTTTTGTGTCTTTTGTTTTAGTCTTTCTTTACAATTTCTTCCGCTTTTGTTATGGTACGTGTTTATTTGGAACTTTTTTCTTTGGGCATTTTGTTGAGCTTTATCTGTCATGCTTAATAGCGCTGAAGAGGTGTCCTACAAAGCACTACAAGTGGCTTAGGGAGTTCTGGTCTAAAAACAGGATTTCCAGTGACATGAAGGTGGCTTTCTGTCTTAAAGGTGGCTCACTGTGGTACTCATAACCTGCTCTGGAGATGTTTATGTTGGAAATGGATTTTAATGTCTTCAGACACAAGACCTGAATATTGATATAATACATTGTAATTAAACTGAAAGGGCTTGATAGATGTAGGATAAATGGTGTACTGCTGAAAGACAGAAATGAATGAATTCAGCCCTCACTGAAAGTGACTCAGCACATTTGCACATGCTCTTATTTTCCACATTCAATCACAGTAAAATGTTGGTCAATTAATGGACACTTGGTCCTGCAGGGGTTGAACATAAACCTGTGGTCATTAATTGTGGTGATTAGATTGTTGAGCCAAAATGTTTAATTTATGTTCTGATCCACACTTATGAATTGTAGGTAGTGAACAAAAGAAGAAAATCCTGGACACAAGTGGCAGAAATGTCTCTGGGGTAGCTGGAGTGTCCCTTAGAGAGACGGTAAGAAGATCAGATATTCTAGAGCTATTCAGTTATATTGACAAGAACCAGTTTGAGGTAGTAGCAACATGGTTTGAGAGATGTTATGGGCATTTCCAACCTGGTGAAGGCTCCGGGAAAGACTTGGGACAAGCTGGAAAAGTCACATCTCTCGCTTGGTTTGGGGATAGTTCAGAAGTCCCCTTAGAAGATACACCAAAATCAACTCTTTTGAGTAGAAATCAGTGTTTTGGTCCAGAAATCAGTGTTTTATGTATGCACACGTGGCACCTGATGCAGAAAGCCAGGTTGAACAAGTTCATTTGATAATCAATGTTATAGTCATGATAACTGTGGCTTTGGTGAAAAAAAGCCTGGACATGTTGATCCAACTTTGTCGAACACCCCCACCCCCAGCTTTAGTTTATTGATTTCTTGTCATCTATTCTTCATTTGTTGTTTTGTAAGTGCACATATTTTCCAGGTGTCTTTAGTTCAGGGGCAGGCCCTTAATTATTCTTATGTTGGGTTGCATCCATGTTAAGGCCCATTACAACCCATTGTCTAGGACTCAGGGTACTTTAAAAGAGTCTTAAAGAAATTAGACCAAGAACATATTTGGATTTGGATTCTGTTTATTGTATTTTATTTTATTATGATTTTATTTTTTAAAAGCTTCCTATGTGTACAGCGTCATGTTTATTTATTAAAGTTTATTTATTATGCGTCCGCCTACCTCTGCCTGTGTACCTGGATCTGGGTCTTCTTCTCCTGTCTAAACATTCTTGACACCATTAATGCCGCACATCTCTTTTATCTGCTTTAACTCATAAATAAATAAATTGGATCATGTTTAGTTCTGTTATATTTCAAGTTGAGAAAAAAACATCTAAAATAAAGTGGATTTACCTATTTTACCATTTTTATACACACAGTTTAAGATCTATATAATGTTTAAAATGTAATTATAACTCCTTTTACAAGCATGCCACAGATGTGTAACCAAACGGACCTGCAAAGAAAGCCTGAAACACAAAGACAAGGCTCCTTGCTTTAAGTGCTGTTTTGTAACTGACTATGTAAGCCTGTGTAAAGGCTGCCTAATGAGAGCTAATTACATCATGATCCTAATTGATGTGTCTGTCAAGACTAAGCATTAAGGCTGCAGAGACTCCTCTACTTTGAAAACAGACCCAAATAGAAAATCAATACTAACTTAACAAATAACGACAGAAGTAATGTTAATTTTGTAAACAAAAGGCACAACACGCTGAGAGGCAAAACTGTGTTTCAGATAAAACATTTTTTAAAATGTCTTCCATGTCTCTATGTATGGAAATGCCTTTAGACCATCGTAGCTGCATTTACTTGTTTTCTATACCTGTTTTACTCTGTTCAGGGCTGTGAGCAGCTGCCTGTGTTTCATAGAGTTCAATTTAAGATTCTTATGTTTGTTTTTAAATATTTCAGTCATTTTTCACACCTTACCTCTCTGATTCTCTTTTCCATACTCACCTTCTCGGTCCCTCAGGTTGGCTGACCTTTCCTTGTATCCAAGGAAAGTTTTGATGCAATCTGTTGGTTTTTTTAGCCAAGCAGTAATTATTATTGTTATTGTTATTGCATTAATTAGACCTATTTTGAATGAGCTGAACTGTGCTGTTGAATTGCCCTGAAATAACATTTGTTGTGATTCATTTCTTTATAAACAAAGCTGAATTGAGTTTAATTGTAAGCTGTCCTCGGGCTTGGCCTGGCTTGTGACTTTTGGCCCAGTGACAAGCTTCTCTGGCATAGCTTTGCAAAACCTCGGCCTCCGATCCTTTGCTCACAATGAACTGCTACTACAATAAATGACACAACAAGGCTTTTTCCCAGCTGAGAAGCCAAGTTGGTAAAGGGATCAACTGGGTCATCATCTGTGGATGACACCATATTGACTGCAGTGCAGCCAGCACTTAAACAAATAGGAAAATGTATTCATGAATATAAAATGTATCTACAGGGACCAAAATCCATTTTTGTCCATTCTGTGACTGTTTATTTGTACTGTAAACTTGAACATTAACATGGGGCTAAATTGAGATTGACTCAGTTTTGGCGCTAGCCCCTAGCAGTTACTTGTGGAACTGCACATTTTGGCCTCAAGCTGGATATATGTTTTATCCATGCTTTTTGAAGTGTGGGTGGAGAAAACCCATTTAGGGACAGTGAAAATGTGCAAACTCCATACAGAAGCCCACACTTACAAAACTTCGAACTTGGAGCATTATTGTTGTTAGGTGACCAAGCTAACCACCTCAACACCATGTCTAGAGTGGGGTCATTTTCTTAATATATGCATGCAAGAGCACTGATTTCCATTACACTACCATTAGACCATGTGCATAAATATGCCTTTTTTTTAAATGCCTTTTTTGTGTCTCTGTGTGTTTCCTCATAGTTACTGTGCAAAGGTATTTCAGTGTGACTTTCCCTGTCTCAGCGTTGTATGATGTAGATATCCAGGCCAAGAAATGGCCACTAGGGTTTCTCTAATGCCTTTTAAATACCTTACTATAGCTGCACAGATGCGCTTTGTTGTAAGACTGAGCCCCTTATAGTGTGTGTGACTTTGAATACAGCAGGTTTTTGTTTGTGTGTCTTATGAGGGGACATGTTTGCGTGGGGGTGAGACAGAAAAGGATAGAAGAGGAGGATTTAGAACTGATTGTGTTTGTCTAAGTGTAAATAACAGCAAGACTATTTTGCATATCTGCAGAAGTACAGTGTATGTATACAGAAAGGGGATGACACCTGGCTGTGTGGAGACTCTAACCAACTAGGGCAAAATGTAAAAATGACCTTTCTGTAATGAACAGCACATAAAGAGCTGCAGGTAGGCAGTGACCATGGCAGATCAGAGAGGTTACATTGCTTTTTGCTAGTCCTAGCACACACATTAATCAAGAACCTTCCCAAAGGGCTCTTTGAGTTTCACTACATTCACTAGTGTGCATTATGGAATAGGGTGCCATATGTCTTTGCAACACCAGGCAATCTTTGCACTTGTGTGCTTCTAAAAGTCCTGAAAGGGTTATGCTGTGCCAATGGTTATATACATTATGCTTCAGCCCATTACCTACAAATTGAACATAATGCACATACCAGTACATTCTATATTAGAGATTATACTAACCTCTCATGATGGACTTTCTAACAATATAGGCAGCTCTTGGTTTCCATACAGTGTCTGTTGTGACACACAAACACACACATACTTTACATCCATCCATTTTTTATACCTGCTCATTCCTGTGCAGGGTCACAGGAGTCTGCTGGAGCCTATCTCAGCTCATTACAGGCAATAGGGAAGGGTACACCCTGGACAGGTCGCCAGTCCATCACAGGGCCACATATATGGACAAACAACCATGTACGCTCACACACACACACACCTACAGGCAATTTAGAATTCTCAGTCAACCTAACATACATGTTTTTGTACTGTGGGAGGAAGCCTGTAGACATGAAACTGGGAAAAGAAAAGAGAACAGTTCCTTCTGGATTATTAGCAGAACTCTGATATTTTATTCCATTGTTAAAAAGCATCCACTGATAATTTTAGAATGACAAACACATAAAACTTAACAATGTATACAAGTGAAATAACATTTTACAACCCCCATTCCAATGAAATGTGGGATGCAGTGAAACCAATACTTTTTACCATTTCATGAAAAAATATTAGCTCATTTTACAGCAGCAACAGCTTTCAATAAAGGCTGGGTAGACATGCCTTCAAAAGTAAATGGTAATAGAAAAAAAGAAACACCTGGAGGAACATATTGCAGCTAATTAGGTTAAAAGTCTCAGCATAAAATTGTTGAAAGTTTGAATATTTCATAATTTGCAGTACACAATTTCATCTAAAGTTTCCAAGAATCCGAACAAACCCATATTGGATTCCTAAGATCGCCTGTGACTCAGATGGCACCACATCAAAAACAGCCAAGATTCTGTAATGAGAAACACAGTGCGGACTCAGAAACGCTTCTGAAAATTACCTACAACACAGCTGTGCATCCAACTCCACATACGCAGGCTAAAGCTCTGATTCAGAAATGCTGCTGGCTTGTCTGAGCCCAAATTCATTTAAACTGGATTGAGGAAAAGCAAAAAAAAAAATCATGTGATCAGACAAATACAAATTTGAAAATCTTTTTTTGAAACCACGGGTCGCTTATCTTTTAGAATAAACAGAAGAGACCATCTGGCACGTTATCAGTATGTGTCATCACTTCAAAAGCTGGCATCTCTGATGGTAATGAGAACATCTAATGCCTATGGAAGGGGCATCTTTAACATGTAAAAAAAATGAAACGTCAATTTTGAAAAATACAACATTTCTCCCCCCAAAGTTTTTCCTTCAATTTGCAGACATATATAGACTGTTTTTTTTTTTTTTTTTTTTAAAAAGAGGGGATGCTGTACAATGGTAACGATCACTCTGTTTCAACTTTCTTGAGACATTTACCATCAAATTCCAATTTACCTTATTTTCTCCTTTTTTTCATTTTAAACATATCTATTGTTTATAGTTGTCCTCTTGTGAGTAAAATATGATTTTACAAGACTTGAAATTATTGCATTACAGTTTTATTTGAATTCTTCACAGTGCCAACTATTTTGAAATTAGAAATTTGAGCGAATATTGGAAACTAACATTTGAAGAGCTTCATCATGCATTTGAAGATGGAATTTTAAAAGCCTTTCATCCAACATTAAGGTCAGACAAAAAAATAAGAATTATTTTTTAAGTGACCACAAGGTTGTCCGACAACCCTCCACCTACCTTATAGTGAAGCACCCTTGTACAGAGACAACACCTCACTTTCCCATTGTTGTCAATGGGAAAGTGAATACGTTTTTTGTTGTAGAAGAAAAATCCTATAAATATAGTGCAGAATACACTGATAATTAGTCTCATAGATTAGACCCACATCTGGAAAGTCAATCTGCCTTCGCACATTGTTGGTTAGCACTATGGCCTATCAGAGCAATAAACAAGAAAAGCAAATCAGTGAAGAGTTGTGTAGAAGAGTAAATTAAACTTTTGTTGCAGCCTGTCAGCAAAACAGCAAATCGAATCAAATCAAGCTTTATTTATATACCACTTTTTATACAATAAAATGTAGCACAAAGTGCTTTGACAGTGAAAACAACATGAGTCCCATTGCAGGTGAAATACACCTGCTTTACAAATTAAGAATCTGGGTGGCATTTTCAATGTTCAGTTTATGAAGAAACTTTAACTATTAATGTCAAAACCGATTTTAATCTTTTGCTTTTCCTCAGCTGCAGCCAGAATACATTGTTTTCTATTCAGAATACCTTGACGTTCCGTCGTCATTGTGTTAAGCTTGCCCAGAGACTCGCTCTACAAGGATAGACTGATTTGATTGCGGCCCTATGACTCTTTGGGATAATTAATGAGCTCCAACAGATGGTAGCTAGATGGTCATGCAAAGCAAATTTAAATTTGCTAGTGATACATCTAGATTTCTAAGTTAAAAATGTTAACAATGAGACAGAGTGGTCCCCTGCACAATTATTGCCCTACTGAAAATATGCATTTAGAACTGAAATGGTCAGTGGGGTCTTATTTGTGTCTGCATTTTTATGTATTTTCTGTACTGCATCTCCTAAATGATCGGTTCTGCCCTGATTGGTCCTGATTTGCCTTAGAAAGCACAAACCACCATTTTGTGTAAGCTCTGCTAAAATTTGAAAATTGAGAAAGGCTTTTTTCCACTTAATTGGACAAACTAAGTGTACGCCCCCAAGTGCAGCATGAGTCATCAACATTTGTTTTTCCGGAAAAGTAGAAACTCTAAAATGCCATTAAGGATACCTGCAAAACATTTTTCCTTTAATTGCTGGATCTGAGAAGGTGAGTGGGTGATGGATAGCGTAAAATGAATCACATTAAAACACTCAAACATAAAATTTCATTTCATGGAGACTTTAATAGTGGTAGCAGGATAAATTCCAGTCCTTCAGAGTATGAAATATTAGTTTAATATAACTTCAATCTAAGAAATTAGAGTTTCCTGAGAATTCTAACTGAGTTTGACTGGGTTTCTGACAGGTAATATGTATAGTACAATGAAATAAACAGAAAACACTGTCTTGGAAGTAATAAAGACCACTTGTCCACTATGGGAAAAGGTTTCAAGTATTTTCATGGGAATCTGTTGTCATTTGATGGTTAATGAGTGTTAACACTAAGTGTGTGTTCTTCTCCCTTTTGTGTGTGTTGCAGATGCTGTCAGACAGCCAGATCAACATGGTGAAGGTGATGAACTCTGTTAGTGATACTCTTAATGCCATGCAGAAAGAGAACATAGGTCTGAAGGCACGAGTCAAGGCTGACTTACAAAGGGCGCCGGTGCGAGGGTCTCGCCTCAAGGGCTGCTCCAATGGTAAGAGAAAAGACATGTGTTGACTGTCTGCCAAGATTTGATTCTTTTTATGTAGATGTGTCTGATATTGTGTTCCCCCCTGTTACTGCTTATGTAACTTGTGCTTGATTGGAAGTTTATGTGTCATCCTTTTGTTTTTCTGCTCTCCTTCATGTCATGATCCTCCCTCTCTTATCCCACTATCCTGTAAAACTGTATTCCAGTGTGATCCGTCATCCATTTCACCGCATATTCATTCAATCTAGGCTCTCCAGGCAATATCAGTATGTTACTCTGGGCTATAACTTATCCACATTATTCATTGGCCTTGGTAGAGATGTGAAATGTTTTTTCCATCTATGTGAAAAATGAGTAGCACATCCACTGGACTGTGTTGCTGAGAAGTAGAGGAGGGCCTGAGGCATCATCCCATTGGAAGGCTTTTAACCAGACATATACCTGAAGCCATTCCCCTGCTGGATTTGTTTTGCATAGGTAGCCAAGGAGCACAGAGTGAAGGCTGCTCGTGCACAGAATTAGTTAGAAGATCACCAGGCTTTGTGTTTGAGGTAAAAGAATGTGGTATCCTTGAATAATGTGGTCAGGAAATGATCTGGCACACTTGCTTTCATCTGTTTAAGAGTCCTTTAAAAAGTCCCTTATGATGATTTCAATGGCTAACCAAAACCTAGATTCTGCAAAAGTCTGCCATTTTATGAAAGTAAACTACACCTGTAATGATATTATGTAACTGTAGTACATTATTTAATTCAGTGTATTGCTTTTATTGGTTGAAGCCATAGTTTAAAAAAATAACATGTAAATGATGTGTAACCCAATTATATGCAAATATTATAGCCTCAATTTAAATCTTCAGCTTTTGTTTTAAAAAAAAAGAAGAAAAAAAACATTGCGGGTCTCAGTATTAGGCAAATAGAACCTCTGATGAACAACATATTACCATTTTTGGGCCATGTCATTACATTTGTAATAAAAATGAAACGAAATGGAATAAAAATAAGTATAATTTTGACAACACTAAGTATCCCCTTACTCATTCTATATCTGATTTTAGACAGTAAATTGCAGCCATGTGGTGCTGATCCTTAATAAACTGATCATCAGCAGGTGTGCAGACCTCTGTAAAAAGAGACATTTTGGCAGTTTGCTGGTTTGGAGCATTCAGGTGTGTTGACACAAAGCCAAGTGGAAAGGGCACAAACAATAGCCTGAGGGAAGTAATTTTTGCTTCACATCAGTCTGGAAAGGGTTTTAAAACCTTTTTCAAAAAAAGTTGGAGTTCACCATTCTACAGTAAATGATAAACTCTGAATAAGTACACTTTATCTGGAAGGGTTACTAGGAATGGAAAAAAGAGCTTGGGAGGTCGAATGAGGTTATCAAAACTGTATCTGAACAAATCTTGACACTTCTGGAACAAATATTTTACAGACAGGTGAGACCAAAGTGGAGAAATTGGGTCTACACCAATTTTAACAAAAATCTTACACAGTTTTTCAATAGAAAAACACCATTCACATACAGTCAAGCAGAGCAGTGGAGGGTTAATGATTTGGGGTTGTTTTGCAGCCAGGGTACTGTGGCACATTGCTATAACTGAGTCAGCCATGGACACCTTTGGATACAAGGTATTGTCGAAGCAAATGTGAGGTCATCTGTCTGACAGCTAAAACTTGATGGATTTGGGTCGTGCAACAGGACAGTGATCTGACACCCACACACACACACACAGACACGCACACACACACCCTCATCTGATTGCCAAAACCTAGTCAGTGTCCAGACCTCGATCCAAATGAAATTTTGCTTCAAGAGCTGTGCATAAATCAGTGGCTACCATCCTCAGTTAACTGAAGAAAGGAAAATAAGCCAAAACCCATCTCAACAATACAAGAGACTGATTTTCACTACTAAAACTGAGTCTTTAATCCCTTATTTGCAGGGATAGATAGAGTTGCCCTCATTATTTTTTTTCCCTTTTGGCTATGTTTTTTGTTAAATGGCAAGGTAATTCTTAGAATCTGTTTGTAAGACCAACTTATCAGATAATTTTCATTATGTTCATAGAGAAAAAAGAAAGCAGGATCAAATGAGAGGGTACTGACTAGATTGTTTCAAAGGGCTGACATGCTTATACTTGTAACTCAATCTGTATTACTGAAACTATGCAAGAATGAGGGCACTATTACATTTAATTTCTTTAACACAGATAATTCATTTCTTAATCAGAGTTTCTGAAGCAATCAGCAAACAATTACCTGAAATACAGCAGAATATAGCTGGCAATAAATTATAAACCAGTTGACACTGACATTATCCCTTAGATCTTTTTATAATTGTTATTATTTTGGATTAATTTCTTCAAGCCTAATTTTAACGCATTGTCTTGTGGCTCTACATTAATGATAACAGAAAAAAAACAATGTTCTTCCCCAAAGACAAGTAAATCATTAGTTAATTTATGAGGTGCACATAGATCCTTCAACTGAATGTGGAGCTGCATCATTAATCTGAAATGTTCTATCTAAAGGCTTCAGCTTTACCTGGCAGTGAATTGTATATGTGTTTAAACTCACCAGCCACTTTTTACGCCTGGTATATGTAATAAAATGGTGAGTGAATGTACGACACAACTTTATTATTAATAGTTCTGTCCATGCTAAGGGATAGATTGTTAACATGGTGGAATCAGCCTCCAGTAATAAGGTTGCAGTGATCATTACATTAGCCCTGTTGTGGCTCATAGGCTTTTCTCATTATCTCACACACAGAGCCTCTCAAAGGAAAGTGCAGATAAACATTAATTTGCTAATAAAATCAAACATTAGGTTGTTTTAATGTTTGATTTTAAATATCAAAGATAAATTGAATTTTATTTTTTTAATATGCAGGTGCTTCATTGTTAAACGAAACATACAATTAAAGCTAAAAGTTTACACTTTAATGACAACTTGGTTGTTTCATCAAATTCACTCTGGTGGTTTACCAGTGTAAAATCATAAGGAGATTGCCATTGCTCAATACTTATTTTTCTGTTTTTTTTTTTAATTATATATATATTGTCATTAGGTGCTAAACATATTAAAGATGCCCTTATACCTGTAGTGATTCAATTATGCTAGCTGTATTAAATATGTTGAAGCATTGTTGAACTAGCGTCGTGTACATAAGCTTTAATCATGTGACTTTTGCCAAATTGTACTTCAAGTGGATATTTTGAAACAGCAACGCATTGACTTACTCTCAAATCTTGTATAATTCCACTGTAGCGGCATGTCATAGCAATGCTGTTGACAATACGTACTGAAGGACGTAGAAAGAGAAGCTTTATACATTTAAATAATTTTAAAGATCTACCACTTGAAGAATTCAGGACCATGGGCAGTGCTTTGAATCTTTTCAGCAAAGGAAGAAGTAACAAGCTTTACACATTTAAACAACTTAACACATCCACCTCTTTAAGAGTTCAGGACCCTGGACAGAGCTTCAAAGGTTGTCAGGCATTTTTAGAGCTTCACACATTTAGTCATGCAGTAGCAAAACATTTTATGTTCCTTTTTTTCTCATTTGCTCCAGATTTTGGCCTTTACATTGACATGCAATTTTATTACTGTCAAGAACTCTAACTGTAATGTTAACCTACAGGAGCAGAACCATCTCACTACAAATAATGCAGTTGATGCGTGGGCAGCTTCTGACAATGCTATAACAACAATGTTTGATTCTTTCCATAATTCATGGAAGACCCCTACAGTCATCACTTTGTACCAGGAAATATATGTTTGATTTTTGTTGACATCAAAATTGCTTGGTGTAATTTACAAGGATCACAAAGATGTAGTAACTTATAATTACTTAAATCTGACACCAACTTTGATAGCAAAACCAGGATATTATGGAATGATGCATTGAGATAAGATTTGGCTCATCTACGTTTGGTGGGTCTAGCTTTCACTAAATGCACACCCAGAAGGTCAAGGGCTAGTGTTCTGGTTTATAAAACTTGTCACCATGCTGTGACTTCACACACATTGAGCTAGTTCCTGTAACTATTTCTGAATTGACTATGGACAAATTAATTTAACACTTCCTTCCATTGAGGACCTATCCCGATTCATAGTTTAAGAAAGACTTACAACAGCATGTACGGATGTGAACATAAAGCATGACGGCCCCGATACTCATGTCAGAAAATTCATGTGGGTATATCTTTAAATTGTCAAGAGTATCATTCCAGCTGTATAATGGAGTGCATTATACAACTAGAATGATTCTCTTGGCAGTTTACAGAGAAAACAAACTGAGATACTCAATTTAGAATAAGAACATGCTGTAAATAATAGTTCAGAATAGATCATTACAATTGTGACATATTTTTAAGTTTGAATATAGTCATGTCCAAATATTCTATTAATCTTTTCCTGTAAAAACACAATGAAAAACAATCTGATCATAGTAGTGGGTCCTAGTACAAGGCAAACACAACCTCAGACAAACAACATGATATCTTTTTTTTTCTCCACACCATTATTTATTTATTAGCTATGAAGCCTAATATAAAAGACATCATGAGGGTAAGACTAAGTACCCCGTTACGTCTTACACATGATTTCAGAGGCTAAGTTGCACCCAAGTGCTGTCAGTTATAAGCCCTTGATGAATTGAACATGAACAGGTATGCAGACCTCCTATTAAAGCAGCTGTTTCAGCACTCCACTGCATATGGGAGTATTCTAGAGGCAAATGAGAAGCCATCTGTTAGACAGCTATGGGTTGTTTGAAACTGGGTCATACAATAGGAAAAATGATATGAAAGATAGCAGCAAATCTCCAATAGAGTAAATGGAAAACAAAACTAAAATATGGAAACAAAAATCAAGACTTTAGAATGACTGAGTCAAGGTCCATAGCTTAACCCAACTGAAATAGTTTAGCAAGACCTTGAAAGTACTGTGCACAAATGAATGCTGAAAAACTTCAAGAGATGAAACAATGAAATAGAGAGTAGTAGGTCAAAATTCCTCAGTATACATGTAAGAGGCTGATTAAGTAATAGCGATTAAGTAATAGACAAAATAACTATTTCAAGTTATTGCTTATCAAAATTGATCCACAAGCTCTTGAATTATGGGGGTACTTAAAATTGGCCAGATTTTTTTCTTTTGGCTGAACCTTTATTAAATAAATACTTGTATGGTGAAAAAAATGTATGTTCTAACTTTTGTACAAAAGTGGATTCTACAAATCCAACAAAATGATCTAGAGGATCAGGACCATGGACAGAGTTTCAGCTATTCTCTGCCCCTCTGCAACAGCAACTTCACACATTTATGCTGTTCAGCAGTGGCAAAGATTGTTTTTTTCCACCTTCTTTTGGGTTTTTCACCACAATATATGCTCATTGGATGTAGTAACTTCCTTATCTCTCCTATATTAATATAGTTTAGAAAGCAAAGGTATCTCACTACCAATAATGCAGTTAATAAGTAGGCAGATTTTGAAAACATTACAATGCCAGTGTTGGGTACTTGCCATATAATTTATTGAAGACACCTGCAGTCATCACTCTGCCCCAGGGAAGATATGTGTCCTATCTTTGCTGACTTCAGAGTGCTGTAATTTGTAAGGATGGCAAAGAAGCAGCAATATATAATAATAATCTGATTCCAGCTTTAATAGTGAAACCATCAGGAGTGACACAGCTGTCTGCAGGAGAAGATCTGATCACCTTCTCATTATGTCTGTGGACATGTTTGTCAAAAGTCAAAACTCTAATGGCATTTGTGTCCTGTTTTTGGTTTGTTCTGTTACGTGGATGAATGCATTGAGTTTTACTGTCACGACTCACAGACAAGCTTACTGCAACTTACCAGAGATTATCATTGGTTTTGTCTATAAACAGCTTTTGCACTGCAATTTTCCCCAGCCACATATCTGTGACCAGTAGGAGCCCAAAACACTATTCTGCTCACAACATGACAAAGAGGCCAAAGGATAGACAACCTACAATGTAAGGTTGCTTCAAGGACTCCTGTATAGATTTTGAAAACTTCTACCCATGCTGTGGATCAAACACAAACTGACCTGGTCCCTAGTTTCTGAACTGATTCTGGACCAAACCCATCCGTGAAAGACCTTGATGCACTGTTTAACATAGACTCACAGCAGGATTCAGAGAAGTGCATGAAAATCTTGACACTTGGGACATTTGTATGAATGCAATGGTGAAGAATAGTGTAGAAATAAATCTTGGTCAACATATCAAATCATATTGTTTGAGATATATGCACATATGATAGCCTTTATGCCTTCAGCTTGCTATTTTTGTTTTTGTTTCATCTATTGCTTAAATTTGAGATGTTATTTTACATGTTTACTGTAGACCTTAGCTTTTCCAGACTTATTTGATCTGTTGCCCGTTTTGAAAAGGAAGAGATGCCCACATCTGACTGGTCATTACCGAAGCTTTCCCTGACTCCATCTGCCGATTCTGTGATCCTCTTACTGATAATGTATTCAATCTCCCTTTCAAGCTGCATGTGGGTGCACCTGTTGTAACTATGATTTCAAATTATTAAATCATAGCAGTAAATCATAGGGCATGTTTTAAAATTATTTAAATGGGATGTGTGTATGCATGGAAATACTGTCGTGGATCAAGTTTACCATATCCTTGAATTTCAGCACTCTGCAGGTTTCCACTCCTTTTGCTCCTCTGTGCTTCTGTCAGTGTAATCTACAGCAAAGTACCCAGCGGGGAAGTCAGTGTTTTTGTAGAGCACAGCCTTGACACTTTAACAGACATCAACATGAAACTAAAAAACTAAGCTGGGAAAATGGCATGAAATTGTGCTGATCACAAATCATAGCAAAATGATGAACAATATATATCTTCTCCACTCTAACTTCCTCTTGCTTATTAGATAGGAAAAAAATATATATACGTGTTTTCGTTCTGTATAGTATCTCTGACTGCCTTTTTCTTCCACTGCACCAGTGAATATTTGAAGAATTTTGTCTCTTTACTGTTTGCTTTCGATTCCCAAAAGAAAACATTCAATTTTCAAAGTCATCTGAATTCAAACCTGACAGCAGTGAAGCCTATCTCTGCTGCAGCTACAGCGGGGTTTCTGGGTTGGATGAAACTGCTCTTGGAGTCCTACTTTTCAGTTTGTGGACTGCTTGAATTTGCTGCAGTGTCGCATTTTTATTTTTATTTTTTATTGTCAAAAATAAGCAAACAAGTCCATACATGGGCTCAACTTATGATAGGTTTTGTACTTGTTTGTTGTATTATTGTTCAATATATCATAGAAATGACCTGATTTTACTAGAAATCCAAAGCAAAAAAGGCAAGTGAATTAAAAAAATGTTGAATGCAGGACATTTTTTGTGGTTAGAAGTAATGTACGTAGTGTTCAATACTTCTGAGAATAGTCAAAAGCAAGTCCATTGAAAGTGAAATCCATCACTCTTTTGTAAGGCTCAGCTTCGAGATGTTTTCAGTATCTCTTTCCACTGAATTTTATGAGGAATGTTTAGAATGTTGTGGAGACACGCTTTTCTCTGTTGGTATTTTCATATACGGGTCAAATAATTAGCCTCAGAATGTAGAAAACAAGAATAAAATAAAGTACAGTGTATAATCTATACATATACACCTAACGCTATTTAGTAACAAGACTGGTCTGAAAAAGGGTGGGTACACAGTTATGGAAACCCAATATTAATAAATAAAATTTAAAAAATATAGAGAAGTAACTCCAAAAATAAATATTACATTAAGATGCATTGATATATGAAACTGGTGTTAAATTCTTACTGCATGAAGTAGAGAACTTAACTGGATTTACTAGAGCTTGACTTAGTGTTAAGCTACAGTACTTGAGTCCAAAACTTGACTCATCTTGATAAAACCCAACATTCTAAAACTCAGCTTGCCTGAATGGTGAACTGAAGGACTTGAGTCAAAACCTAATTTAATGAATTCTAGTGGGTTGAAAATCAACAGAACCCAACAACAAAACCTGACTTAATAAAGCCTGATCTAATAAAGCCTGACTTAATGAAGCCTGAAAAGCTTTTCTTAATAGACCTTGTTTTTATAAAGCTCGACTTAACATATCCTGACTTAGTATAGTCTGTATTAAATAAATCTGACTTCACAAAACCTGACTTTAAAAAAAAGTGTAACATAAACTCTAACTTAAAGGGGCTACAGTGTTTTGGCTTTTGTACTTGAGTAAATAAATTTAACCTAACTCAAGAGACAATATAACATAACTTAGCTGAACTTGACTTCAACAAATAAACCTAATTTAACTTAAACTGGCTTCACTAAACCAATTTGATTTTCTCTCTTACTTGAATTTATAAGCTTAACTTAAGAAAACCTTACAGGACAAACCTAACTTAAATAGGTTGTAGTCTCGGGCTTATGTATTTGAGTCCATAAAATCAAACAGACTTAACAAATAAACACATCAAAATTTTCATTTAAATAAACCTGACTTTGATAATGCTCACAAATTCAAATCTGACTCATCAGAATGTAACTTAACGAATCCTTGTTTTGATTAGCTTAACAAAACAAACCTCCCAATATGGCACGCATCTTCATTTGAACTAAGCCTACCTTAAGCAAACATGAATTCAATTTTAACAAAGAAAAAGGGGGAAAAAAACAAAACCAACATAACCTAACTCAGTTTAATTGAACAAGATGATAGTCCAAAACAGTTGCATTGAAAGTGCTCCCTGTGAACTTGATTTAATTCAAGAAAGTTCAGAATGTTGTAGAAGACACATTGTACCAGCTGGTATTTTTATTTCATACATTGTTGAGAACAAGGATAATCAATGAACCTTTCCTGACCTGAAAGAAAACTTGAGATCAAAGGACAAAATAATGTAATCAAGTAAAGGGTGGAATCTATGGACACAGCAATGGTATTTGATTAAAAAAAAAAAAAAAAAACAACTTTTGTCTGAAAATGGTTGAATGCATAATTGTGGAATACCTTGACAATGACATAACTGTATTGTTTTCTGATGTATAAACAAGTCACTTGATGAACACATAAAGAATATAATGTTTAAATATTGAAATGCTGTTTATTATTAATTAAGTTCAAAGATAAAAAAAAGAGAGAGACAGAACAATTTGTCACTCTCTTCATCTCTGATTGGTGCAAGTGTGTTAGTGTGTTAATTGTCTAAACTGGCTGCACCTCTGAAAGTGTGGATTTTAAGGCTTCCTCAGGGGTTGTGCATCTTTTGCTGCTGCTGCAGCTTGTCGTGGCTTTCATTTTGAAACTGAAAACTATGCGTTATGAATTCACCCTCTACTGTATCTTGCTGCCTACGATCCTCATCCAGACACGTGTAGATGTTGCATCCACAGATTTCAACCTAGCTTGTTAAAGCTGCAGCATAGTTTGTGCATCTCTGCCACCCACCCTGAGCTTAACCAAGTGAGATAGCACCATTTTCCCTGTCTTAGTGTTATACTTTCATTGTGAAGAAAGGCCTAACAACCTAGACATATACAACATGTTGGATCAGAAAAAAAATGTGCTCGGAAGAATATTTTCTCCCCTGTGAAAGCTCATTGAACTAAAAACAATGTTATAAAATTTCTGAAATAATGACTGTAGTTTCTTTTTGTTTAAATGTCCCATGCTACATGGACAGCTTGAGCTTTCTGTGACAAAAAGGAGAAGTGGTAGACTTTACCATTTATGTGTGACAGTGATGAAAGGTTATTGGAGCCCATTAGCCATGCCTTACACTGAGAAACAGAAAAGCTTCATGGGAGGCCAACATTTTAAACCATGTAGGGAGGAGAAGAAAAAAAAAACTTGTGTGGCCTTTTCAAGAACTCTCCCAGCTGTTTTAAATTCAGGAGTTTGACCCTTTGAAGACTGCATGCATAATCTACAGCACGGTCCTCATCACAGAGTTCCTTTCTTGCTTCCTGGGGAGTAGATTTAGTATCCCTTGGGTAAGACGGGTTTCTCTGCCACAGACAAGAGTGCCTCTGTTCCGCTCTGCTCCAGCGTACAAGCTCTGCCTGTCACCATCACATCTCCTCTACATGATATTTTCTTGAATTTTCCCTGTCATATGCTCTCTTCCCTTCTCTCTGTGTGCTGCAACTGAAATGTATCAATGGGGTCCTCTTTGATGCATTTCTGCTTCTTTTTTTTACTTCCTCTTATGTTCTTTAATTTTATTAAATGCAGGGTGATTATTTCAAATCATAGAGAGTTATGTTTTTCTATTTTATATTTCTTGATACTTTGAGGAGCAAAGATGGGTAGAGCATCTCCACTTTGTAAAGACATGCTTATGAAAATGGTAAAATTGTTTGAAAAGCCATGTGTCTTTAGAAATTATTACAAAATTGATCTTAAACCATGTTCTATATAAGACATGACTCGGGAAGAATTGTTAAAACAAACATTTGAATGGATTAAGTCTGGAAAGAGAAGTGTAAGTAAGTTATAGAATCACTGTTTTTTGCATTTTCTATATCATACCAACCTTTTCTGTTTTGGGTTTGTCTTTCAGAATTACTGTTGCATTATTTTGCCTTCTTGAGTAAATTTAGAGAAATTATGACAAAAAAAACTTCATAAGATAGCTGGCGCTGATCCTCCATGCTTCAATTTTTCATGTGCCTCACCAGCGCTCCTCTATAAACAGAGGGCAGAGTGAGACGACCGCAGTTTTTTTTCTCATGAAATCCAGAGTGGATCTGATTTATTTAATGTTCCCTTCTTTCTCCTCTCCCAAGGCTCACGCCCCCGTGACTGCGGTGATCTGTACGCCAGTGGTCAAAGAGAAGATGGCATCTACTCTGTGTTTCCGGTTCACCACCCCACCGGCTTCCAGGTCTACTGTGACATGACCACGGACGGAGGAGGCTGGACGGTGAGTCAGAGCAAAAAACATGCATGCAGTACATCTGAAACAAGCACACACTCACTCACACACACAAACACATAGCTCTCAAGCTTTATGTGCATCTCCCCAAAGTAGAAGCATTCAGCTGTCGCATTATTCTCGCGTTCTAACCAAAATGAAAACGGGGAAATGGAAAGCAGCTGTAGGTCTTTTCTCTGTGACTGTTTTCATAAAATATGCTTTTATGTGTGAAAATAGCCTCCCAAATGAACACCTGATGAAAATAAATCGACCTACAACAATAATTGCAGATTTTCACAGTTATGTATTATGCAATGATTAATAGTATATGCAGTCTTTTTATCTGCCATGTTTGCATTCATGCTGCCGCAGTTGTAATAAAATTCAGAAAGGACTTATTGAAGGCACTCTAGTGGGACAAAACAGTATTACAAGGTTTCCTGGTCAACTTTTTTTCATTCTTTTCAATATTTCTGCTTTATTTGAGTGCAAGTCAAAATTCCATGAGGTAAAAACAGTTTTGCTGATTTCTGACACGACTGCATTCGAGAGAGACAGAGAGAGAGAGAGAGAGGAAAGAGAGAGAGTGAGAGAGCTCACAGGAAGGTAATTGGTGCCTTTGGAAAACAGAGGAGGATCTATTACAGCGCCATGACTGAGGAGAAGCAGGACACGAGGAAAATAAGTCTCTGATGCTGATTGTTCAAAATGATGAATGATAATGCCACAACGTAATTTTGATCTATACTTTTCAGTCAATTTATGGCAGCGTTCAGAGACTGAACATTCAAACTTTAAACATGTGTGCTACTATGTTGCTGTGATGTCATGAGTTTTCCAATTAAAATTCATAGTTCAGTGGTCATCCTTTTACACTTTTTTCAGGCACGGACACTTTTTGCCTTTGTTAAAAAAATATTTGATTGTAGCATTACTTTTATTTGATTTAATTTTAAAATATTATTTTAAGAGAAATTTCCACATATGATGCATTAAAGTCATAGTTTTGAGTTGACCTGTTTGAAAAAATAGAATGAATGTCATCAGGTTGAGTGCTAAAAAAACATGAATGAGGAAGAAAAGGGCACAGAAAGCTAGTAAAACAGTACTGACACATGCAATAAATCGTTTTTGTTCGGCTGGAAAAAGAAAATGTGCCATTATGGCAAGAGAGGAGATTCGGGGCCAGATATAATCTCAGTTGTCTGCTGATGCTGAGATCTATTTCCAGATAAAAGTAGAGTTTAGTTTAGAAAAGACAATATGCACACACAGCAAATTTAAGTAAAGTCTGTCATCACTATGCCTCCAACTGACAAAAAGTAGCTGCTTTCAGTCAAGTTGACTTATTTCTGACCTACTTGTTTTTTGTTTTTTTTTTATATTTCATTGTGTGAGTATTTTTCTCTATCGTTGTGCGGGAAATGGCATAGTTTGTGTCTTTTTAAAAGGAAAACAAGGAAAAAGGCATGTGTTTTGTTGTCCCCCCCCCCGATTAAACATGTGAGTTTTCTGGACCCGCTTGAAAAAAACAAAACAAAAAAAACAAACAAAAAAAAAACACAATTTAAGTGAGAATTTTTTCCCAGAAGCGCAGCATCTTTTGAGAACAAGAGACACTGAGGTGAACAAACATTGACACATAGCAGTTTGTAGTTATATTTGGAAGTGTAGCTTGTGAGTATTTAACTCCCCCCACACACACGCACACACAAGCACACAAACACAATCTACTGGTGAAAGCCATTTATTTCCCTTTGTTTTGGAGTGTACAGCAGCAGTCCTTGGGGAAAACCGAGCAGCTCTTAATAGAGAACTAAGGCCTCATAAAACTTAGAGTTTGAAATTTCAGCTGCACAAATCCATCACATGATTCATTTTTACAGTTTGTGATGCAATATAGAAAAACAGATGGAGGCTGTTTTTGAAATTATTCCAAAAACTTAATCTTAAAATCTGGATGTGTGAAGTGAAATGATGCAAGCTGTGTCCTAAACACTTTGAAGGTGAAATACATTCACAGCGTTTTAGTTAAAAATGTTAGGGGTCTGACTTTTAACAGGATTTTAGCATGTGTCTGAAAATGACATTTTTAGACTTGTGAAAAGGTTATAAAGTTATACAGATATCTCAACTGCAAGGTGTTTTTATATTGGTATATAATAAAACTAAATCATCAAGTCCTTGCAGGATTTGAACCAGTGCATGGGCTGCTACATTCCTTCATATTTTAGAAAAAAAAATGTCCCAAAGAACATGAGTAATGTATGGAAAGAAACTAAATTCATCTGCATTTTTTTTTCCTGGATTTAAGAGGGTAAGAAGCAGCCACATGCTGCTCATCAGAGGCACTGTGACTAAGAATAAAACACTATTTTTATCAGAGGTGATGTTTTGGCTTTTTGCTCCTCTAGATCGTGTGTTAACACAATGCCAAAGAGGAACAATGGCAGTATTGATCTCAGAGAACAAGTTTTTTCTACCCATTGTTTTAGGAGGGGTTAAAAGGTCATTTCCAGCTTATTATTGTGCAGTGAAAAAGATTTTCCAAAAGTGGAAAAGACTTAATACAGGTGGAAATCTTCCCACAAATGGATGTCCTAGCAAGTTTACTACGATGTTAAGTTATGCAGTGTTCACAGAAATGCAAAACATGCGAGATCCTTTTTTCAGAATTTATTTCGGACTTTAAAGGCTTTCTCTTAGCATGTTAAATGATAAAATGCATGACAAAAGTCATAGTAAGTAGTAAGTAGAAGTAATTACTTTTTGTAGAGATTAGTAAAAAAAATTGAGACGTTAACTTACATGCATAGTATCAAGTTTCTTTAAACCCCGCACGCTATATTAGCAGAAACACCTCATTCCAGCTGTCAAACATGGTGGTGGAGGGGGGTTGGTTTGGGCTTGTTTTGCACTCACAGGGCTTATAGCAGCCATTTAATCAGTATTGAAGCTTTTTCTGTACCAAAGTTTTGGCTGAATTTGGGCGCACAACACGACCACAATTCCAGTCAAAACAGCAAATATACCACAGAACAGGTGCAAAGGAAAAGAGTTGAGGTTCTTCAACTGATAAGTCTGTGTCCAGTCCTCAATTTGACTGAAACGCTGTGGCGCGATCTTAAGAGATCTGCCATAATTTAGTGTCCAAAAAAAAAAAAAATCTTAAAGGACTGAATAAGTGATGCAGTGATGTGAGAACTTGGCAGTACCATACGGAAAACAAATGTTTAAACTTATTGCTTTGAAAGATATTGAATCATGGGACAATTTTATTTTTTCCTCCTGCTGCTTTTGCATTGTTTTTGTTGTCAAATAATTATGTTGAGGGGTTTTTTTGGTCTGTTTTTTTTTTTTTTTTGTCTGAAGTGTTTATGTAATGATCAGGTCTGCTAAGGATCAGTTTTTTTTCCAAAAAAATCCCATCCTGACATGTAAAACCTTGTTTTCACTTGACTGTATGTACGAGCACTTGTAAATCTGTCACCAACTGTCTGAGGAACGCAAGGTCATACCCTGCTATCATCAAATAAAAGGAGACTGTCAGAGTGACAGAGTGTTTAGCACCGCATGATGGGTTAGAGTTACCTACAGGCCTGTCAAAGGGTGAATGAGCTGGTGTGGGTTTTGTGTGCGTGTGCCCCTGTATGCATGAGTTATAGTTTATGAAAATGGCTTGTTAGAGCTCGGTGCCTTCCTGCCACTTCCTGCACGCTCAAGTGTTAAGTAGCAAGTCTGTGTTGCATCCAGTAAAGGGATTTACATAGCAGCTCAGATTGAGGTGATAACATAGCAGTTACTGATCCTTCCTGGTGTGTTGAGCTGCTTGTGATAATCTTTAAGCCTCATTAAGAGATCAGAGTTGTGTAGTCCAACAGAAGCAGGTAGCAAGATTCTTGGCCAGTTCGGTGGATTACTGCCTCCTGAGCTTAAATAAAGAATGAGCCATATGCTGCCACCTCATTAGCATAGTTTGACATACTGTTGCAGAGCCTGCTGCAGGCAGACTGAGAGATGAGCGGGTTACTTAGAAGAGGGAGGGAATGAGGCAGGGAAAACCTTAAAGGGAGAGAGAATGTGAGACTGGGGCATAAAAAACACAATAGTGGAGCTCCAATGTCATCCTTTCCCACTCTGAAATGTCATATTTCAGATATAGCCCACAATAAAACCTTTCTTTTCTGCTGTATTTGCAATAAAAGGGTGACTCTTAGGGCGCCTTGGAGATAATGGAACCATCTTAAGCGGCTTTAGATTTAGGTGCCAATCAGCACAATTACAGCATCAGTCAATTATGACCTTTTTTACGATCTTGCCTTTACGTGTTAAGTTCGGCACCTGAATGCATTCAGCTTCAACAGTAAGAACTCATCCATATTTGATTGCACGTCAAATATGTGTGTGTGATCCTTATTTTATCCTTGACTGTTTTTAAGCTCACTAGTTGTGTTTGGATTCTAAGAAAATGTCAAGAAAACTGCAAACCTGCAATCTTGAAAGGCAAGGTGATAAAATAAGCTCTTTTCCACACTGCCATGCACAATTTAAAGTCCAGCTGTTCAAACCGATACAGTTTAGCCACCCACAGATGCCACTGCCTCTAACTCCATGAGAGTGGCTTCTCGAATCGGGTTAGATTGTATGAAACGACACACCGGATAATAAAACGCTGGGTACGGTGTTATCCCCCAACTCTCCATATCACATATTACTCATTGCCAGATTTCTAATGTTACACAATAGTTCTTATGTTTTTTTTATTTTTATTTTTATTTTATTTTATTTGTTGTTGTTGTTTTGTTTTTTCCATGATTGCTTCTAAACAGAACTGTTCCTCCAAGGACAGGGAAACAAAGATGACAATATACTACAACTATCTAGTTCATCCAGACAATGAACCTCTTTCTCAAAGAGAAATCAGTTGATTATGATTGAATACAATAGTAATACTTCTCAAAGGAAGAAAGTATTTTTTTGTCTAAAAAACATGTAGAAGAGCCAAGGAGACATCTGAAATTAGTTCAGAGTGCCAAGTTTTTTTGACTCCTTGGATACAGTGGTAACATTGGAATGATTTTCTTCCACAGAGTGCAAGAAATCCCATATGGTGTAATGACTCATAAATCACATAGTGCTTTTTTTTCTCCCCCTTTTTTTTAACCAAATGAACGAACAACAAAGGGAAAAATAAATGAGGCAAAACAAAGCTCTTGCCTTTTGCCAGCTGAGAACACCATATGAGGTTTTATGATGGATCCATGTGCCAGCTATGTGCTTTAGTGAGATGCTATGACATCAAATGAAACAATACACACCATATGATGTCAGCCAACATGCATTTTAAAATTGTTTAATTTATATTGATGTTTTTTTCTCCTCAACTAGTCAAATAACCTGAAAATGATCAAGTGGCTATATCTAGCTTGCTATCATCAAGCACAAAGTCCCAAAAATGTCAGTTCCACCAATGACCACTAGGAGAATCACTCCCTCCAAACAACAATCATTTTCCACTGACCTTCTTGTTAAAATGTCCACATTTACAGCACGAATAAGCAGACTTACCTAGCCAGATGTGCTGCATGCAGGTGCCCCAGGTGCTTTCATAGCCATGCATATTGGTAGTAAATACCAAAACTGTTTTACTTTTTTTAACCAGGTGCAAAGTGACGCAAAATATGGAAAACAGAAAATAGAGTTGGTTTTACAAATGTTCTTTTACTGACCCTTTTCACATATAAAATAAAAAAACTATAAACATTATCCCCTAACAGGCCCACCAAAAATGAAACAAATGTAAATCCAAAAAGTTTTTTTTCTCTAACTTCCCCTGCATAATACATCAATTGCCCATGTACCCTTAAAACTCTCCATCTTGAAGTAAGCATCTTCTACCCTTTGGTTCTTCAGATGGGACAGCCCTATTCCTGCCTTTTTCCTGTTAGACAATTGGATAATTTAGAGGTATAAAGGAGAAACTCTCATAAGTAGTGTACATATTTGACTGGACCAGATGCACTGTGTCCAGGCTTCTCAGTTGCTATTAATGCACGGCATAAGCATAGTAAATACCAAAAGTATGTGTGTGCATATATATATATATATATATATATATATATATATATATTGTGTGTGTGCGTGTGTATAAAAATATGCCAAACAGATTTTTTTCATAACCAGGTGCAAAACTTTAGAACGAAAGGAGATTATTACAACTTGATGTGAATGGTTGTCAGAGGAAATTGGTCAGTATTTCTCTGCAGCCGTAACTCAGCCAGCTCTGGAGACTGTTGGACCACAGAGGTAGGAGGGATGGTGGCAGAGAGGACATAAAAGAAAAGAGCTGTCATTTCAAGGCACCACACTTCTTTCCACACAGAGACAAATACAGTATACTGCATATCCTGCCCGTGGAAACAAATTATTCAACAATCTGAAACCCTCTCTCCACAAATAGCTCATTTTTAAAAAAAATATACATAAGTACATATACATATAGATAGATAGATAGACAGACAGACAGATGGATATATCTTGCATGTCTACTGACAGAAAATATATGCACATGTGTCCTTAAAACCTTGAACACCTATAATAAAAGCTGTACATATAAAACATCTCACTGAACAATCCTTTGGGTGAGTTTACTTGCTAGGTAAGTGGTCTACATGTTTCAGTAAAGGGAGATTTCATATGTTGCATAAATACAACCTCAAAGCTCTGGGTAATGTCTTCTATTATTACTATTTTATTTGTTAAAAGGAAGGGACTAAAAATGACCATACCATTAATAATAAATGAGAGCAGATATATAAGAGTGCAGTGTGGGTCTGCATTATCAAATAGGGCTTTTATCAGAAGCCCAGCAATCACTCTCAAATATTCAATTCAGCTAAGAACTGAAATGTAAAAGTTTGAGATTGAATGTACAATTGTGTGCATATTCTAACTCTTTTAGAGCCTTGGAGTGCCTTTTGAGCATTTTAGAGTGTACTGAATAGGCTTTTCAGTATCTCTGTGGTTCAGAGGTTCGTCAATATTTTATCTGGTAGTTTATTGGTTTGAAAATATAAAACAAATCCAGGAAAGATGTTTCTGCAGTTGCATCTTATCTCTGAAGGTTTTGTAAGGCAGGAAAATGAAAAATATCAGCATAGAATCCAACTGCTGTTCACAAATACTGTTTCCCTTTAGTCTGATATTCAGTTCATTTTCTTATTTAAATTTCACTCAATTGTCTGCTTCTGTACAGTTGTGCAGAATTTTTTCATTTCTAAAGAGCATAAACAGGTGCAAAGAGCGTTGTGGTGAGTTGTTTGAGCTGTCTGCAGCACTCGTAGCATTAATATAGGAAGTGTCAGACATGTCCTTGATAATATTAAAGCCATTAGAGTTGTGTGCAGGTTATGTGGGGAAAGGTTAGACCACGGTGAGGAGACTGCTGGAGTGACATTAAGCAATTTAGTAGTTCCTCCCTGTTACACGAACAGACAGGAGAAAAAGGACTCCCAGCATTTAGAGTGTAGGTTTAATCCTTTCACTGCTAGTGCACAGTGTTCCCATTAGACCATTAGACATAGAGAACATGTAATATTCAAGTTTAAAAGCTATAGTTATATACATATGAGACAGATGTGCTTGCCCTTAAATATGACATATTGTTAAACATATGTTTCCATTTGTGTTTGGCAATGAATTCATTGATTTTTAAATAGGAGTTTATAGAACAATAATCAATCCAGCTGACTGCCAAACATCCTAAAGCCAATAGCCGACATATCTCTTTGATTCCAAGCTACAATATAATATACAAAGGACCACTTTCAATCATAGTGCTCTACCTACAACCGTATGTACTTTTTACCATTACCGTTGCATTTTCAAAGGCATCTGAGATGCAATGATAGGGAAAATCTTAAATGACGCAAGTCACTTAAACCACACAAAACACAAATGCAATATCAGAGTCAGCATTCCCACCTCAGAATGAGGTTTGAAACTACTTTGAGAATATCTAATTTCAAGTTTTTTTTTTCTTTCTCTTACACATTCACCACCTGTACCATATAAATGATAAGAATAGGATTGGATTTTTGAAAATCCAATCCCAATCTTTCCCATTCTCCAATCCCATTTGTGAAAATCAGCCATTTACAATATAGACACATGCCATTTCAATATCACATTAGCATTTTATAAGCCTTGTCAATTGAAATTCAGTGATTATAATTATAATAAACCTGTTATTCCGTTTACTTGCTAGGTAACCTGAGTGCTTCCCCACAATTTATAGAAACAAGGCTTAGCTTGATGTGCCAATGTAATTACAGTTGTTAAAGCCTGGTCACAGTCGGTGACATAAATGAAATAAATGTGTTTTTATTTATTTTCATTTTTTTTATTCTTTACTCTGTATTTTAATTATTACTAAGACTCTTTCATTGCATTGTATTTTATTGCTCTTAGCTCTGTATCTTTATGGTTATTGTTTTTGTTTCTCTGAGCAGTTTGCAGAGCACTTCAGCAACATTTTTTGTTTTAAATGTGCTTGAGAAATAAACTTTGACTTGAATCAGCTTACTTACCAACTCATTTTTATTATTTAAATCACTTCTTTGTGGCCTTAGCATAAGATATAGATACTTCATGTTTCTTTAGCTACTGATTTTCCTTTGTCATGCAGAATGATTTTATTTCCTTAACAGTCATTTGTGGTGAATTTGTCAGCAGGACAGTTGACAGTTTTTGTCTTCAATATCACAGACCCATTAGTAAATGTGTATTATTACAATGGTATCCTGCAAAAGCACCAGCAAAACAACAGTCTGAATTGGTTTTCTCTCATTTTTTCCTTTTTTTAAATTGAGTCATTTAAAATTTGTTTCAGCAATCACAATGCAGCACACAAAGAAAGTGTGGGGAAACAAACAAACACCAATTAACTTTCTATTTCTGGTCCAATAGGAACATAAATAACAGTAAGAATAGTTTTAATTTAACAAGACAAGTTGTAATACCTCCTCATTGTCCTTCATTATTTCCTCTCCTACAGTGTCATGTCTTGTGGAGCTTCTGTGGGTGTTGTATACTTTATATCGTTTTCCATTTTTCTCACCTCAACTTTAAGCACTCTAACTTCCACTTTGCAATGGTCCAAACCCGTTACTATATTAACGTATTTCTATAGGACTATGTCAGACCATATAAACATCATCATTTGACTTCATCTACCATAATCAGTCTGGTTGTTGCTTTTGGTTTGGTATTTTACTTAAAGGTTCCATAAGTTGCAAAATACTCAGTCACATTTTTTTCTGCTTTTAAATGGTCCTAGTATTTTATTTTGATATAATGCATCTGTTAGTTTTAACTTTATTTGAACATTGCTGCTATTGTCATGCTAAAGTCCTGTCCTGGTTTTTTTTAGGAACAAGGGATGTCAGTTTTGTGCAGGATGACACACATTTGTATCCTTTTCCATCATCCCACAAACTGAAATCATGATCTTCAGTTTGATTGGCACTTTTGACTAAACGATGCAGGATATGTGTTTAAAAAATGCGATTAGTTTCTAATAGTTGAAAATAGAATAGAAAATGCACTTGTCATATGAGATTGTGTTTCACTTGAACCTGTTACTGTATTCCCTCCATAATTATTGTCAACTGGGAAAATCTGGATGGAACACAAAGCAGTAAAGGATTGTGGAAAACACTGCAAAGAAGAAGTAATTTGGTAACTCGAGCGATTTCATGAGCAACATTTTGACTTACATATACTTGTCAACATGGCTCATCCCATTTATACTGTGGAGTTCATCTGTTTAAGAGGCAAATGCCTGTCTTTACTGTGCCAAGCTGTTCTCCTGTTTAGAGTAATTGTTGAGTTCCTAAACTTTAAGGTAGCAAGTCTGCAGCATTATATCAAACTGTCATACTATTTTACCATATTATCAACATATCCCACATTCAGGTGGTTGGAATCAGGTCATCCCAGGTCATCGCCATAAGCACAAAGATTTTAAGAATGTTTACACACCTTACCTGAGATCTACCTGTGGTAACCCAGTTTCTTTTAATCTTTTTACTCTACACATGGAAAACCTAATTTCTTGTTTATATTATATTTCTGTAATCAGATTACCGCTGAAAGCCAGGACTAATCTTAAACACATGTAAATGCAGATTTTGTCTTTGCATCTGTGTACGGGAGCGGGAGGGTGACAGATGAAAGTGTTTGCAGATTGTTTCTTCTGTTCTCATTTGGTGCCGCTACTTTGTTTGGAGCACATCTGTCTTTCTGATAGGATTATAAAATGCTCTCCAACAGATGTTTGCAGGCCTCTTTGAGGAGAGTATGTGTGCAGACTACTGCAGATTTATGAGCGCTTTCATCACGCAGCATTAAATTTGTCTCCATATCGTCAATACTCCCAAAATAGTAATCAAATTGTTCACAATTTCTCCAGCAGTCTGCTTTGATCAGTTTTCTTCTTCCAGCTGATATTATTAGCCTCAAAGGTTGCTTCATTTATTCTTTGCTCAAGCCCATATGTCTTTAGTTTGACAAAATCCTCTCATCAGTATTAAAGTTTTGTTGTAGTTTATTGCATACTGGATATGCAGAGGTTGTTAAAAAGGCTTCTGGGCATTTATTTTTTTTTTGTATGTCATGCTTGTTTAAGAAAAATCTTAAAAATTGTTTGGTCTCCAAAAACTAAAGTCCAGTCAAGCAAATGGAAAAATAAAAATACCAAGGTAAGTTGGTTATTTATTATTCCAAGAATTAACACAGAGGATCTGTAAATATTTTTTAAGTCTAAACATGGAAAGCAGTTGGAAAATTGTGACTTTTAACATCAAACTTAGTTTTAATGGAGTTTTGTTGGAAAAATCTTATGAAGCTCTTTCTTGTTCCTTTCAAAAGAGTCATCTCTCCAATTATTTTGGATCCTGAAGACAGTGTAGCTCCTCAGGAGCAGATCATTATTATATATTCTATTCTTGGCCAGTAATAGTACCTTTTATGGAAGGAGGGTCACAAAAGTTAACAAAGATTCCCAGGTTGACATTCCATTAAAAAAATGGAAGTCTTCTATTTTCGATGTTTGGGAAAAGAAAACACACGGAATGCAATGTCTGTTTCAACCCATCACAAGGCAGTGCTTAAAACCAGACAGACCAACAGTGGATGACTGAATTGATATATTATATAAAGATTTTAAAAATGAGATAATTACATCCTCTTAGCCTGCAAAAGGAGAAACTTTTAAAGAGATGGAAAAGATGGATTGTGGGTATTACACCAACAAGACAGTCATTTGTTCAAATGCCAATTGTAACCTCTATTTTTTTTTCTAAATGCATCTATGTAAAGCAGTTTTTCATATCCTGAAGGTGCACCCCGATGTTCATATTCCAACCAGTGACTTTTTTCTTTTTGAACATAAATTTCTGAAAGCTGGTTCACAGCACTTTGCATGTCTAAATCTTTATTTTCTTCTGTCTCCTTTTTTATGTTAACCGATCTACTATATTGTACTTCACTTTTAAGAGATAGAACACATGGCAGTGGAACATGAAGGTGCTGTGTTTACGGGCCTTGGCAGGATTAATAATCCTAAACGCACTTTGGAAGCAATTCATAATCTTTTAATGGGAAACAAATCAAATATTCTTCACTTGCCAAATAATCTGATCTCAACTTAAAATAGCCAATTTTCCGCTATTTAAGACAAAACTAAAGACAGAAAAGCATAGAAACAAGCATCAACTGAAGGAGGCTAGACTGACAGTCTGGTAATGTGTCTGCAGGGAAGAAATTCAGAATTCAGAAAAAGGCAGTCATTTGACTGAAAAGTATTAAGGATAATGGTTATAATTACAATACTTTGTCCAAATACTTTTGAGCCTTTGAAAATGGAGGTACTTCACTTAAAATGGCTGTAATACTTCAGTGGTAAATGGGATAATTCTTTAAACCATATATTACATCAGAAAGTCTACACTTTGATCACATATTAATTGTTTAAGTTCGAAGCCATTGTGGCAGGATATAAATGCAAATTCATAAAAACTTTGCCATTGTCCAAATATGATGAATATATCTAAGGGTTTTTAGATTAAAAACCCTAAAGGGCACAACATCATTTCCTTTTCTTTTTTTTATTCCTTTATATTCAGCTTGCCTCATGTGGCAGATGTTTTCTGCCACAAGTCCAGTATTTGTAAAGATGCTCCTCTTATGATAGTGAGTGCATCATGAAGTGACATCTGCTGCCAAAGCGTCAAACATGCAAACATGTAGTGTGCTCACAACATGTATCTGCCAGGAGCTAACAAGCTATTGGCACATTTTCTGTTTTCGACCCTGTGACATGCCAGATTGTAAATCTCCCAGAATCAGCTTTGGAGTGCTTGTGTTGATTCTTCCCTGTGTTCTAGTCTGTCAGTCAGGGTGTTCGTCTGTTCACGCTGCAGGCTCCCTGCAGTTGACAGAAACCCAGCTGAAGAGCTTAAGGCTGCTTGTTAAGTAGTCTTCATCTACTGCAGAGATTACAGGGAGCTTAATGTGATCATGCCAGTGCAATAGCCCCCTGAGCAAGCGCTGGGTGAGATGGTCATTAAGGATTGCGGATGTGCTTGGTAACGGTCATTGGTTATTACTGTTTATATGCTGAATTGGTTCCCATAAAAGTCAAAGTCAGGATATACTGTTTGCAGTGTGGGTTATGTTAGTTTTAATTAATTTTGTCCACATTTAGTACATTCATATTGTTTCCAGATCATCTTCTGCAAAAATTCATGTTCCTTAATTTGGTAGACTCTGAGTGGCTACAGTTCCTGAGCTCAAGGCTAACTTTTTTGTTCAATATTCACAATTTCCTTGACTGGAAAGGACCAATATGAGACACATTCTGATATCTAATTCGTGTTTATGGATGGTTCCTGTTTGGACATTGCAACACAGCTTGATAAAGAAATCACTGTCCCTCTCAAAAGCTCAATATATCACATGGATGACTTTATTTTGCTATTTTGCTGTGTATTAGTGTTATTCTATATGATCTAAAACACCATTTCCATTGTTTTCCCAACAAAACTGGTGCATAAAGGGAATAATATAGTTGTATTTCTGTCTTTTATTTCTTCATTAACAGTCAGAACACATAATGCACTGTGCTACAGAAATTTAGTTTCCCTTCCTCAAATTTTTTATGATGTATTTTCTTAGGAAAAAGTATGTGCTTCTGTGTAAATAGTACAGCTAATTCAAAAGAAGAAAAAAGAAATGACCTTGTATGCACTGTTGATGCTTTTGAAAGAAATAAAAGAACATCTTTACAAAAAGATTTAAGCACAAAAGATGTGTAGAAAAGGGATTAAGACAAAATAGCAATATGGGAAAAGTCTAAAGGAGAGCTTAAGAGAAACAAAATTAAATAAAAGAACAGATATCCAAGTATTATTTTTACTGTTATGCAGTCAGATGGTGAATATAAAATGAGATCAAAGACAAGCTCTCCCAAAATAATTCCTAATCTTATACACTGCCTCGAGAAAAAAAAAAAAAAAATCACATACTCTTTGATTATGGCACACATTTATCCTAATAATACTCCCATGAACCTATCCAATGTCACGTTTATTTCCATCAAGAGTTTTATTTAGTTTTTGCAAAGATTTTGTATTAATGATGGTAGAATCAGACCACCAGCAAATTTTCAAACGTTAGCACTGTTGTTAAGGTCTGGTCTCTGCAGTCTTCTGTCTATGCATAAATATGAGACCTCACACTCATGGGACCTCTCCACAAATTAAGTTCAATAAATGTTCCAATAAAGGTTTTATCTCAGAACATGTCCATTGTAGAAAAAAAAGCTACTTCTGCATATTCAAATAATTAAACAGAAGCAACCCCAGATCATAATACTGCCACCACAGGTTTCCCTGTGGCATGATGGGTTCAACATTTTATGTTCCACTCTTGTCTTCCTGATGTACCTGTCACTCCAAACTTGGATTTAACTGACCAAATGGCCTTTTCCTGGTCCTCTAGAGACCAGTGTTTATGCTGCCCATGAAGGCTTTTTATCCCCTATTTAGTTTCACTGATAAGATGTTTTCTTAAGGCCACACAACTGTGTTTACTTCTATTTGTGGTGATGATAAAGCGCTGACTTCCAGCGTTAAACCCTGATATGACTGTTGATTTTTGGGTTTTTTGGTTGGTTTCACCACATATTTCTAAGACCAGTGATCACAGTCAATCAAGATTTTTGCCTGAACACATTTCTTTTTTGAAGATGGTATCCTTTATAACATATTTATCATTGTAGTACAAAATTTATATTTTCTTTTTTTCTTATTTTTAGTTTTTGCCAGTGTATGAGGCAGTCCCTTGACAGGTAGTTCAGGCAGGCATCTCAAGCAGGGTTTTATGCTCTGTTTCGCCCCTCTACATGTTTTATCCCAATTACTCCATCTTGTTTGTAAATCTATTTAAGGAGCAAAAGGCATTCGTCTCCCAGATGCCTTCTGATGCATCTCTCAAAATCCCACCTTCTCCCCAGCTTCCACCCATAGGCTCCTGTTTTATGGATTGGGGGTTAAGTCAAGTTCATCACCCTCAATATCTCAATGTGGGCTTAATAAATGAGTATTGATTAGATCAGAGTCTAAATGCCAAAACCCAAGTGTTTTATCATCAAGAAAGCACTTGAAAGTTTCACTGCAATAGCTGACTGACTGACATAAACTCATGAATAAACAGAAAACAGTTTTTAAAAATTTGGGATTATTTTAAAAATTTTACATGTTCTGCTATTTTTGTTTGTGTCCCCCAAGAGTGCAAAAATATGGTTAGAAGTGGACACATGGAATTTTGATCAGGTCCACTGGCTGTAAATATTGACTTTGCAATTTCACATCAATATGAGTGCAGGATGCCATAGCTGTGGATTTCGTAGCTCAGGTTTTGGAATGTTATGCACTTAAAGTCGTGTATGTGAACCACTGAAGGACTCCATCCTTCAATGAAATGCCCACTCTGTCACAGCTGCAGATCTCAGAATGGTTATGCTTGGATCGTACTTTCCCTGAATAGAAATAGTTTCTGAGCTTGATTAAAACTGCTTTAATATCAAGTACAGCCCTCTAGCCAGACACTGTATGGAAGAAGTAGACTGTGGGGACATTAAGCTGCATCTTTGTTGCGTTTGTATCTGTGTGTAGCTGTTGGGCACCAGAGCAGCGGAGGTTCCATCAAAAAAGAGGCATTTGAGCCTCTTTTAAACCGTGCAGCTATAAAAGTGCATGAATACAAATTTATAGATTGATGCATGCATACAGAATGATTGTCCCTGTGATGATGAGGCTAAAAAGCTGTTTTGTGGCACTAACAATCCTCTCTGCTACCATAGACATCTGTTGAGGAAAGTTCTTTATGAATAAGCAAAATGTGAAACCGGGGAAAGATAGTAGTCTGTGGACACTCCTCAACTCTGAATGGCTTTTCTGTGACAAAAAAAAGAGGAATGGTGGTTAAAAAAAGAGAACAAGGGGGAATGGGAGTGATGAGAACTACAAGAAAAAGGATTTATAATGCTGAGAGGGGCGCATCCAACTACTGTAATAGTCCCACGCCAAACACACTTACTGACTTAACTTATGTAGCATAAACAAAGAAAATAACAAGACATCTGCCTCTTGGTTGTTTATCTCCACACATAATTTTCTTTCATATTTCTGTGATGATGTGGAGCATTTTTACAGGGCTCACTAACTTCAGTTCAAATGTTATAGCTAAATTGAGTTTTTTTGGGGGGAAAAAAGTCAGTTTCGTTCTACTCACCTGAAAATTTCGATTTGATCTCTGTCATTCATTGTCACTCTCTAGGCTCTCATTAATAAGAGAAGCAATGTGACTATAAAGCGCTCAAATCCAATTATTATTATTATTATTATTAATATAATTATTATTTGATTATTTAATTTTTGATGCCACATCCTCTTACTGGGCAGAATCCTCAAACAGAATCCTCCTCACAATTAAGTCTGATATAAGACAAATTAAAAATACCAATTTTAACAGCCACAAAAAACTGAATCCTAACAATTCAGGTCTTAATGCTCAATTCTGATTTTTACTAATACTGCCTAAGAGTCAAAAGAAGAAAAAAAGGATGGAAGAGGACATTAGACAAGGGTAAAACTTGGACAGTATTTTAAAAGTGACTTATCCTCCACGTCCACTGAGTGAAAAAAAAAAAAAACATGAATTCCTTTGTGCTGCTTTGAGTTTAGCACAAGTCCGTTATAACCTATTAATATGAGCCAGGTGAAAGAGAGAGTGAGAGATATCTAAACTCTTCAAGTGGTACACAAAAATAGGAATATTGCCTTATATGAATTAGCTTAAAAAAATACCTGTTGGTTTCCTTACAACACAAATATATAATCCATGCACACATACGCATACAAAAACAACACTACACATAACTTTTAAAAAGATGCACACATAAAAGGATGTGCCACTTTAAAAATCCACTCAATACTAAAAGTTATTTCATGGATCTGTGTCGTAAAAAGTGACCTATAAAGACTCAGGCTGCATGCATCTCTTAAAGGGAGTCTTTTTAACTCGAGAAAGTGGGACATTCAGTGGAATAAACCTGGAACTTTGTTTGCTTCAACAGAGACTTGCATACAAAGCATTCACTTGCACACAGCTCCTCGCTGGTCAGAGCATGAATGCACCACTCCTACTGTGCGTTGCATAGCAGGCACTTGTTTTTCACTCTATTAAGATTTCAGTTCTTGCTTCCGAAGCAGTTTGCGCTGACAGGTGTAATAGAGAAACATGTAATGGAGATGTTGTATGCCACTTCAAGACACGGGCAGCTCCAGATATCCCATCAATACACTATTTGCCTCCAAGTATTCCTTATGAAGACTTTTATTAGGGTCCACCTGTATGAAGGAAAATTGTTTGTATGTGTTCATATTTATTGCATCATTTGTCTTCATATGTCAAGTAGTTATCTAATACACAAACAAGAAGGGACAACAGAGTAGTCTTTGTCTTTATCTTAGCTGAGAACATATAGAATTGTTGTCCTTTATTCTGTATGGAAAATGAGTCTCACTAATAAACGTAGGTAATAAGTTAAAATATTACCAAAGTTTGGCCAGATTTTCTACATGCAGACAAAACTTGAGCAAACTTTAGATCATTTCGACTGAAGATACAGCTTCTTCCAGTTCCTGAGTTCTATGTGTTAAATCTTGATTTACAATAGGTAAGTGGTCTTCGAATGATGTAAATAGAACATCAGAAGAACTATATGTAACGGGCGCGTATCTGCCGGTCGCAAACGCATCCGTTGACCCAAAAAAAAAGTTCTGCGTTGTGCTTCTTGGTTCTGCCGAACAAACGACGAGACCCTGGACCCAACACCTGCTGGTTGGTAACCCTTTTTATTGCCGGTTGCAGGAGAACCTCCTCTCAGTCGTTTCGGCGCGAACTCCCCATTTTAAACATCTTTGATAACAAATATCAAAATAAAATAAAACCAAAAATATTTATAAATTTCCGAAATGTGAATATACATATAAATCAAAATAATATTAGGCGCAACCATCGTTAACATGAATTGTATAACAAGAACATGAAACAGAGTCCATACCTGTACATATCAATTAAAAAATAAAGCTCAGTGACATGCAGTTCCCTGGTCACACACACGGGGTCGCTGTATCCT
>JAOWBL010000004.1:3164665-3175618 GCA_028564865.1 Zenarchopterus dispar | reverse complement strand
ATAATATGAATTCCTAATTCTGCCAAGGAGGAGTAAATAATAATAATAAATCGTCATTGCAAAACATGAAAGAACAAGACTAATAAAAAGACAAAACAGTGACGAGTGCGGTGTATGTAGTGTAATGATTGCTCCAGTGTTTGTGTGACGTCTTCGTAATGAGATGTATTACAGTGGAAGACAGACATGCTAATAAATGGTAATGTTTAAGAGTTGGCTCAGTCCACAAGTAGCATCCTACTTTTTGTCTACTTAACAACTCAATACAGGAAGTTGCAGAGTACAGTAGTGTAAGTTCCTGTGAAGGCTACTCGAGTAACAAAGAAGAATGTTTATAAAAATTATGTGATATCAGATGGAGCACTGAGATAAATACGCGCAGATCCCAACTAGTGCTGGTAACTGAATTGAACAACTCTAGTATTAGTTGGCTATTAACTAAGCAGACAACAAAAGCACACATTACATTTACACAAAAGCAGCTGTCTGTCTGAAAATGTCCTGCATGTTTTTATTTTACATTAGACCATGGTGGGCAACATTTTTTGTTTTTTTATTTTCTTTAAAGGGCTATATTCCCACAGTTGACGCAGACAAGGGCAACACAATGCACAATTTAATAACTAGCTGAACTGTCCGATTGGTTGACTTGACAAGCTTGTATTAAAACTTTTAGTAAACTATTAGTGCCAATTTGAGGATGCTGGACTATTCTGCAACAACTGTCTGCATTTATATTGATATTGGAGCTTTTTCATGGCTTAGTCTTCTTTTCACATAAAGGACAAGTTTGTCCTACAGTTGGCATCCTGGATTGAACAGTTTTTTTCATGTTCTTTTTGAACACCAATACTCAAACATATAGCCACTGAATTAATACTTATGACAGAAAACAAATAATATTACTTTTTCTTTTTCCAAAGCATTGATTCAAAGTGGGATACTGTCATGAAAACCGCTCCATTACTTACTGTCACTGTAGAGAAAGTTTATAGTCTAATCAGAAGGTAAACAGCGCTCTTTCCTGCAGTTGAGTTACCAGTACATGGCAGTATAAAAGTGAACACTTTGTTTTCAGTTGGCTGAAGAATCTTCTCAAAAATAATTCCCCAAATACCAAAATACTAACCTTGTTCAGTTTCACATCATTTGCAAAAAATCAGCTTCTCAATTTTTGCCAACTGTACTTCAGCAGGTTATTGATTGAACAGACTTGGAGGTTGATTGTAAATGTTTCTTGTCCTCAGGATAAAATTGTGCTCGTTGTAATTACCATGCTCAGTTCCAGACAGATAATGGCTAATAAACAATTTACAGTCACTGGTAGAATGTAAAAAGAATGTAAAGTCTAAATTGCTCCACAAATACAGAAGTTTTCACAACACAAAAACACATTAATCTAGAGGGAAAAGAGTTAGATAGTAATCAGCTGGAGGTGAGCTTACGAACAGGAGAATAGTTTCAGCAGTCAGTGAGCAGTTGGTATGCCTTCATATGCTTCCTACTCACTTTTGGCTTTCTATTCTGCAGACTTCTCAACCCACGGCCTCCCCTACCCTCCCAACCTGCTGCCCCCACTGACATTTATAATCCCAGAAACCATTTTCAGTAGACAATACAACCACAGCAGCTTGCAGATGTTATATTTAATTCATTGACACACACTGTATAATTTTAAGAATGTTTAGTAGCACGATTCTTTGCGCATTGCGAAAAAAGATCCCCAGTCCTTTTCGGGCTTTTCGTGTGGATTGTGTGTTTTTCTCTAGGTACTCTGGGTTATTGCACAATCCAACAAACATGCGTGTTGGATTGATTGGTGATTCTAAATTGTTCTTACGAGTAAGCGTGAGAGCTTGTTCTGTCTTACTTAACTCTGTTTGACTTCGTGATGGACCAGCAACCTTTTCAGGGTGTGCTCCACTTCTCACGCAATGACTGCCAGGATAGGTTCCACCTCACTCCACCCCCTCAGAGATCCCGAATAAGAAATAAGCTCTGAAATATAGTCAGAAGGGCTTTTCAAGACTTATTTTGGTCTTATTTTAATACCAGGATAGACTCAATATTCATGGACATTTATTTAGAAAAAAAATACTAAGACGATGGTCATTGATTTTAGGAGGAATCAATCATACATCTTATTTGTGATGATCAATGGTAAAACATTTGGCTACCTATAAAAGAACAATTACTTGGACTCTGTCAATGACAATGATCTGTGAAAAACCCATCAGCAGATTAGCTTCTTGTATAAATTTAAAAGTTTTAGTGTGATGAATATTTTTGCTGTGAAGATGTTTTTATTGTTGTTATATCAGAACAGCCCTTGCATTCTCTGTAGCGTGCTGATTTAGGCTTCTTAACTTTAATAATGGAGGTTTTTAAAGTCAAGTCACAGTGCAACATTGCCCAAGATTTGGTTACACACTCATTTTCTCTTCTGTCATAAGTTTCTAGAGTCTTTTAGTCACCTCCCATGATAGTGTCATTATTGTTGATGTTCTCCTAATATACACAAAAACTATAGTAGGAACTTGAGAGCTAGACAGTATTTTCTAAAAGTAAACCACTGTTCTTTTAAATGAATATATAACAATGCTGATATATTTTAACTTTGTAATACTTTAAGGAATGCAGGAGCGTCATTGTCCACTGTCAAATGACCTATGAACTTTATGTCAAATCTCTGAAAAACATGCAGGAAAATCCTGGCAGATGGCCTTTTTTCAGCCATTGTTAGGAGAGTTTTTTAAGTAAGAACCATCTGGCAGGAGGTATATCCCACCAAAATGGAAAACAAATTGATTGAAAACCCTATAACTCAGAGTGTTCTGTGCTTTAAATCAACAAAAGTAATTGTCAATTAGGTTCTAGTTTATACAGATAGTCCCCTACTTCAGAACATTTCAGTTGCACATTTTCATATGTACAAAGTGGTTTTCAAGTCCAATTTAGAGTGGAAAGATGTTTTGCATGTGAGCCAGGTGGTAGCAAGAGCCATCCGTGATACTGTTCACTGCTACTGTTTCATCTGCAGAGAGAACTGAGCATAAAGTATACTTACTAGTTATGACATGTTGATGAATGCATCACGGCTGCCCCATGAATGCTGTGCTCATTTGGCATGGTGCACATCGTCGAGATGCAATTCACATTTGACTGAAAGTGACCTTTGTGTGGTGTTGAACAAGAGAGGAAATTCAATCTAACAAGTCAACAAATGTCGCTGTGGACATGCAAATATATTATTGGTGTCTCTTGTTGCCAATGTCCTACTCAGGCAACTCAAGAGAATTTTTAATGGCCTAACATACCATCTCTGATGATGCTGGTGGTGGTCTGTTTTTCCAACATGACAGAAGATAAAGCAAATCATTAACTTCCTCTCCAAACAGTGGCGTACATGGTTGCATTTTACAGCTCTGGGTCTGCATTCTGCCCCCAAGTGGAGACGTGTAGTATCACATGTGCTTCCTGGGTAGTGTTTAAGCAAGAAACATTCACAACACAGCTAGTTGTCTACATGAATGGACGAAATCAGGTGTTACAGCATTCAAGTCAGCGTCTTCTCATCCTCTATCTGATGATATTTTAAAAAAAACAGAAAAACAATGTTTATACCGAGAGGTGTCTGAATAAAGAAAAAATCTTATTTAAAAAAGTTTCAAAGAGTCTGTGCTTCTCACTATCATTTTACGCATAATTTCAAGGCATACTTGACATGCATTAGACACATAGATAAACTTGAAGAGCAAATGCTCAGGGAATTTTGCTCCACTGGACTTGGAAGTCTTATGAGCTATAGCAGATAGCATTTCAGGTGTAGGGTGTGAGTACATGTGCGTTAAATGCACATAATTTGTTGATTAATTTCCCAGCTGAAAACAACCCAGGGGATATGGTTGATATTAGAGTGGACGCCAGCTGTGGTGAAATACAGGAATGTATATCATTTGATACCGTATCCCACATGGTGAAGAGGAATATAAACTACAATCCATTGCAATCTATTATTTAAAACACACGTAAGTGTTTTCAGTTAAAGCTCTTCCAATGAAGCATTCATATTCAATCAATTATTCAGGAGTATGATTCCTCCTTAGTGAGTCCGACACGCTGATGTCGATCGTCCAGGGATCCCACCAGTCAAACCAGCCAGCTGAGGCCCTGCCAATCTGCCCTGGTGCTGACACAGTGATGCCCTGGCCTCAAACTCCACATCTTCTTCCTTCAAGAGGGTATGCAGTCTCTGATTGGTGCAGCTGTGCACTGGCAGATGCTCCATCCGCACAAGAGTGAAAATAGATTTAATTTGCAACAATTCTCTTAGTAATTTTGGTAGGTATGAGAATGAGAGTAATCCACAGCTCTCTCTTCAAGACCCAGATCCTTCATTTGAAGCCTTGTTTACCAGCCTGTAGGTATATTCCTCAACTTCTCTGCTTGTCCTGGTGGCAAAATCTGGTCTGCTGCACAGGAGGCACTTTAAAAGGGGGAAGGGATTTCATCTACCAGGAGATGTAAAAACTTTATGAGCAGAATCTGCTCATAAAGGAATGTTGAATGAGCACAGATGGGATGATTGAAAATTTGATTGAGGAATGATTGAATAGATTTCCCAGTAACAGTGACAGGAAAGTCATTATACTAAGCACCCAGCCTCTCTCCATATAATCACCTATCTATTTTTCCTGATGTAATCATTTATTTCATCATTTGTCTTGGCTTTCTTAACGGCTTTCAATTTAAAACGCGTAACACCTTTTCCGTACATGCAGTGGTGCTTCATTGGTCAGACAACAAAACTAAATGTAGATTAGCAATTCATAAATTTTAGCATTGCCTCTGCTGCCCTGAGCTGAGATGAGCACATGTTTCTGCAGGATGGCATCAATTCTGTGAGCTTCTGCATCTTAAACAGGACTCCTTTAGGAATAAGGCTTTCACAAGAGTTAAATGCATATTTCTCACACGAAATTAAACATATATCTGATATGTTAGTATCACTTAACACTATAAGCTGTAACACCTCTGTCAGTGTCTCCACTGACATTCTCTCATTATTAACTCATGATCTCAGTCTTTACAATTTTGGCACATTAGGCAATTAGCAAGTACTTTTCTTGTCTAAATGCTTCAGTCATGCTTGTGTCTCACACTTTGTTTTTTATTAATGAGGACTTAAAACTCATAGAATGCTACAAATCATTGGTGCCTATAATCAACGCTGAAAGCTCAGTGACTTCTCTGGAATTGCGTAAGACTTGAGGGTCTAAAGATCCATGGCCCCGCCGGACACTCTCCCTCTCAAGCCCTTCATTACTTTGACCCAGGAATCAGAGAAGGGCTTTGCAGGACTGTCACGCTGTCCTTGCCCTGCACATAATGGCGCCATGCGGTTCTGATCAAAGTCTTCATGGCATTTCAGTGCTCTACTTTATGCTCATTATGCTGTGCTTTGTGTCAACTCAGTTTCCCTCTCTTGCTCTCTCCCTGCAAGGTTTTTTTTTCCTCTCTTTTATCTGAGATATTTTCCCTGCACAGTTAAGTTTAGTGATCAGCAATTGCTTTAGTACCTTTCACATTTTCACAGTTTTCTACAAGGACTCATCCCACTGGGGCCACTTAAGAAGTATAAGACATTTTCTAAAGGTCTCACTGGGAGAAGTCACTGGAATTGAGTTTTTAATTTTTTTAAATCTTTTTTTTAATGGGAGCTACTAATTAGCTCTTTTTTTTTATCAAACCCCCTCCTGTTTTATTTGAATATGTAGTGTTGTATGACACCTCTCTCTCATCAGTATACGGCGGCAAGTACATTTAGGTCCAGATGTATTTGGACAATAACTGAGTTTTTTTTTTCTTCTACTTTTTGCCTCCATGCACCACCACAAAAGATTTAATATAAAAAACAGAAAAAACTAAATTAAATGCTGGGTGCAGGAGATGGAGTGGGCGCAGGATCCATGCTATCCTGGGAATCGCAGAGTAGTTTCCCCCACAAAATTGTGTTGCACAATTCAAAATATGACCAGTCTAGTCTTCTGTGTCAATCTTTCAGGTATGTCATTGACCACATAGAACTTCTTTCTACATTTTAGTAGTTAGTTGTTCCAACTATGGACCAGCTTTTACAGTTCCTGTAATATGCTGGTTAATGGCCTTTGTGGCTGAGGAGCTCATGGACCTCCTCATCTTATCAATAAATACCACACTGGTCTGCCATCCTGTCTGAACCTGTTTACATCAGAGCATCAGTGCTGACCCATGTTGAAGTGTATAGTTGGAGGCAGGCCTTTGAGGGGGCCAGCTAGACACCCAACCCCATGTCAGTTTATGTAAAAAGGACAGGCGACAAGCTAAAATTGGTTTGATAAACATGGGGTATCTGGCAATGTAGAAGGGGCTCTTGTAATTCTACAGTCAATTGACACCTTCATGAATGTAAATGCAGAAGATTTACAACAAGGTGCAAATTACTTGTAACATTCAAGGACTCCAGGCTAATTGGATATGCCATGGGGATGAGATGTCGCTGTTCAGCCATCAAGTATGAGCCGTCCCTTTGCATTTGTCGCCACAATGCATGCAAACTGACACACAGCAACCTTCTCAGCTTTTTCATTAGTTTGTTTTTACTCTCTTTTTTCTCTCTGTCCTCGTCTTTTTCTTCCTTTATCTAATGGTGGTTGCCAAACAACAGTAAAAATGGAGTACTACTAACATGAAGTGATATGGAGTAGTAGTTTGCTCAGTTGTTGGATCTTCTGACTCCATCATATTTATTGGATACCAGGAGGAAGTCAGTCCTATTGCAGTTCCAGACTCCTATGTTTTACTTTGGACCTCTTTAATGGAAATGTCCTAAAAGTGAAGACAGAAAAGCTGACAAACAAGCAGCAACCTAAGGTGCTTGCAGGGAAGATCTGACAAAGTGTCTTGAGAGACGAAAATTTTGAATTTTTGTGATGTCAATGGGTTCCGGACTTCAGAAGGTCATTCACTGCAAAGGATTATATTTTATTGAAAATTGTGTCTATATATAAAATACAGTAATGTTGTCCAAATACTCTTGACTCCTAGAAAACGAACGGAAAGGAATCATATGATAAAATATATATATATATATATATACATATATATATGAGTCAATAAATCACATATGTATGAGTGAATGTATGCTTTGCATTTACCATCTAAGATTTTTTTTTTTTTCTGCAAACCTCTGAGTTTTGTTTCTGTGTGAATGATGCATACTCTGAGTCTTTACACTGTCTGTCACACATCCTCCCTGCGAGTTGAGGCTCCTCTGCTCATTTTGTTTTACCTGAGAGCACTTCTAAATATTAATGTGGCCCTCTCTCTGAATTAAAGCCTTGAAGGCCTGCTAGCTCCCTCAGCATTTGTCTACCTGCCCCCATATCTCTCCTCCAACTTCCCTCTATGTCTCACTTCACCACTCTCGGCTCACCCTTTCCACCCTGAAGGTTAATTTCTGATGATATCAGATGTGATGGGTTGTTGGCTTTGATTCTTCTCTCTGATGATTTTATGACTCTAATCCTGCCACTTGAGCAAAATCCCCTATTTTCTTTTGCCCTGCCGGATGGCATTTGGAAGCATTTAGTTACACAAAGGCGTGAGGTTGAAAGCTAACCTGAAATCTAACACTGACATCTATCTAAGCTATCTAGCATCAGATAAAATAATCTTTTTTGACTGCAGCCAACACTGAAATCAGCAGGGTTTCAGAGATTTAAATTTGTTGTATCGCCATGACTATCCCCTTCTTATCAGCAAAATGAATCATGTTTGAGTGGGATAAACAAGCTAGCTGGCTTGGCTCAGGCAGGGACCTTAGCAGCAGGATTCCCATTTGCTGCATCTGAACATCTGAAACGTGCCAATATTGTAAAAACCAGCCTTCCTACACATATTCTGCACTTGAAATACTCTCAAAAACACACTAATGATGAGATGTGCAAGTGAAGTGGCATGAGAAATCAAAGCCAGCAGATATTGTTTGAACAGGCTGAGAGATAACAGAGTAACAGAGTGTGCATTTCAACTCATTCTTGTTTCAGAATCATCCGACTTCCCCTTGGTTGTGCACTCCATGCCATCAAAGGCACTCTTCACTCGCCCAAACATTTGCGAACATGGCAACTCAACTGCGTGTACAATACAATTATCCATCAGTGATCACAGTCAACCGCATAGTCATAGCAGACATCTTGACATCCTCTCCACTGCTCAACTATGTCTGCATGAATTATTCTTACAGAGAGTACAATGTTTTATAAATATATTATAACTGGAACTTAATACACAAGGAAGCCCCACATAGATCTTGTTAGTGATATGATAAGAAGGAAATAAACATGGCACCTATCAGTAGTTAAATGAGTTACTTGTTACATGCTGTTGTTTAAAGTGTAGATGTGATGGTTTATATTGTGAATCAGGCACTAACAGAATGTCTATGATGTGCAAAGGTCTTTGTTTTCAATGTACTCTTGTTTTCCAGCGTTGCTTGATTGAACTAACCTAGAATAGAAGGGTAAATGACATTAGCTGTAATTGCCACAACATCTCCATACATCAATGTGACCTCCCAATTAGTTTTATATTTTGCATGTTATACCAGCCCCTGCCTGTTCTCATCCATTAAAATTACATATCTACTCATTAATAATAGTTATGATGAAAAAATGCAACAGGGAGGGTGAAGGGTACTTCAAAACATACTGCAGTCTGTGTGAAAAGAGCTTCAAATTCAGCTCGGTAGCAGTTGCCGAGATAAACAAACATGTAATTAAAATCTTCAAGCGACATCATAAGCGACATGAGCAAACGTTTCGCCTCCTCTATGCCTTACTGTGAGCTCACACTGGCAGCAAAAACAAGAGACAAAGCAACCGGTGCTCATTCATTTCAAATGAGTAGTGGGAGATGTGGTGGAACAGAGAAGGTAGTGACAGCTGGTGGAGAGATTTCCGTGATTCTGGTGACAGAAAAAAGTCAAGCGGAGCTCAGCTTTTAAAGAACAGGGGCAGAAGCACACGCCTACCTCATTGTGGGCTTAGAATTGATGTGTTCATAAACAAAATTAAAACATTCATGGTTGGATTCTCCACTTGGATTGTATGGAAAAAAGATAAAAGTCATTTGATCGTAATATAAGGCAAATACTACGGCAGATTAACAACAATGTAAAACTTTTTTTTTTCTGTCTTTCAACGTGACATTGTTAACTGAACAAAAATGAAGCCAAACACAGGGGGAAAAGACTAATGAGAGTAATACTAAGTTCACCCTTACTACTTTCATGGGATTTAGTTACAGTCAGGTGCTGCTTATGACTAATTCTTGATAAATTGATCATCTGCAGCAGTGCAGACCTCTGTGAAACGAAAATATTTCGGCAGTTTGCTAGTTTAGAGCATTTGGGTGTGTATGTTAACACAACACCTAGAGTATAAGCAAAGGTCTTCAACAATCAGTTGCAGCAACACATCAATCTGGAAAGGTTATAGAACCCCCCCCCCAAAAAAAAAAAAAATTCAACATTCATTTATCAACATGATACACTGCAAAAACAGCCCTTCTCCAAATAAGCATAATATTATAGAAATCTAGTCAAGATTGTCTTATTTTAAACAAAACGTATTTTTCCAAATCTTTCTGGACTAGAATTCTTAAAACTAACAAAATAGTTTGAAATAGTCTCAGTTTTCTTGAGACAAGTTTTTTTTTCCTCCTTTCTTCGAAATGTGTTTTTGCAGTGTAGGTATTAAAGTCTATGACAGCACAGAGGAAGACTGAACACAGCATGGGTGTCATCCTGCTCTTCTGTGTAAAAGAAATATTGAAGCATAAGGCTCATGAAACAGCATTAAAAGAAACCCACAAGACTTTTAAAATGATTTTCTATTTTGCAGCAACAAGACCTGGACACAGTGAACCGACCATGAAAGTATTGAAGAAGCAAATCTGTGTAACAACTAAATATTGGTCAAACTTTGAACAAAGAACTGAAGCACACCAGAGAATCTATATTAAAATGGCCTAAATATAAGGGTCAAATGAAATAAAATGCAATAGCAGGATCTTCAGTGAGCTGTGCTTAAACTAATCCCCCAAACCTTAAATAAACTGAAGTTCTGTTGTGAAACAGATTTTAAAACATGAGAAGCTGACAAAGTCATAGCGTAAGAAATTACTTCAACTTATTGCTGCTAAAAGTGAATCCACAGGTTTATTTTCCTAAAGCTAAGCCCCAATAAAATCAGATGATCTTTATTATATTTTCATACAAAAAAAGTAACTTCAAAAGTGGGAATACGACTTTTGTACAAGAGTGTGTGATTATAGTAATTATGGTTAAAGTCTGGGTATGTTTCCAGATTTAGAAAAAAAGTATACAATGATGACTATGAAAGATATGCAAACTATATCCCAACTTAATTGATACAAATTTAGTGGAAAGAGCGCACAAATTGGCTAGCAAACACACAAAGTCTAAATAATTTTAGCTCATTTATATCTTTGGAGCTCAAAATTATAATTAATGTAAATTTTGAAATAATCATCTCTGTTCTCATGCACACTAATTGTATATTTTTATTTATTTTTTTCTTATTTTGTAATCTCCAGGAAGATGTCAGCTGTTAAGAAATTTGAGAAAAATCTAAGATCTTTTCCTACCAAAGCACTGTAAATGTTTAAACCTAGCAAAACTGAAAATATTAAGTGAAATAAAACATTTTTTTTTTAAAGTTGGATCAACTTTAGGTTTTTACTAATCTACAATCTATAACTTTGGTCCTCTGAGTTGATCATAAAAGTTTACTCTAGCTTTTACTGCCACATTTATTTATTCATTTTCATATCCCCACAATCCTCAATCCATCCATTATGCATACTGTGTATGTTGTACATATAATTCCG
>JAOWBL010000004.1:3150248-3164565 GCA_028564865.1 Zenarchopterus dispar | reverse complement strand
CTGAGCTGTGGTAACACACAAATTTCCCCGTTGTGGGATCAATAAAGTCTTATCTTATCTTATCTTATCTTATCTTACATTTGTGTCATTTTTTGAAAATACTTTTTTGTCTCATCAGTCAATTGAGTATTCACTGCAATTTATGCTTCTGTGCTTCCGGACCTACTTCATGCAACTTGTTTCCACTTGCCCTACATCAGTCTGTATGAAATGAGGAACATGGCCCGCTTATGGATGGGGTGAATCAGGGCTAATGCCAGCTCATTGCTGTCATAGAAGAGAAACTTATTTTCTAGTTTCTAACAGCCTAAATTTGTAGCCTCTACAATTTCACTCCTTAAAAAAAGAAAGTAATAAAAAGTGAGCCATGTTCATTTTTCATAAGTCTGCTAGTTATTTGTGCAATGCTAACTAGCACTGGATGCTAGCACAGTATATATGTTCTCACCAAAATCCACCATGAGTTGAAATTTTTCCACACTTGCAGGGTAATTAATGCCAGCCTGATAGATCAGACCCACATCTTGAAAGATGTCCTAAGTCAAGTGGTGGCACCAGCGGTTGCTTTTCAAACTGGCACAGCATGTAACTGGTTAGCGCTACAACCAATACAGAGCAACAGAAACAAGGCAACAGGAGAGTGTTGTAGAACAACGACAATGCAATGCAAACAGAATTGAACAATTGTTGCCATTTTGGCAACATAATCAACATAGAAAAAAATAAAGTCTGATGAAACTGTTCCAAAACTTCTTCATCACAAGCTGGGATATTATTGGACAACAGTCACATAACACTAATAGTCAAAAATACTTGTTTAATGCACACCCTAAATTTTGGTTTGTTGTGAATATAATTACGCATCAGGGACTGTGTATAACACAGCTGGCTACAGATAACAGTCTCACCCCAGGGCTGACGTTCCAAATTTATTCGCCTTGGTCCTCCATCACAGCAATTAATGGAGAGACAACAACCACCTGTGGGTTTTCACTGAGTCCCATGCGTTTAGCTGCCCGTGGAGCTAACTGGTAAACTAAAATTTCGACGTAGCCTGTCGGTAAAGGAACAATTTGATGCCATCATCTGTTCAGGTCCAGGTGTTTAATTGTTGATGCCAAAGCCAATTCAAAAGAGCGCTTTTCGCTCTTTTCGCTCTGCAGCCGTTTTCGCTGTTTAGATGGCCGCTCTGTCATCATCATGTTAACCTGCCCAGAAACTCGCTCTACAAACATAAACTGATTTGATTGTCTCCCCAAGACTTTTATCCATACTGAGCCCCAACAGATAGTAACTACACATTTTCACAAAGCAAATTCAAATTTGCTAGTGGTACATCTAGATTTGAGGTTAAAACAACAGTCTCAAAAAGATACAGAAAGGAGGAATTTTGTAACTATGTCAGAGGTTATGGAGGTTCCCATAGGAATGAATAGGCTACTTGATGTACCATATGAGTGCACACAAGCAAGTTGAATTGAGGTTATAGATGACATTTACACTTGTCCTTCACTCTGTATTTACACCCCTAAATGCTAGTTAGTGGTGTGTGATCTTTTCTGCAGCACCCAAACTTAGAGTTGTGATCACCTTTACACTTCCTTTATGTTGCTCAGACATAACAATGTAAATGTAGCAGATCTTATGTGAGTTAAAGGTAATAAATGATGAGCAACAGTAACTTTTACTGCTCCTATCATTTTGTTTCCTGGACAAAATTAAAATAATGGGTATATTTCCAAATAGTTAATGTGAATGCTTGTGTTTCCATCTTCCAAGCTAACATGCTAGTTACTGCTAGCTAATGGGTATATTTCCAAATAGTTAATGTGAATGCTTGTGTTTCCATCTTCCAAGCTAACATGCTAGTTACTGCTAGCTGCTCCACTGCAGCACTTCATGGCTCATTTTGTCAATTTCTGCCAAAATCAGAGAAAGTAAGAGCAACATTGGTGGGCAATATTATTATGAAAATTTTGAAAGAAATTAGTTATACCACTGGGGAAACAAAAATCACTAGCAAAGTGTTGTAGTTACTTTTCAAAATAAAAGGAAACTATGATCCTTTTAGAACCACACTTTTTTATTTTTTATTTTTTTGTAGTTGAGGAATATATTTTTATATATTCTTTTAACTATCACATGTATCTGTTAGTCATAAGAAGGCAGCAAAAAAGCAATAGATCACTTATTTGTATACATAATATTCAAAAAAAAGGCATATAGGTAGAGTGCATTAAGAAAATAATTGCAGGACATTTGACTGCTCTTGATTATTAAGAATGATACTATTGTTACAGTGTAAAAAATGAATTAATTAGAGCTGATAATCTCTTAAGATAAAGATACCATGATATTCCCTTCCACGTATTTGCAGTACAAGCTGCCCTTGACAATTTTAGCGTACGAGATGCATGTATTTCATGGTGGATTAACATTTAATTATACCTTTTATTAGAGCTCTACATCGTAACTTTGTCCCTTCCTTCTCTCTCTCTACCACTTAATAGCTCCGCTGGGCTGCGACCAAAGATGAGTGGCTTTGTAATTCCAGTAGGATTTTATGTTGACAGGGTCCAATTAAATATGACCCTTGACACTGAAGTAATATTTAAGACTTCCAAACTTGGTCCATACATGTTGAACATAAATAATTGTCCTGTCACATCAGCACAAGGAGTCGCATTTAAGAACTATTGTACTTATTTTATTCTGTTATCATGTTCAGCAGTCATCATATCTACGGAGCTGCGTCTCCACCTGCAGTTATATGAAATCACCTGGCTGTGGCACTCCAAGGCAGCACCCATTAAAGAAAGTGGATTTGAATCAGGCAAAATGCTGGCGATCTAAAATATGCAACTCTGAAAGCCATGCATAAACGTACAAGATTCAAAATGAAACAATACATATTAATAATATATTACAAAAATCTATCTATTATCCAGGCTGAAGCAAGTGACTCCTGAAAGGAGTAATGAGGGCACTGTGGGGAGAATGAACACTCCTAAGATCATTACTCACAAGCGAGACTCAGCCTGAGGAACAGTACCTTGTTTTTGCACCACTGATCATTCACTCAGCTGGAGAATACTCTTGAATTGCTTTCGAATATTGTGAAATCAGCCAGTTGAGCATTTGTTTCATCAGTCAGAAGCAGGGCATGATCATGGCTGCAACCAAATCTGAAGGTACGACAGAACCATAACCACGGTCATCCCCATTACAGCCCATAAGTCATTTGAGCTACTGATCACTTTTTCAACTTTTATTAGGTTCAAAAGCAAATTGGCTTTACAAAGTGCTTCTTCTTCACCCATTCTCGCAGTGCTTCTTAATATCTATGTAAAATATGCAGTCTCAGTCCTGTTGCAGCTTTTTTGTTTCAACAGTCATGCACCACTGAGCGCATCACAAGGCAATGTGATGTTCATTGTTTTGCTAGAGGAAACTTTGATAGCTTGGCCAGTCCTCTTAATTCTGTTACTCTTTGATATAAAGACTTATTGTGCTTCCTCTGGATTTGACTTTGATTTTCAGGGTGCAGTACCAATAGACGCAGTGGCGTAAGAATGACCACGGTCAGTGTTGCAGTAAAAACATATTGATCCACAGCCATATTACCAATTTTATTACATCTTGCTTGTTTTGAATAGACACTGTTGGATGTTCGTGTATGAGTCATTGCGTCAAGCCCTCCTCACCCATTTCAATTGGTTCAGAACATTCTGTACCAGCAAAAATGGTTGCGTTGATACGAAGGGTACCAGACTAAAATCTAGGTAGTCATTCAGTCTGAACATTCATCATTTCAAAGCAAATATTCAGAAGGTTGATGGGGGCATTGGATTTGCACTTTCCAGGCATATTTCCAAAAGGAGTCCCATCAGCTTTCCCTTTAAAGGATTTCTTGGAATGCATTAACTAATCTATTCCTTGCATAACCAGGATTTGAAACCAAATTTTTTCAAAAGATCTTGAGAATTCTTGCATGTAGTTTATTCCTCCTTATTACAGTTAACACAATTTCTAGGAAGACTGACTGTCAAGAAATAGAACCTGCAAGAGGAAAGTTACCAACAGGCCTATCAATGTCAGAGGTGTGACAGTTAATCATAGAATTCTTTTGCTTTTTGTCCTACCAAATGTCACATGTGGCTCTGAGGGAGCAGAAAGCCAGAGTTCAACACACACCTGTCTTTGCCTTTCTGCCTGCAGTCCTATCTTTTGATGACAAAGGGAGAACCAGGTATGGCAAACCTTTTGTATTCCCTGAGAGGAGACGACAGCAAGCTCTTTGGAAAGATGTCTGTTCACGGGCCCCTCAACCAGAGCATCACCCGACGATAAAGGGCACCTGAACCATCTTTGTGGCTATATAGAAACAGCCTTGCCTCTCCTAACTACTCCCCATCCACAGCCTCTGAAGAGTAAAACAACTTGACAGTAAGATTAAGAAAGAGGGGAATGATGGAGGCAAAAAAAAGGAACAGAAAAAAGACAACTTGAGGGAGGGTTTGAGTTATAGTGGGAAGGAGAGAGAGGGAGGAGATGGGAGAGTGCCGCTCTTTTTCTCCTTTTATGCGGAAACAGTCTCAGGAGCTGCCCCCCAGCAACAGAGGGAGAAAAGCATTATGAATAATTAACTTTGAGAAATGTCACAAACGGCAGAGAGAAGTGTAATCATTTCTCTGTTGGGTTTAGAGATCTGTTTTTTATTCTTTTTCCTTATGCCCCGTAGTGGTGCATGTGCAACGCTGAGACTGTGAGCTCAAGACCGCAACCCATCCCCTAAAAGCATTCCCCATACATACTTTTCAAATAAAAGTAAATAAATCATTAATACTTGGGCCTTTTAGCAGTATCACAGAGGGATCTCACAGAGATCCTCTACATTTTTCAGCAAGTCATTGATGTCAGTCTCATTAGCTGGAAATTCACATTTATGGAACAGGAATCTAATATGATAATGGCTTAATCAATGTCAGGAAGAATTGAGGTTTGTTTTCTTTTAGTTTCAGAAAGAAGCAACATGCCCTCTCAGAATGAATAAAAGATCAAAATAACAAATGACTATCTTCACGTTGTAAACAAGCTGAATTAGTCTTCTTTCCCGTAACCCTCACAGCTGTGAAAATGTGTTATAAATTACCATGACCTAGTTTGTTGATTACATATAAACATATGTACTTTTTAAAAGTAAATTTTCTTGATCTTCTTCTAAAAGTGACCAGTTTTTGGTTCCCATGTGCATTAGTGCCCTAATGTTGGTGGTCTCTTTTTCACATGTGGTACTGAAGATACGCTTTTTCCTCCATCCACCTGATATTTAGAAAAATGAACATGGTGAAGATGATGCTGGGCTTTCAGTGTTAATGCTATTTTTAAAAGCCCCAAAGGTGCAGTAGTCTTTAGCCTCGTGACTTTGTTGTAAGCAGGCATAAGGGAGACTGTCATTAAATGGGCCGTGTCATTATAAAGAAGTTTTTTTTTTTTTCCTTCATCGATGTGCAATCAAGCTCAATGAGATTCATAATCAGTGGAGACACTGATTGTTCAAAATAAGATGCTGCTTTTTGGAAGTACTGTTCATCTTCTTCTCAGATGGCACTAATTCGTAATGTGGGGTCTGTTTCTGTAAAGTAGATATTAAAGGAGACCAAATCATTGAACTTCAATTCCAAAAAAATAATGTAATGATTTGGAAATCTGAAACCCTCTTTAATTTACAATAGAACATGTCAAATGTTAAAAGTTGTACATTTTCCAGTCTTATGAAAACAGGTTAGCTTACTTTGAATTGTGTGGCAAGTAATACATTTCAAAACAGTTAAAACTTTGCAAGAAAGGACTAGGAAAGTATGTGATGCAAAAAAGAAAGAGCTCGAGGAACATCTTGCATCTATTTAGATTAATTGGCAGCAGGTTAGTGACAGGATTTGGGCATAAAAGGAGCATCTTAGACAGACAGACCCTTTGACAAGTAAAGATAGTCAGAGTTTGTTGAACAAGGTGAGGACAGGACCCAAATGCAGGCGACCTGGAGCAAAAATGGCAAAAGAAATGTCTTTTGATGTAATAAAAATGTGCTGCACACAGCAGGAAATAAAAAAAGAAAAACAAACAAAAGAAGAGAACAAAACACAACAGAAAAAAAGAAGGAGAAAAACTTGCGGGCCGTAGCAAATACCTGAGGCAGAGCAGACAAAGCAAAACTGAAACAAATTGGGAGCGATACAATGGTCAGACAAGTTCACAAACGGCAGCCAGGAGGCCGGACAGAGTGGCAAAGTAGTTCAGGTGGACATGTGAGATTGTTCAGGGGATGTGGCAGGGCAGAAAGACGACAGCAGTGGAGGTTGGAGGGGTGGCTCGCGCGCAGGCTGGAGCTGGGCATTAATTGAGGAGTGGGAGTCACCGATGAAGCCCATAACTGAGGCAAAGATGAAGACCAGGGCTGGGGTGGAAGGCCTGGCACCAGTGAAGACCAAGGCCTTGAGTTAAGCTCAGGGAAAAGAATAGCAGCATTTGAACACCTCGAAGACAGCATTGGAACAGAATGCAAGTTATAGAGCCAAAGAGAACCAAAGCTACTGGCTTCTTTTTGAGTCTCCAGAATGTCTCCACCTACCTGGAAAACTGCCTTTTTTGTCTCTTTTTTCTTTTTTTAGGAAAACAAAGTCCTTTCAGGAGACTGGATACAGACAACCTCTTGATCAAGTCTATTGACCCGTTTATTATCTGTTATGACAATAGTGACACATAGTGACAAGAACCGAGAAGACCAAATTCCAACAAAAACCCTACATCACAACAATTTGTGAAAAGCCTGAAATTTTTGAGGACTTTGAATGCCTTATAATCTGAACTACATAATGTTATCAAAAGTAAATCTGTACAAATATTTGTTGTACTTGAAGTCAGTACTGATTGCTCATGATCTTCAGACCCTCAGGTGGTGTTGCACTAAACTGAGGTATGATACTGCAATAGAAATCACTGCATGGCCTCAGGCATATTTCTGGCCAATTCTGTCTAAGAACGTAGTTAGCCATGCCTTCCTTAAATGCAGTTTAAAAGTGTGTCATGCAGAGAAGAAGCCAAATGTGAATGTAATCCAGAAACAACATATTCTCCCATCCATACAACATGTATTCCAGGAAACGGCTTGCATCGTTCAGCAAAGCAGTCCTAAACTGCATCCATTACAAAAGCATGACCTTGTAGTCCAAAGTCCAGATGCTGGACTGGTCTGCATTCAGTCCAGACTTTTCACCAACTGAAAATATTGGATACATCATGAAACTGAAAATATGACAAATACGGAATATGTTATTCAAAGCACAGTGTGGAAGCAAACTCCAATCCACTGAATGCTGCAACGTCAATTGCACCATCCCAAGTTATACTGCGTATACCAAACGATTAGGTGTGGAAAAACTAAAATCATAGATTGTAATTACAATGGATAAAGCATCAGGTTACGTCACCCACTGGTTTTTAAAGAGCAGTTTTGAAGCCTCTATTTTTTTGTATGGTGCACAGAGAGATGCAGTTTTTCAGCTTCCAGTGAACTGCAACGAATCTTAGTTCCTCTTGAGCCTCAACCTGGAAGTTAGATGGTTGGCGCTTGCGTAAAATTACCTGACTGTGTATTTTAATTCAAGCAGAAAGTCATGTAGGATTGAGGTCAATGTAGGTGAGCTTTCTTGGACTGTCCGATTTAGTATCCTATAATTTGATTCTGTCTTTTGACGTAGTCACTGTTAAATAAATCAAGACATTAATAACGATTACGTTCAAATATCATGTGATGTTCTTCTTCTGAGGTTTTATTTAATTCAAGATCTAGTCATGTCTGCTCAGGAACACATTACATTATTATTTTCTAATGTGATGTTAATTTGAGCTTAAAGTTTAATAGTCTCACCAACCCCGACTTCACAGAGAATTCAAATCAGCTGACACTAATGTAATTCAAAAGTTAACACTTAACACTGTTTCTCCTTTTGTCACATGTACACTTTCTTTTTTGTTTGTTTATACAGACATCTGTGCTTCATTTTTGTAATTAAAGTTGTTGAGGCTTTAAAGAAAATGAATTATTCTCTGATATGTTTTGATCTTTATTGTATACATTACTAATAATGTGTCTCTGGACTGCACACAGTACATCAAAACAAACAACATCAAAATAGCTGCAGTACAGTAAAGCAAGAAAGAATAATTGCTCATCTAATGTGAATAGGAGGAAATATGCTTTTTTCTTTTTCCTTGGCTTCCTTTAAATGACAAATCAGTGAGAGGAGCGAGTCGCTCCCCGACGGAGCAATCAGCATGTTAATACTGAAGCAAAACACCTTAAAACTCTCCCTTGTAATAGAACTCATTTTAAATAACCTAACAATAGATTTTAATTAACAGACAGTTACACCTGAGCATTTAGACTTTAAGCAAAGAGGTCTCTGTTGTTATTTCAGTTGTCTTCCTTTTTAATTATTCTGAATTGGAGTCTCGCTGAGATTCTCTAGGGCTTTAATTAGAGACTGAATTAAAGTTATGTAAATACAGTTGGAAGCCGGAGAGTCTTTAAATAGAGTCATGTTACATCTGCTATTTTATTTTCCTTTTTTCCTTCTTATTTTTTTAACTTTTTTTTCTAGAAGCAAAAACATTCTAAGTCTTTCTTTTGAAGTTTGTCAAATCACTGCAGGGTACTTTTCCCTGAGGTGCTCGTGCAGATTGATACTTTTTCTCAAAAAGGCTGTGACACAAAAACTATTTCTGTAAATGAGCCATTTTTGTTTCTCTGAAGGTGTTTGAATGTGTGGCTTCTTTGTTTATCTTCCTCTCGCTGCTTCCTGCATCAGGATTTTAGTATTGATATTCTTTCATGAGAAGTTACTCGACAATGACATGAGTGAAGTAAACTACCTATGAGTGCGTTCATTATTTATTCTCCACCTCCAATTGGCTGATTTTCTTTGAAAATGAAAAGAATGGGATCAGCCTCCCTTTGGGCTGGATTAAATCCAAACTAAAGTGCCTGGGCCTACACTGCTAGCTACTTTCCCTGAATAATAATGGGTTCTTTCGGCTGTGTTTGTCATCAAATTAGCCCTCCACTTCAGATGAGGTGCTCTCAGAGAGCAGTTCTCGACAGCGATGGAATTCAAATTAGGCAATGTCACAGTTTCATTTGTGAAGGCGATGATTGCCGTAGGAGGTAAAATGATAGTGTTAAGGTTTATTAGAACACCTTCCTTCTGTGATGCAGCTGCTTCTGCAGTGAGTCTGAGTTACATTGTGTAGTACAGACAGTAAAACAGATCCTTAAACCAATAATTGCAGCCCACAGCTTGGTCTATATGCTCTTAATCCAACTCTCGTTCCTAAATATAAAGCTGTTGGAGCTTCTCCATATGTTCAGTTTCCACTCTGGTTTTAGCCTCTTGAATATGCGCCGACTCTAGAGAGTGCATTTCTAAGTGCGGGGGAGGCTCTTAAGCAAAGTCTTGAAACCACATTCGCTGTTGTTTGTTTTCCTGCTTTGAATTTTGTGTTCAAGACACCCAGGTAGGGTTCTTCCTGCCTCCCTGCGCCTGGGATGCTATTCCACTTTGATACCTTTGATCAACACAGGAGGGAGAAAGCTGCCCTGGGAAGCACCATCACTCAGACACAGCAGGGGGACAACAAGGCTGGGTGGGAGCAAGGAAGGAGGGATAAGAGGGATAGAAAGCCCGTTTACCCTCCAGCGCTGTCTTGTACACACACCCTCTCTAGCAGACTTAGCAATAATTAAATCAGTTGAAGGTATCCAACAAAGTGCTGACAGGACTGAAATAGTTGAAACAGTTGGATATTTACTGCAAGTTTATGAGATGACCATCAGCAGCAGTTTGACAGCTGCATTGCAGTCTATTGTGTTAATGGCTAGCTGTCGTCTTTACAGCTAATTAGCACTTAGCATTTATGATAAACTTCACATGCGTGAATTGAAGCTGCACAAAGCAACTTTGGAAATTTAACCTTGGGGCTTCCCCAATAGGTGTGATTATTCTTGTGTAGACTCCTATTCAGTCTCTCTCTCCATTTTTCTTCTGACTTTACTTTCTGGAGTCTCTCAGTCACCTCTGCCATGACGTCCGCTGTAGATCTGTGAGGTAGCATCATCATTTTCATTATGTAACACAGTACCATAAATGCAGTTGCAAGACACAAATGCGATGATGGTTTAGAATTACTGTGGCTTTTTTGTCCACACTAGTCCACACTTGTCCACTTTTTTAAAGTAATTGTTCATTCATGTACAATTTAAACCAATATTTTAATATGAAAGGTGTCATTTGTGCTGCTGTAAGACCTAAGAGATTTTAATCACTTATTTTAAATATATTTCTTTTTTTGCCATAAATTGTCCTAAAAGGCTCCAAACCAGCTAAATGGTGGTCTTTTAGTACAATAAAGTCCTTTAACAAAAATGGAATCAATTTGATGGTAGTTTTGTTCAGGAAAGTGCATTATCGCACTGAAGTCCACTGATGTGGTTAATATGCAACTAAGCCACCCAAACCCATGCCAGACAACAGCTTTTAAATAGCTACCCAGTGTGACGGATATGTATGAAAGGGTTTAGGAATTCTGAATTGAAAGAAAGAATAAGAAAATTGTGAAGTGATTAATTCCCGCACCAAAAGGAATAAAACTAGATATAGCTTCAGCACAGTTTCTTTGTGACTTAAATTTCACTGAGGAATAATTATATTAGGAATAAATTCATTTTATATTTAAAAAAAAAAACAACTCAAACTTAACAAATCCTACTTTAAAAAAAAAAAGAGAGAGATTCAGTGTGTTATGTTAAGTGTTTTATTTTTCAGGGCGTTCATTATCCATTGTATTCTATTGCAGTTTTAGACTTTCAGACCAATGTTTTTGTTTGTTTGTTTGTTTTGTTTTGTTTTGTTTTTTGATTTTTTTAAAGTATAATTGACTAATAAATAAAAATTATTTCATTTATCCATTGTATTTGTACCCTCCTCAAGCCTATTCGTGGTCGCTAGAGGCTGGAGCATTTAACAACTCTCACTGGGTGAAAGGAAAGAGTACTGATGAGATATGGTTTTCAAACCACCAAATCCTAGTTTTTTATTTGTAATTTTAGCACAATTTAAGTTTAATTTACAGGGTTACATTGCAACATTATGTGTTCTGCAAAGAGCTTCAATACTCTTAACAGCCACTGGGCCTTTTCTAGGCCAGTAAATCATAACCACAAGATCATGATTCAGTTCTCAGTTTTGACTCCTTGAATTATATAAAAAATAGTTTTTATTTTCTCATCTGGTGTCCTTGAGTTCACAGATCACAGGGAAGCACTCCCTCTTACTAATTATAATTTTAAAGCTTTTTCTGCCAGTTATAAAAAAAGAGCTTGAAAGAACAAAATCAAGATATGATATCAAGTTGGTTTCGAATGTTAGATGAGGGCCAACATACACAATGTAAACTAAATATTTTTTTTCTTAAAGAACAAAAGATAAATAATGTCTATGTATAGTGAATAAGGTTGGAGCCTAACTTTTTTGAGTACATGGGCTGTTTGGGATTTTGTTTTACACATAATAAATTCACAATGAACTGTAAAACTGATTTAGATGAAAGTTACTATGGCGCTGGTCAGGCCTCAAGATACTGAAATATTTCTAATGCTCTAATTAAGCATGTTAAAGATATGTTACAGCAAACTCTTGATCTTTCAATGTGAAGCCAGACAACTGAAGATCAGTGCAAAGAAAGGTCAACAGTCTGTGTCACTGCTTGATCAAAGATTCCATGGATTGATGGATTCAGCAGAATCATCTGGTCTCCAGTTTCATTGCAAAAAGCTGTGTAAGCACTAGACTCGGCACAGTTTTAAAAAGAATTTATAATCTTGTTTGGAAAGAAACCCTACACATCCAGAAGGAGACTAAATGGCACAAAGGCACGATTCATCTTACTTCCAGATAATGTATGATGCTGAGAAGGTACTGAAATAGCCGTATTCTGTCTGCTGAGAACAATGCTGGTGCTTTGTAATGGATTGTTTTGGTGTATGTCTTGTTCTTTTTCCCTGCAGGGTTGAAGCAGATACATGCCCTGTCCATCCAGGGGAACTATGAGCTACGTATCGACTTGGAGGACTTTGAAAATAGCACAACATATGCCCAGTATGGTACCTTCGGAGTGGGCCTCTTCTCAGTGGACCCTGATGATGATGGATACCCTCTGACTGTTGGTGACTATTCTGGAACTGCAGGTATTTGATGTGCAGGATGAACTCGTTAACACCTTTCTCGCGAGGAATCCTGTGTTTTCCATCGAACTAAAACACCCTGTTTTTGTGGTGCACATTTATTTTTTCTCCGATTGCTGAACACCAGTAGATGCAACCTCCCAACCAGCCCCGTTTAAACCCTTAAATAACAGTGTTATTTTTACAGTTCAGAAGGTGTCCACTTGTTAAACTGTGCAGTCAGCTGCACAGAGCGAAGAGCGACTGTGTCTCTGCTCCCTAACAATCAGATCCCAGCCAGCGACCTGTCACCTTGATTAAATTACCGCCAATTAATAGCGCTTCTTGACCTGCAGCGTAAACAAAAACCTGCCGCTGAAATGAAGAAGCAATTTAAAGAACCTGCGGGGGAGCGGCTGCTTTGAGAGCGCAGAGAGAGAATGGGGACAGATATGAGAGATGGAGCTTGGGGGGAGGAGATGTGGGGAGGAAGGAGGTGGGCTGGAAGGAAATGAGAGAGGGAGAAGGAAGGGAACAGGTGTGAGAAGGAGAAGAAATAAATACAATGAGGATAAAGATATTTCAGTGACTGAGGAGTTGTGTGGGGAAAGAGAAGAGGGGAACACTGTAAAAAAGTTCGATAATAATCCTGGCCTGTCCTTGGCATGGCACCCCCTTGAGCTCATTTACCCATGTGAATCCAGTCGCATTAAAAGAATCACTCTTGGGATGCTCGTGCTCTCATGTTAGCCTCTCTTCACCTATTGCTGGTATTATTGTTATTATTATCATTATTATCAGTGATTTTGCTGCTGTCTTTCTTTGGTCGCTTTCCGATGATCTGACAGCTGCTCATTTGCACCATGAGCAGCTGGATCTTAATGGGCATCAAAAGACTGTCCTGGCCCCAGCCACCAAGGTGACTCACAATGCCTTTTCAAATTAGCCTTTAAGTGCCATTGTTTTTCTTTTCTTTTTTTTTTGTTCATACGCCCTCTGGACATCAACCCATTGTGATTTATCTTCCCTCACTACCATTCTCCTAATGTCTAACCGCAATATAACCCGAATATCACACATGCCTGTCAATTATTTTTTCTAACGGAGTGGTTGCCATAGTAAAGCCAAGTGGAAACCAGAGTGGGACAGAATCAGAGGGTAAAGAGCTGGGCGGCCACATCCTGAGCAATTAAGGGCTGTTTGATGCCCTCACAAGCTGTTAGTCATCACCTGATGGCTGGTGAGCAGAGTCTGTCATTCTGCTCACAGCTTTGTGCTTCTGTTTACTTCTCATCCCAGTGTGAAGCATCCTCTGAAAAAGAAGGAGAAGGGAGAGCGAGAAGGGAGGGTATGGGAACTTTATTGCACATTATCAGCCCTAGGAACATCTATTTGCAGAAAACCTCTGGTGTGCCGCAGTATCTGCGAGAATGTTTCCCTCATTTTACCTATAAGCCTCTTGGAGCAGTGGCTTTCAAAGCAGATGCCATTGTTGAGAGTTTGCTGATGGGAAAAAAATAACTAAGTGTGGTTGGAAGATGTTTGCAGCTCAGTGATTTGATTGTGTGGATCCGGTTTACCATCAAGACCATGATGAGGGAAACCTGGCTTTGCAGCATCCACATAGTTGCCCTACATCACTGTCATAAACACAGTCACAGATCACAGGGAAGTACTCCCTCTTACTGATTATAATTTTAAAGCTTTTCCTGCCAGTTATAAAAAAAGAGCTTTAAAGAACAAAATCAAGACATGATATCAAGTTGGTTTAGAATGTCTAATTTCTCCTCAAAGGCATTTGTGTTTTCAAACTGAAAGACATTAAGATGAAACCATAGGGGCTGTGTTATTAAAAGACAAAGGTCACAGCAGAAACGCTGATGAACTGGTCTCAAAGCTGTCTAACCTCCTGCTTTGGACAATAAGAAAAATTCTTTTGGGAACTGCAGAGATTAATTATAAAAGAAAAATCTTGTATTAGATGCTGTTTGGACAAACTGATTTCAGTCGTCTCATAAAAAAATAAACTTTTGTTAG
>JAOWBL010000004.1:3108193-3135291 GCA_028564865.1 Zenarchopterus dispar | reverse complement strand
TATATATATATATATATATATATATATATATATATATATATATATATATATATATATATATATACGCACACACACACTTTTTGTGATAGCACAGGTGCACAGCTGACATGTATACATTCGTTTTGTGTCCATAAAAAGGTAAACTGTACTTTTCCTATCTCTCCCACTCCCACATCTGCTGTATTAGGAATGTATTGTGTGTATGAAATACAATTTTTCTACATCTCTTTAGTTTTCTGGGGCATTAGTATTCTCACTTATCTATATTTATTGCTTTTTTATTTAGGTTGTGTTATTGAATTCTGAATTATTCATCCTTCTTCAGTGATGCATATTATTGCAGCTCCAACAGTCCACACTGATCAGCATTTGCATTCAATTTAATGTAAAATAAATTGCTCTTTTATGAGTTAAAAACCCAAATATAAGATGAATTCTTATTTCCTGTAATTACTTTGCAAGTGGGCTACCAAGCACTGCTGCCTTTGCAGAGAAAGTGAAAATATTTCCAATGTTGGGTGTCCTTCTTTCAATCCCCCCTGCTGTTTCAAATTCTGCACAACAATACAATGTAGAACTGATGAGATTTGAAGTCTGCGTGGCAAAAAAGCAAAGCCAATATGGTGCATCTACTAATTGCCTTGAAGGAGTGTGAGTCATGATAGGAAGGATGGTTGTCGAAGCAGCAGCACAAGGGAAGGATGCCAGCCATGTGATTGAGATTTCATTTCAGAAGACGTCAATTGATGGCGATGACTGAGTTTCTATCTCTGGAGAGCCACTCTAAGCCCTAGGCATTTAAACCTTGTCTTGACACTCTGTGCTTGCTGATTGTGTATTTTTTCCCCCACTCCCTTGAAACTGCTCAGTACTGGCAGCAAAAACATGATTTAGATATTTGCGGAGCAGTGTCAAGTCCTTTTAAATGCAATTTCAACTCCTCATACTAGAATCAGCCAACAACACAACACTGGTGTACTATTTTGTGAGCTATCATATCCTGTTAAATTGAATGTCTTTCTCCACCATAAGCGTACAGAATGTTATCTATTTCTATTTACACCTCTTGTCTATAGACAGCATGAAAAATGATGGATGCACCTTGACAAAATCACCATCCACGTCATTTAAAGACACCAGGGTTGATATGCATAAATCTATCATTCGTTTTCCAAGAACGTATAGAGACACAAAGGCAGAAATGTGCATAGTATTATTTCTGTGAGGTTTGTCAAGATGGTTTTATTTTATGAATCTTCAATATTGTGATGTTGTACATAGGTGGGCGAGTTGGATCTTTATTTTTTTAGGGTTTTTTTATTTTTATTTTTTTTATATATATTTACTGATTGGGAGATAGAGACAATTATCAGTAAAGAAAAAAAAGGGCATTTATGTTTATTGAGGGGTCTCAAACAGACAGGAAAAAATGGAGGGAAAATATAAGCAGAGCCAGTAATGGTTGCAGTTCAGAGAAAATAAAGGTACAGAGGTTAAAAAAAATGATTGTATCATGAATAACAGGCAAAAAAGCACATCAGCTGACAGAAGAAAATATTGGGGTTACAGGAGGACTGATATGGATCATGTACTGGGTCATACACTCTTCCATGGAATGATAGGGAGCGAGACACTGATGTACAGATGCAGCAGTGAACGTTGACTGTCTTTCAAACAAACCTTTGAAGCCTAAATTGGCACAAGAGCTAGTAGTTTTCTGGTGTTGTAAATGCAAGGCTGGCTTTCTGTTCTTAATATTGCATTTTCCACCACAAGACCTATACTCTTGGCTTCAGTTATTTATAATATCCTGATAAGAGCATCTTAAACAGTGTAGTAGAGGAATTTTTAAAAGAAAAAGGATTAAATTGCACTAAAGACATTTGAATGCGTGGTCTGAAGAATGTACAAGGTGCATAAATTCTGACAGCAATTTTGCATATCTTGTGTGTAGGAAGAAGTGCACATTAATGGTTTTTGTCTGGGTATCAGTTATGCAATCAGACTCAACTGTGCTGTGATTGTGGCTGTGATTTACAAACAAGGATAAACATTATCCTTCCTTTGAAGAAAGAAAAACCCATGATGATCAGTGAAATAACATGAAAGTGATAAAAAGAAATAATATGTCAAATTTGAATTAAAATTGACTGATGAAATTCAGACATTGCGTTTGTTAGCAGTTCCACATAACATTTGAAAAAAGGGTGAAACTGGCCAGGCAAATTAGTTTGTACCATTAAAAATGATTTGAACATAGTGGCATGCTTAACTAAAGTGTGTTGTGTAATTAGCATTGCTGGTCTCTTTAATCTTTAGTTTTTATTTATGTTGTCTCACAAAAGCAAAAAAACACTACACTGCATCCATCTAAATAACATTCCACAGTAGCATGTGTAAAAGGGTCATTTATGTGTGTGATTACAGTAAAAACATATAATTTGATAGATGGCCTTTTTAATATTCACAAGGATGTTGATGGTGGATCTGTTGTTTTTGTTTTTTTATTTGCTCATTTTGCTCAAAAATTGCAGCAACAATAGAGAAAAGACTCACTTATTTATTTGTTTACTAACTGATGTTACTTCTGTCCTTCAGTGATCAAGCCTGCCACAGTACCTTCACCATCATCAGGTTCCTCGTTCACTCTCTGAACCTCTTCTTTTTGGTTTTCTCACACTGCAGGAACTCTATTTCCATCCTCACTCTCACCCTCTTTGCAGGGTTATGACTATCACGTCATCTTCTGCATCACTGTGCGACACCTCATCCTCACTTTCATCGACTGGTAGTGCTACCTCTACTGTATCTCCTGAGAAAATTTACCAAACATTTTCTATGTGAATTAAGTATTCATATATAATACAACAAAAAATAAATTCTTCAAAATTTCTTTTGTAACTGTAATTCCATCCTAATGCTTCACGCCTGGTCAGGCCAGTGAGTTTATTATGGTACAATATTGCTGCAGGCAACATGCAGTGTTTTTGTATTTACAAAGATATACATGAATAAATTCTTGAAAACACATTTTTCTAGCTGTGAAGGACAGTCGGGTTTTTTTTGTAGATGAGAAACTGGATAGAAATTGGTTTTAAAAAAGCACTTTTTGGAAGATATGGGATTGAATGATGGATGGAAATTAAATATATTAATAGCCTTAAAATCAAAACTCCATTCCTATCTGTAAAATAAACATCTAAATAACTAAAACTGAGCTGTATTTCACATGAGTGGCACACTTCTGACTTATGCACTGTTAAATAACTGTATAGTTTCTTCAATTCTTGTCAGATCAGTCACCCATTTTTTTCTCATTAAGTTTCATAAAGAACATAATGGAAAAACTAGAAACTGAAATCAAGGCTCTTTAAAGTAAATGTACAGACCAGGTATGTACCTCTCTATTTGACACACTGAATGAGTCTGCCATAAGGAAGTATTGCGTTGCTTACCTCAGCTTTAATCTCAATGAGGTTAAATGAGCTCATGTTTTATTTCCCTCCATGAACATAAATTGCTGATTAGATTTGCAGTGCCGAAAGAACCTGGAGGGCACGCGCCACACTGAGCACACAGTGGCTCTCTGTTCGGGTGATCTTAATCACTAAAAGCAACATAAAGGCAAAAGAGGAGTAGGGATAATGGTTGACAACATAATGGTCAACAGTAGTACGCTGTATGAATATAAATGGATTTAATTTGAATTGTAATTTCAGTAAACATCCAAATGAGTACAAAGTCATGACAAATAAAAATAAATAAATAAACAAAAAATAAACTACACATGCTCACCTCACTGAAAAACAGAGCAGAGCATTTAAATAACTTGCAGGACACTGCTGCTGCTACACTGATGCAAATTTGAGCTTCCCTTCCTCAATTCCAACCCGTTATCTGATACAGGACCTCTGAAGCAGATAACACAGCATTGTTGTTGCCTGGATTTTACTTTGTGAACACCTATGGGGCATTTACATTACAGCCTGCTCATATCTTCAGCACGTCTGCTTGAAGGCAGGGGGGAGCATATTCAAGACCCACGAATTTTCAAATAGAAACAGTTAACATTTGTTGCTAACTGTTTGTGTCTAAATGTAATGCATGATGTTTTGTGTAATCTTTAGTCACCGACAGCGCATCAGGACATCAAACACTCTCAAAATTAATTTATTTTTCTTGTCCTTTTAATTTTTAATTTTTTAATTTTTTATTTACTTTGCATTCATTAATCTTGGGCATATAAAGTTTTACATGGGGAAACTGCTCAGTTTTCCACTGCTATGAAAAATACATAAAACTGTCAGATCACCAAAAGTGAGGGACCAAAGTCTCTTTTGTGTTATGTCACACACATCCTGCAAATTAAATCAGATTCAATATGCAGAAACTGACAAAATGAGGAAGACAAAAACTTTTGTTTAGCTCTAAATGCTGCCCATATGTTCAAGCTGCTATGGTGTTTTTTTGTTTGTTTTGCTTTGTTTTGTTTTGTTTTCACCTGCTTCAAAAATTCCCCTTCAAAGGCCCACATATATTGTCATTTATATATAAGACATGGATTCTTGAATGTTAACGTTGTTCTTTTATTTAGTTTTTTCTTGCTACATAATGCTTCTTCTGGTGAGAAACAATCCATGCATATTTACGATAAATAAAACTTAAAAAAATGATTAAATCCATCCATCCATAAACTTCTGTTTATCCTGGTTTGGATCACGGAAGCAGCAGCCTAACCGTGAGCTTACACACTAGCTTTCTGCGATGCTCAATGAGGGGTTCTTCTGATTTGCCTTCGTGATACTGACAATTAAACCTACAATTAAATTTTGCGGCACTTGAAACATCACCCCATTCAAAGCGAATGGACATCTATGCTGCACACACTTCTAGCACCTATGTGTGAGCAAGGTGTAAGCAGAGAGACTCCCTGCTCTTCCTGGAGGACAATAAGCTTTTCTCAGGCCAGCCAAGAAATATGATCTCTCCAGCATGTCCTGGTTCTGCTTTGGGGCTTCCTCCCAGTTGGACATTCCCAAGATCCAGGAGGCATCCTATAGATTGGTTCAGTTGGTTCCTCTCGACATGGAAGAATAGTGACTCTGTCTTTTCCTCCAATTGGATGACTGAACTTCTCAATCTATATCATAGGGAAAGTCCAGGAAGCTGATTCTGGACGCATGCACTTTCCATCTGGTTCAGGTACTACCCACAGTTGGTAATCACAGATGAGGGTAGGGAACAAAGATTGAGCCATTAGGTTCTACTCTTTCTTCAGCACAACTGACTGGCTCAGAGAAAGCACAATTTTAGCATACCAATCTATGTTTCAGTCTCCTCTCCCAACCCCCCTCCCCCCATGTCCCCATGTCCCCATGTCCCCACTCATGAACTACACACTCAAACTCCTCCACTTCAGCCTGTACCTCGCTCCTAACTCAGAGAGCACTTGACTAAATGTGCAGATAAAGCCTTTGTTTTCTCACATTAAGAATATTTTAAAATTATGGTATTATCGTCATGTATGATCAGTAACTGATTTCTAAACTGCTAAGTTGTTGCGTTGATTATAACAGAAGAATCTCCCAAATATAAACCAATAGAAGCTCTCTCTCTCTCTCTCTCTCTCTCTCTCTCTCTCCCTCTCTCTGATGGATGATAATTTATAGCTATGAAGCAGATTTCTGAGCGCTCTCTTGTTTTTTTTTTCCCTCTGTGTGTGTTCTTTTTGTCCCCACAGTCTGATTTTGCAATCCAATTTTACATTATTAAAGTTTTTTTTTTTCGTTCTTTTTTTCATCAAAACTTTAACATAACTTTAATTAGATGATCTAATCTCACTTCACTCTCTGCATGAAACAAGCCTGATTTGGTCTCCATATGCATTCGCTTAAAGCCCTTTCCAGTCAGGCAGCCCAACGGTCACAAAGCCCCACTCCAGAAGAGATAGTAGCTGTTTCCCCTTCCTTTCAAAGTCAACTTTTTTTCCACTGTGTGATCTTCATAACTTAAATTACTTACAGTAAGTTTGGCATCAACTTTATTTTATATAAGTGCATAAAGCATACAGACAGGGACTTACAAAGTAGATAGTGTAACAGTTGTTGATAATTTTATTTTATCTTGATTAGTTAATACTTAGTTTTAGCCCTATAAAAAAATACGCATGAAGAACTCATGTGAAATAAGCATGATTGCTGATATTATTTGTATCATCTAATGTGTTTTTTTTTTTCTGACCTGCTAGCTTACAGAAGTTACCAGGGTGAGTTAATGAACTCTGTTGCCATTTTTCAGGTAACACTGAGTTGTCCATAAGACTAAATTGCTCAAAGGGGACATTTTCTGTGCTCGAGAGCATTCAGCTGAAATCTTACTAATGGGCCTCCTTTGTGAAATCAGGAGCGATAAAATGATCACTGCCAAAAGTGCTCATGGTTTATTTGGCTCTGAAAGAAGACAAAACTTGAATGTGGTAAATTAAGATATTTTACAAATATATTCAACTGAAACAAGAGAAAATATGCCAAAATCATCTGTGTCTGACAACACATGATCAACAGTGTAGCCTTTGTGACTTGCAGCTGTCTCTTTGGTGATTCCTCACTAAGTTGGCACATGAATGAATAACATAAGTTTGTCCAAATTTCATATTTGGAATGGACATAAACTCTAAGCTCCCTCCAAAGACTGTATAGGACAGAGAAGTAGGCTCTGAGTGGGCCACTCCAGGCCCTGATTTTCTTGTCTTTTAAAAAGTTTTGGACAAATTTAGATGTATGCTTTGGGGTCTTATTGGACCTTAAGATGACCTTACGCTAAACTGGTAGCTGGTTTTTATCTTAATTGTTTTTATTTATTCATTTGTATTATTCCTCAGTATGTTAACATGAGCTTGCCTGTGCCTGAGGCAACCAAACAGCCCCACATCATTATACTCCCACCAGCATGTTTCATTATAGGAGCTGTGTTTCATTTTATTTAGTTGGTTAGTTGAAGATCTCTCACTTTCTTCTCCAAACAAACAGAATCCAGTTTTGTGAAGTTTGGCCTAATCAGATGAACAAGCTTCCAAAAGTCATCCCTATGTTTCAGATGTTCACAGGCAAACTCCACTTTGACGCTGATGTTTCAGAGTGTACACAGTTAATTTCTTCTTCTTGAAGAATGACCTAGAAGACTATTGTGATGAAGAGTTCTCACAACTGTCTGCCTTGACATTTTGCATTTTTTGACCAAGTTGATTTTTGTTAGTGACAGAATTTGCCTCCTTGTACTCATAGATTTAAAAAATGCTGTGAAGCCCTCCATCCTTCAGATGAGCATCCACTGACTCCTGTTCATATTTCAGGCTGATTTCTCTACCTTTTGGCATAGTGATTACACTTGAGAAGAATTTAAGAGGAGTCTGCCTCAAGCAGGTGTTGAAGAGGCAAAAGCACTGCTCATGAAGCATTTTAAGCATGTGTCAAAAGCTGATGAATTTCTAAAGTGAGGTTTAAAAACTTATTCAACTTTAAGATGTGGTTTGAAGACAAAAACTCATTAGGGAGTATTATTTTTTAACTAAATATTTACTTCACATTCTAAAGTAAACCAAACAGGGACTTTCACATTGAGGAATGTTTTATTATATAAAGTTTTACAATTGATATAATCATTATTCTGCATTGCATATATCTTTAGGGGCTAATCTTTTTGACCTCACCTGTATATGTGGGTATCTAAAGTCAATACCAAATAAAAAAAAAACAACAACCATCCTTTCGGTGTGTGCTGGTCTTCTCTTACAGTAACAACTTGCTTCAAGGGTGACTAAGTGTGACTTGTGTCCAAATGTATATCTGCACGGTAGAGTTAAGCTCTAGGGCAGATGTCACATAAATAAGGCACGCCCCTTGACAGACGAGGGTGGAGTGGAATCCAGTGGTTCGCTCCTTCCCATAAATCCCATAAAAGTGACTTATGTGAAAAGAGGTTTAAATTCATAGTTGAAAAGGGATGACAGTTGTTGAAATGGTATTTTGACCAAAGCCTGCCAAAGAGATTTCATCAGAAAATGTAAACTTGTAAAGAAAGGGCACAACATGTGTCCTTTAACAAAACAATGTTTACTTTTTAAAATCAAACAGCATCATGAGTGAAGTCATAATTATTCCATTGGGGTTGTGGGGGGGACTGTAAACTGGATTTCAAACATTGCTATACTTCCTCAGTAGTGTGAATTATTCTGTAGCTCCGGAAACTCTGCAAATTGCCTAAATTACTTTATTGGCATTATTTTTTTTATGTTTTTACCACATTAGCTCCTTTCACTATGTAATGCATTGGCACGGTCATTCTTGTATTTACCCTCACCTGTATTTTTTTATAGACACTGTAAACCCAGGATATTTCATGTTTTGATTTTTTTTCTCTAATCAGCTTTATTTTGTTTATTAAAAGAGCCTGCTTTTACTGACTTCAAAAACTTCAAAACTGTCTTAAACTAGCATATAAACAGTTTTCAGACAGAGGGGGCAGTAGTCAGGGGAGTGGGAGACCAAACAGGATTTAGGATGCAGAACATCACAAACTCAAACTTTTAAAGATGCGATAAAAGTAAAACAGCTCTATTGTACTTGCACCTCTCCTCTGTGTATGTGGTGAAGGGGAGAGGGACGAGGACAGGGCCTGTGGTCCCCTGTGCTGACACAGTGGTCTAGAGCACAGGGGGACCCCAGGGGACCATCCTCATACCTTTCCTCTTAACCACATACACAGCTGACTTCAAACATTACACAACAAACTGCCATCTGTTCTTGTAACTGTACAAGTTCTCGGATGACTTGGCCATTGTTGGTCTCATCACTAATGGAGACAAAAAGGTGTACCGAGAACTGAACCAGAACTTTGTGGCCTGGTGCCAACAAAACCTCCTCCGGATTAACGCCGGAAAAGCAAAAGAGCTGGTTGTGGACTTTCGGGGGCATAAGGCCACTCCTCCCTCACCAGTGAACATCCAGGGAATAGACATTGAGATAGTGGACTCTTACAAATACCTGGCTGTTCACCTAAATAAGTACCTGGACTTGGTAGCTTATACTTGGCAGGTATGACCTGACAGGAAATGCTTCAGAAGACTGGAAGGGACGTTTCAGTCTTTCTGCTTTTGGTCCAGCAATGAACTTGTGTCCTTGAAGGCATCACAGCTCAGTTAGCAGGTGTAAACCAAAAATGTCTAAAATTTAAATGAACATATAATGAACACTCTGAACATTGATGTGACTCAGAATAACTGTTACTGTACATGATGCATTTTTAACTTGGGTTTATGCTTTTGTATTTCAGCCATCTTATAAATAAAGTTCATAGGAAGGAAAAAAAATTTTAAGTAAAAAGAACTATATTCTCACATGACATCTTAAAACTACATTCCATTACACAATGAAGTTTTAACTTTGTATTTTACTCACTTCACTTCTGCTGTCACTTCTACTGAAGTACTTTGTCATCTTAAATCAACACATCCTCAATAAAATGGCCGGTGCAAAAACACATCCAGGAGATCAGAGGAAACTTGACTAGATGCAGACTTTGAATTGGAACAAACCCCAGTATCTAATTAAAAGCCACATACATTTTTTTAAAATCAGTAATTAAAAGATGCAGTGAAAGATTTGGAAATTAAAATGACTGGTTGACCTTTGTACTGATTTCAGTGGTTAAATTGTTTTTCAGAATGTTGTGACAAACGTAGATGAGTAATGATTCACTTCCAATTACAACTGAATTAATTCAAAGTTAATATATTGCAGGCATGGCATAAAATAAATAAATTTAAAAATAAACACCACACAATGACACCAGCAAAAATGAAAAAGCACATTTATTTTGGGAGGTTTTGAAGGAAAATGTTTAAATATTAAAATATTATAATGTGAAAACATTCACGTAGGCAACCTTTTGTCTTTTAATAATGCATTTTAATGTGGATTTACCGTTCAAACCAGAGACCTCTGTAAGATTGCTTGATGTGTCACCTTTGCTCCATATCTCAGGCACTGAACAGCTGAGGGAGTTAGGAGAGGAAGCAATCTGCCATGAGCACACACGAGGAGATTCATGATCCTCTAAAATGGCATGACAGTTACTTTTGGTATACTGTCTGTTTTAGTCATGTTAAACCAGTTTGAGTTTTTCTAAATCGTTTCAGATCTGTGGAAAAATCAACAGTTCAGACCACATATAAAGATAATAGGCGATAATGGGCATCCATAAATCTGAATGTTAAGAAGTAGCTGACATCACATCCATCAAAATATTAGTGCTAACTCCCATTATATTCTATGATAAATCAGCAATGGATTGACTGTGAATGTGGAAGCAGTGGAGACCTTTCATCATGCTGTAGCCCTTGGAGGCTCACGTGAAGAGTATCACTGATGTGCATGACAGAGCAATGACGAGAACTTGCTGTACTGATTAGCTTGAGAGCAGCAGTCGCTCTTCACCTCTTATTACAGCCTTGACGTGCCTGTGGTCGGCTCTGATGAGCTTTCTAAGGCTTACATTTGGATGTGAAGTTTCTTTTGAACCATGCAATTTTCTGGAAAAGCGCTTGACATGTCAGAATCTTGATAAGAATAATAATCCAAGGAGAGAATACGTTTGTGTTGATGAAATACTGAGGTAACACTGCTTCTGCATGATTTACAGATTTGTACATGGCAAAAGGTACTGCTTTAAAGAAGAAAAATGATTGTAGAACTTTTGGTCTGCCTGACTAAATTTTCTTTTCTTTCTTTTCAATTTTAAGCTTTATAATATAATATAGGTACACACTGTTTGGGATGTGAAAACCACATAGCAGAATTACAAAGTTTCCCCAGGAGACGATAAATGTGGTCTAAGTCAGACATATAAGTCAGTTATTCAGACTCATTGAAGAAAGCGAATAGTTTATTTTTATGGTAAATATAACATTGGCATAATTGTTTAACTTACAAGTTACTTGTTCTAGTACAGCCCCAGATGGTATTTTCATAAAATGATGAGTCTGTGAAGACTGGATAACATCTGGTGTGTTACTGATAGCTATTTTGGACTGTTTTAACTTGTGACTTGTGACAAATTTATGAACTGTTGAGTGAAAATGAGAATTGTTATCATCCACCCATACAAATATAGTAGAGTACAAATGCTGGATTTAAAAACAAAATTAAATTAATAATAGCTTCTTGGAACTGGACCTTGTCATAAGAGAAGTAACTGTATTGCATAAATTGGTTTTTGAGAGATCATTTACAATCAAAGTTTGGTTTTTGCACAAAGGGGTCACAGCAAATATTGACAGTTAGTGGTATAAATTCCACCTCTGGTGTAGATACAAATGCCACCAACCTTTATCCAATCTTTGAGACATAGTGGTGGCAGTCTTATGATTAGGGAATGCTTTTCTGCCTCTTGTTTAATTTTACACATTAAGATTTTTAAGAGTAATACATTTTGTCATGTCAATGTTTTTACCGTAACGTACGTTTTATGGAAGGTTCTGATGCCAAACAATTCATGTGAGAAAACACCTCAGCATCAACAACATGGGTAAAAGTTATTCCCAGCTGATTAATAAGAATGGTTGAAGAGTGCTGGAAACATTTAGTTCTAGTTATTGGACAAAGGGGTGACACTAAATACTGACAAACAGTTACTGAAAGTTACTTTTAGCATTCACTGTATGGATTTTTATTATTGTTTATTGTTCTATTCTATTCTATTCTATTCTATTCTATTCTATTCTATTCTATTAAACTATTATTCTCCAAAATCATTTCACTCTCTAAGCCCTATCTTCTTCCTATTACTGCTGGATTTTCTAAATCTATCCACATATTTTAAAATGCCTTACTTTTTTTGAAAGACCAAGTCATAACACACCCACCTAATTTTGCAAGAGAAAAGCCTTTTCTTCTCTGAAAGAGCCCTCTCTGCAAAGAATGCGTTCCTCTTGTATCTTTGCAGCCGAAAGAGCGAGCCATCCTTACACAGCAGCTCAACATCCAGGTGAACCTATTCAAGCTAAGAGGTGAGGACAGAGTGCCCCTGACAATCAGACATGCACCCAGAAGTAGGAACCTTTTTATGAGCTTTGGCAGTGATGATACCTCTAACCTGAACTTTTGCATCAAAAATGACACAGAACGGGAAGGGAATCGTAGCCGTTCCTTTTTAAATAAGAGCTCATTCTTGGGAAGAGCAGATGGATACTGTGACATAGACCTCGGTATTTTCAGGATGGAGAAAAAAGTTCTTATGAGTTCAGTCTGAAAGAAGAAAGAAAAGTTTTAGAGTAAAATGGAAGGGTCGACAGACAGACAGACATGGGGTCGAGTGTTTACCCAGGTTTGAAGCTGTGGCCCCATCTATAACATGCCTCTGATAGTACACCTAAACACTGGGGTGGGGATGGGCGTGAAGGGCAATCTACAAACCCTGCTGCTTTTCAGGGTAGCATGGTCCATCGCCTGCACCCACCACTGCATCCACCAGCTCTTCAGATGTTGGTGAAGTCAGGAAAGCAAAGCAATCAGACAGGAGGGTTATCGATATGCAGTAACACTCAATAACACATCCAGATTTTCCTTCTCTCAACTCAACTGTTGCCCTAAGGCAACAGCGCCCCTTGTGTTTACACTGCCCAGTATGTGTTAAGAACAAATTCTGCCTCCAGAGAAAGTAACAGGGTCTAATGTAAGGTTTTACTGAGCACAACAATAATTCAAATGACCTTAATGGATGAGTCATTGAAATTTTCACATTAGAGAGGAAATGACTTGATGACACTGTTACTGAACCTGTAGTAAAACTTCTCAACTTGTAATAAACGCTATTTTTGTTTTTTATTCATGTGATAGTAAATGATGTGCCATTCTGGGAAGTAAGGGTGTTGCAATCTACACATACTCAGGATAAAATATGAAAACATAAATTGCTTTTATTTATTTATTGTTTGTTTTCTCTGAAGTGGAGCTGCGCGAAGATGTGTACCGAGGGTTTTACCTGCAGCAGACAGGAGTCATGATGATCTGAGTTTGGAAAATAAGCAATTCTGATGGGTACCAAGGTCAATGTCCAACAGGCTAAGAGGTGCTAGTTTTTGCCGTCTAAAACAACTCAAACTTCAAATATCATATCAGTTTGAGTGAATGCTATGAAAGATGTTTTTAACCCTCTTTCACTTTTTGAGACAAATAATTTATTCACTTTTACACTAGATCTTTGCCACAAAACATTCATGTTGCAACCCAGTCGGCACCCAACTGAACTGGGTTCAGTTGGTATTGCAACACTGTCACAAAATAGTGGGGGAAAAAAGTGCAGTGTAAAAATTTAAAATATATTGTTCACCTGAACTGTTATGAAACTTTTGAGGTTTTACATGCTGGAGGTTTGCCATGGCCAAGCTAGTTTATCTCTGCTTACCACTAGCACAATCCAGTGTTTGTTGATGTGAGAGATGCTGAACCTAGTCAAGGAAACACTTAAACTTGGCTGAAAAATAGCGTTAATATAGTATCATCAGTTAGCTAAAGTAAACAACACAACAAATCCTGAGAACATGCATTAGGGTGACAAAAATAATAAAAAAATAAAACTCAGCTTTTTTATGGGTGTGTTGGCATCTCATCAGGTTTGAGGGCCATTTTAAAGAAAGGACAGAAAATACGATAATAAACAAACAGATTTTTCTGTTGATACACCAGACAAATTAAAAAAAAAAAACATTTTTTTCCTTTAATAGTCATTTTTTTCCTTTAATAGTCATACTTAATATACTACACTTACACAAATGTAGCTTCTTCTGTGTTTCTTTTCAGAAATAGGTACATTTCACACACTGTGGTAGATGGTTTCATTACGTTTTGATGTGTTCTGTATAAAATATTTGCTGCATTTAGCCACATTACTGTGGACAGTTTTCCCAACATGCAGGAATTATGTTCCGCATCTCTCCTTCTTCCCTGTTAGGGACATACAGTGCATGACAAAATATCACAGGCAATGCAATAGTATCTCCAAGCTCCAAGTCTCCACCCCACTACGGCATGTGACGTTATTGAATGTTAGACTAATTGACGGTGCTGGCAGGTTGAAGGTCCCACTGGAGACTTGTGGGAGCTGAGGATCCAATTTTCTGCCTGACAGACACAGGCAAAGGTAACCAGGAACCTGCTTATTACTGGTGACATCTCACAAATATGGAGCACTGGCTAATAACCAAGCAGACCCCATGAGAGGCTATGATGGAAGGATGCTGGAAGAAGGGATGTAAAGTTTTAGCTAACAGGCTTTTATTCAAATTACGCTCAAGGGCTCTAGCTTGCACTTTAGTATACAGGGGAATAATTCACGCTCTCTTGGCATACATACGTAACCCTACTGTGCCAGCACATAAAAAAGGAGGGCTCTTATTGACATGGGTCATAATCATCTGTCTGTGTTGCTGAGGATGTGACATTTCAAAAGCAGGCTGCGCCATCACACAAACACACACAAAAACTCTCAAACGAGGCGGTGTTAGTGCATCAGTATCAAGTTTCCTTGTTTCTATAATAATCGCATATGCTAAGAAAGGTTTACTTCAGTTAAAAGACCACATTTGTTTTTCATGTACAGCCTAAATCCATAAATTATACTTCATACATGTCTAAAAATGTCGAGCGTTTCATTAAAGAAACATTATGTGCCTTGCAGTATCAGATTGCATGCATACATGGAACCTTATGCACATACTTTACATGGTGTGTAACAGAAAGTTGTGTGAATTTAAGCTCATTTATTCCATAACTTCTGATGGGCTTTAAAACTGTTTGATTTAATTCTCACAGGTCTCTTACTTTTGGTGCCTTTCAATCCACTGCACCCATAAACTTTTCAGCTTGACTCTTGGAGAAATTAAAGATAAAACTAATGGCTACTTGGGCTTGACAAGTACACCTAAACACAAATACAGACATCAACACATGCTAAGAAATGGCTGTGAAGTGTCCAGTGATGCAGTACCTCATGTGTTCAGAAGTTGTATTACTTTATAGGGTGGCTTTAAGTACATTCTTGGCTTCAGAGGCTACTGCTTCTACCCACTCTTTTTATTTTCTTTTTTTTAAAGATACTCTGTAAATCCCCTTGGGGGAATTAGTCCTCTGCTTTTAACCCATCACTAGTTACATTAGGAGCAGTAGGCTGCCTTTGTATCGGCACCTAGGGACCAGTTGGGGTAAAGGGCCCACAGTGGTTCACCTCCATTGCCAACCCAAGGACTTGAACCTGGGCCCTCCAGGTTCAAGTCCAAGATGTGTTTGTCGTGTATTTGTGGCAGTGAAGCCAAGCTTTATGTTCTTTCTCTTCTAATAAAACACATAAGCAACTAATTTGATTCTTTGGCTCCACTTTAGCTTTTGTGTTTGCTTTGTTTGACGATGAGTGTAAAAGCTTTCCACCTTTATGGCATCTTCATTAATGTCAGCATTTCTGTTACTTGTGAATATTGATGCCAGGTTTATTTGTAATTTTAAAAAATCAAAAATTGAACCATAATCCACGGCAATTAAATACCAAGCGATGTCTAAATAATTGTATTGAGAGGAAGCACAATAAAAGGCAATACGAAGCATTACAGTTAATCAGAATGTATTCAGTTTAAATCAATTTATCCATTATTTATACTTGCTTAAATCATGTTCAGGGTTATAGGGGTCTGCTGGATGCTATCTCAGTTCTCTTTGAGCAAAAAGAAGGGAAGTGCAGCACAGGATTTGATATGATTTATCCATCAACTCCTATCTGCCACTCCCCAATTGTTTTTATCTTTTTATTTTTACTTTAGAGTCCATCTTTTTTATTATTTTATTTTTATTCTGGTGGACAGTCTAAATAAGATCCACTGGTCTTATAGCATTCTGTTGATTTTTTTTTTTTTAAAAGATCATCCTTTAATGTCCCATTATTGTACTTTTTGCTCAAGCATTGGACACAGTTTGTCTAATTGGCAGAATCCACTCTTTTGCAGAGCACTGTCAGCAAATAGATCTTAAAAACACGAAAATATCAAGTGTAGAGTAGAGCTTGTTTTAAAGTAGAACACATTTCATCAAGGAGGAATTATACATCCAGCGTAATCAATAATACACAGAAAAAGCGGCTGATGTTATGTTGTGAAAGTTTTCACACCGTTAAAGTAAACAACTGGCAGTCGCATAACTCCAGACATCATTAAATATGACAAACATCATAGATCTGATAAGCTAATTGGCTTGGGACACAACTGTTGCTCGGAAGCAGATGTTTTTATGTGACTGAGTGCCACACTGTTTGTGTGTAAAATGAGCTGAAGTCATTACAGCATGAAAATTAGAAGTCGATGCACACATGGAGCCTCAGTTTTCTCTTTGTTTCAGCCACACATGGGAATGGCCAAGAAATATCAAAGTTGTGCTGCAGGTAAAATTTAGCTTTGGGATGCAAAAAGAAAAAAAAATCTGCTGATCTTATTGACCATAATGAACAATAACAAATAAAAAGGAAAATCTTTCCCTGAGGTATACTGGTAGTTGGGTGTTTAGCCAGGAAGTAAACCAGAATACATAAAAATAGTGTGTGATCAAGAACAATTTCACAACAGTGCAAGGAAATAAACAAACTTTTATTCATTTCATTGTGGTTGTTTGTTTTGCTATTGTTGTGCTCAGTAAAAGCACTCTGTGGCTTGTCAGACCATTTAATCTTCAGTATTGTGCCTCAAGGTCTTTCAGAAGCTGATCACCTTGGAGCAGGAGGTTATCATCTCCTCGGTAACCCTGGGGACAATGCAGTGGATGGTGGAATAAGACATCCCAATCTCTCTATAGAAGCTCGCTCATACCTCATTAACTAGCCAGAAAAGGAAGACCAGGGTCTGGAGTGTGGCGGCCTGTTTGTGTCCTCCCACCTGGACTGAGAGTGTGAGGCGCAAAGCAAAGGTCTCCCTGGACACGTAAGGAAATTCAGGCGGTGCATCTTCCAAACTTTATCATGTTATATAATGTTATGCACCACTGTAGGTGGGTAAAAGCTATGTTTTACATCTTATTTTAAACATGAATTATATCCTCAAAGTTAAATTAGATTAGCTGTTACATTAACTTATTGTTTCATTTATTGTTATTTTTTGTTATTGTGGCTCAACAGGAAGAGTCAGGTCATCAACAGCATGCGCTCCTTCACTTCCCACAGAATCAACTTAACTCAGTCATCATATTTCCATCTCTGTGGCACCAACCGCTTACATTTTTCCCTCACACCTCACACCGCTGCCATAACGGTTCACAGACACTTCGAGGCTCGACTACTGAAACTTTCTTCTGTTCGGCCTCTCTCAGAAAACCCTTCTCAAGCTCCAGTCGGTTCAGAATTTGGCAGAACAAATCATCACCAGAGCCCCATCCATCTGTTACATCACACCTGTCCTGCAGTGGCTCTGCTAGCTCCCAGTAACACTCCGTATCCAATAAGAAATAGTATTATTCACTTATAGGGCTATCCATAACCTCACATCTTCGTACCTTGTGGATCTCATTCACATCACCATACCTACCCGTACCCTCAGATCCTCATCATCCTCCCGCCTCACTGTCCTCTCCGCTTGCCTCACTATCACCGTGGCAGGAACGACATTCATTTTGATTCAATTACTCACCATATTTCTCAGCTTCAAATGCAATCATCCACTTCACACATATAAATACACATACATCCATTCCAGTGTTCTGTTCATGTTTTTATTACTTCTGTATGTGGTTCTTACACAGTAAAATGTCCATTATGCATCTATTGAACATGAGAATGCACACCCCAAAATACACAAGGCTTTTTCCACATGGGCATGTGCTGACTGTTGTCATAACAGGCCTGCACCAGAAATGCAGCAAGAATCACCCCCATCCCCCTTTTTCTTTTCTTTTTTTTTTTTTTTTTGCATACAGCTTGGCATAACTCTGGTTTTCTGTGGAGCCAAATATCACCCATTGGAAAGCTGAAACTGTTTCCTTTTCAAGCTGTTTTTATCAATTAGTTTGCTCGAGATAGGATGTGTAATGTGTAATATTTCATTCTACCTCATTTACACTTATGTTCTGAGTGGGAGGTGTGGCAACAGGGGCGGAACAGTGACAAACTAGTGCTCTGTGAACATGTGATCTGGGGAGGAGTAACAGGGCTTGGCAATGGGTGCAAACTCCCTACAGAAGATAAAATCATTCAACCCAGCACGGGAATAGGAGATGGCTAGTTAGAACACCTTGTCAAAAGACTTCAGGAGCATGGCTAAAAGGGCAAAGCTTCAGAGACAACAAAGCAAAAGACTCTGCAGACCAATGTACCACCAGGTTTGTGAGTACAAACACTGGAGTGATAGAAACTAGCTCAAACTGGTCATATTAGGACTTTGCCACTCAAACTGATGTCCTAGCTGTCTACCCGTCTTGCTTAGCCATCTTGATGAGCCACCATCAGCTGACGCTGATCCAGTGTCTCCCTCCTGCAGCAGCAGATACACTGCAAGCGTGCGAAGCAGCTGAAACACTGGAACAACCAGGTACAAGCTTCATTACTGTGTTTCACTCAGTCTCGACTGACAAAAGAACGGAACACAACCTGAGACATTAGAGACTTGTTGCTGCCAAACCTGCAAAGATTAGCGAGAGAGAGAGAGACAGAGACCATCATCAGGTTGTATAATGTCTCGATTACATTAGGAAGGCAATATTCCACCTTTGAGGGATCAGGGTTAATGTAGAACTGGGGAGGGAAGGCAGACTAAAGAGTGAGCCTCAAGTGAGTCTTTATTCCATGAGCCCTGTGTGAAAGCAGCTATAATTTCACAGATATGACATTTTCTGGTGCACGTTTTTTCCAGAAGGTTGTTGGACGCAGTTGAAAGTCGGATACAATACACACGTCCAATCACACCTCTACCACATCATAACTGAGTTGGAACTGAACAATGGCTGGCGATGTGAATGTAGCCTACATGCCATGGCGTTAAAACCTCCTGAGAAAGACATGGCTGCAGTCAGGAAAGGTCAGGTGCTGCAGATGTGCTCTCATTTGGCAGCAGCAGATGGAACCAACCTCTTAGACAACTGGCTGAATAGTTCACTGACACCCATGATGTGGGATATATTTTAGTTAGCAGTTCTAATATCTTATATGGTTAACATCCCTGTTTAAAAAAATATACATTACAGTTTCTCCTACAGAAAAGCAGCAACATGTATTACTTTAAAGTTACTGTTAAAGATGTAACATGTTTGTGCTCATTATGTTTCTTTACTATCTTTAAAATAGGATTTAATAGTATTCCAAAGAAGGGAATGAAAAAGAAATCACCACTGCAAAGTGTAAGTGGGATTCCTGCAAGAACAGACATGGCCTTGAGCACACTTTAGCAGATTTGACTCCACTGTCTTCAAAGTCCACATTTTGTTCTGGCCTCTGTTCTCATCCAGCACAGAGTCAGCCTCAGAGGCACCTGAACACACCTCATGTTAACATTATCATTGTTTAAAAGTACACCGTGTAACCAGTGTTTTGGTCACACTGTTCCATTCCCATCTGTAGGTACAGCACCTGCCGGGGCGAGAACAGCTGGTGACACAAATAAGATGTCCTTGATAGGAGACCGTCTCGTTACACCAATGGTTTGGCCTTCTTGACCTGCAAATGTCTCATCTTCATGGGCCATGTTCTTCAGTGTTGCAGCCCCTAAAACGGGGCACCGCCTTACAACATCTCTCTACTTGACAGAGCCGGGAAGAGGCACCTCCATGTTTCAAAAAGCACAAGTGTTTGTAGAGCATGTACAAAATGGTTGTTATCAATTAATTAAAAAGTTGTAATACTTTTGTCTTGCTCCTCTTTCCTTTCCTAATTTGTCCCTAACAACCTTTACCACAAGCAGAACAACACTTGACATAATGGCTGTGAAGCTGATGTGGCAAGAAAAAGTCACACGGCAGAAACAAATGTTATCATGAGTTTCACACTTGAAAAATTTGAACGCTTTGAGTTTTTTAGTCATTTTGGGTTTATTTGCTGCCAACACTCTACACACAAAGGATGCGAACATGTTCAGTTTCACTGTTTATTTACCAACTGAAAACAGAGTTTTTGTTACTTCTTAATGAAAGAATTTTAAATATCTGAGTCTTTACTAACATAAATGAGCACAGCTTTTGTGCACATTTGCCAATACTATTGACAATTTTTCAAGTATTACTCTTCAGTCTCTTCATGCAAACTATAACTTTGTGTTTTTCTGATGTGTGCTGTTTTGATTTATCCTCATAATGATTAAAAACTCACAACTGGTTTCCATTGTTTATGTCACGTAATGCCTCGTGTTAACTTCTCAACTGCTCTTTGCAGCTCATGCATTCAGCTTCTCCAGTCATTCTCTCACTTTTTCTCCCTTCATTCACTTTATTTTCCCGTGCCAGTTCCACCTCCAGGCGTTGCTTGAGCCTGAAGCTCAAGCTTGGGATTTACCAGCCTTTCTATGCTCCAACTCCTCCTTTCAGTCACAAGCTTCAGATGGTGACCAAAATGATAAAACTGCAGGCATGTGGGATTGAAATTAGTTTGGCTTGGGAGCTCTGATACCCTTTCTAAGCTTCTCACAAGTGTGTGTGTGGGGGGTCTTTTTTATATGTCAAATGGAACCTGCTAAGGTGTTGAGGGCATCTGATTAGATGTGTCCCTGAAGCCTTGCAGTAGAGGCATGGGCACGTCTGACTGTGAAGAAGCTCAGGAGACTTAGGGGAGATTATTTATTCTATCTCGTAAAAGAATTCCTCACTTTTACCCCAGAAAACCTTGAACCACTTGGACTGACGAAAGCTTCCTGAGTATGTGTGCCTCACCTATTGCCTTCCTCACAGTCATCCCTCATTTGAACTTTCTAATCGTAATGTGTCTTATATACTGTATTACTACAACCTCGGAACAACAACAACAACCTCTAAATTTTTCACCATGCCATTATTTACTTAACAAAAATGAAGCCACAAAAAATCCTATGGGCAATAACAAGTACCCCCATGGTTCGACAGCTATAGATCTGCCTTTGGCAGCCACAACTTGTCGTTCTCAAAATCCCAACATTACGATTGTCAAGCATGATGGCGGAGTGGTGATGACTTAGGACTCGGAGACCTTGCAGTTATTTTGCGGAGCATGAGCACCTCTGCATGACATGGTATTCTGGAAAAAACTGTGAGACTTTCTGTCCAACAGTTTGGTTGAAATTGGCCTTTGCAATGACTGGACAACAATCCATAAGACACCAAGCAAACACATGAGCATGGCTAAAAATAAGGAAAGAATTAAGGTTTTAGAATGACCCAGTCAAAGTCCAGAACTTAATCTAGTTGCTGTGGTCTGAACTATTTTATGTTGCAGCTTTGTTTATGATTAATAAATCATGACATAGTAATGTTTTTCTGCAGTTGAGTTTTGCTTAATCCAAAGACCCACTATAGTTAAAGGATTTTTTTTAATTTTTAAATTTAGGAATTTACACACACACAAACACAAAAACAAACCATAGGATTAGTAGCTTTTGTACATGACTACACATTTTACATGATGTTAAGTAAAGAAAAAAAGGGAATAAAACAATATGATGACAATCAATTGAAAATGTTAGCCTTGAAGTTGCTGGATTCTGTGTTTACTTTGGTTGCTCACAGCACAGTGGCTTAGTGGTTAGCACTGTTGCCTCACAGCAAGAAGGTTCCTGGTTCAACTCCTGGCAGGAGTCTTTCTGCGTGGAGTTTGCATGTTCTCCCCGTGCTTACGTGGGTTTTCTCCAGGTACTCTGGTTTCCTCCCACAATCCAAAAACATGTAAGTTAGCTTGATTGGGAACTCTAAATTGCCTGTGAGTGTGGATGGTTGTTTGTCTGACTGATAAACTTCCAGACAGTTGCCTCCAATGGGCTGGGATTGGCTCCAGCAGACCCCAATGACCCAGAAATGGATTCAGCAGGTATAGAAAATGAATGAATGGATGGACAACTGTTTTTGCTGTATGAATATTTTGACTCTTTAACCTTGCACCTCAATTTTCTGATCAGCCAGTAATTAATATTTCAGTTGGCTGCTTACTAATTAAAGCCGAAAAGAAACTGGAGCTGTGGTGCTGTACTGGTTTTGAGCCCAGAGGTATTTAACAGCCAGCTCACTTTTACTCACAGAAGACCCGGTAAGTCTTGCATAAACGTGGAGTCAGCAGACTCTAAACATGAAGCTGGTACTCATAAATATCTTTTTTTGCAGTTTTCCACAGTTTTAATCTCATAAATGACAAAAAAACCTGATGACAAAGTTTTTGGAAGTTGAACTTCTGGGCAATTTTGGAGACTGCACAAAGAATCTTTTCAGCATTTTATCAGTGGATGCAGATGTGACGTTCAGTGTCTGTGAAATTCATAGTCATGCTGATTGTTGACAAACAATCTTGCTCACCACCATGAACCTTGTTTTGCTTCGCAAGAGTATCGGGCTATTGGATACTGTGGATGCACTGTCCATCCCTTTTTTAGGGAGGGGTTTGGTTAAAATATCAGTGAATACCACTCTGTCTGACTTTAGTCCGCCAGCCATATGGAGAGGCATCGAAATCTGAAGTATGTCTCCGCAGCGAGGCCTCGGAGAAGCACAACACTGATTTTTACTATGTCCTTGGAGGCACTTCAAGCTTGTCCATTTATTTAGCCAGTGATCTCACTTTCCTCATCCTCTTTGAGGAAACAAAGAAGGTGAGGAAGTTTTGTAAACTTCCTCTTGGCCTATTTTTCTCTGCCCTGTGTTAGTAATTCTTTCTCTTCGACTTGTTGAAGTTTTGGAGTCTGTATTGGGGCCAAGTTTTAGAAAGCTCTCTAGTGGCTCCAGAGCACCATCAGGAAGGACAACCTGTATGAATCCCTGAATGACCTCTGCCAGGGAGAACTCCGTGCCATCTGTCACACTTCATGCGTTGACACCAAAAACTGTAGCCAGCATATGGCTGTGTTGTCCTCCCTCAAGAGCTGTCGGCGGTATCTGGGAAGGACTGGGTCTCCCTGCTCAGGCTGCTGCCTCCATGACCTGGACTTGGATGAGCGAACGTTACAAGATGGGTGAACTATCTGTTCCATCTGGAGTAAAATAGCTGCCATTTTGTCTTTCCTCACAATAAGCGCGAATCAAAATCTGCTTTAAGATAGTCCAATTTTCGAAATAGTAAGCAAGGTCTCCACACTACAAATGTCACTGAGACCCACTCAGGTTTGGTACCAGTGAAATACCCATTAAAAAAGGCATTATCATACACTGTCGTGCAGCTGGCGCCTCGTTCCCTGCCATGCAGTTACAAACAGTTGCTCAACTGAAAACAACAGGCCTGTGAAAAACATCAAAATTGACACCCTGATTTTGTATCTTTCTTTCTTTTTCTTTTTTGCTTTAACTCTGTTATGTGGAAAGCACTCAGCTCAAAATAGCACCGTAATATGAGGCTCATGCAAACTAGGCAACTTGTTTAATAATTATAATTAAAAGATAATATCAAGTAAGAGTATTTGATTCTCTCGATGGGGAGCCATTCTGCATCTCATGCACTTGAACCAGCCAGAACCAGGAGCAAAGAGAGCTGTGGAACATATGCAGTAAGTACATAATAAGGTGTGACATTATGTATCTGCTTCACTAAAATAAGAATTTCAAATAATTTAAGATGCTTTTCTTTTCAAACGGTCATTCCTGAATCTAAATTTCACTAACATCTTTTTTGTTTTTAGGTTGTACTCATCTTTATGTAATTTGCCCCTAAATCCACTTCTCTCCACTGGTTCAGTTTTTTCCTGCTCGCTGATGGATTTTTCATGCATCATTTCTAGTCATAGTTTGATATTATTCAGTGTCACATATAGACTTGCAAGACAACACCCGTATTCTGCTTTCAGAATGGCATATCGCAGCAAAACTGGCAAAACACGTTGGTCTAAGTCATGAGGCATCTGCAAATACAGATCCAAGGATTCGGATCACGAAGGACTCATGCAGCTCAGTGTATACATTTGCATAAGGGGTGGAATCTTCATGCTCTCCAGCACATGTGCCGCCGTGTTGCAGGTGTATCATTAATGATGATTCATAAACTATTTGCTCATAATTCCCTCATTCAATTCTTGCCATCATAACCTGCAAAGCTTTTTTTTTCTTATTTGTAGCATGCAGTGGAATGCTAAGAGTCCACCTTTATCTTTTTCTGTGAACTATATTCTCTGAATGTTTGTGAGCAAGGTGTTCAAGGTTATCTGCGGACTGGGCTGGAGGATGTGTGCTTCATCATACTAAGTGTATTCTGCTTTTGTGAGGAGATATTTTCGGGAAATATTTTTTCAAGTAGAACTGTGTGAAATGCATTTTAAAAAATAAAATGTATGACTCAATTCATCCTTCTCATCCAAAATATTAATCTATACAAAGATGTCTGGTTCTGTAATGATTGGGTTTGTCATGATTATCCCACTGACTACCTATTTCAATGTTAATGAAAATTATAGAACTAAAAATAGATGAAAATGGTTATTGTTGATCATGTTTCTGAATAAACATTTTGAATGTTATTTCCTAGTGTAAAAGATATTAGCTACATATCATAAAGAGGTAGGTACAAGCCCTTCATCTGGCAAAAGCAGGGTCATGTTCTTTGATTTCACCGGTGTATTTACCACCGTCCAGCCTGCATAACTACATGTGAAACTCTAGAAGACACATGTGGATGCCTTCAACTGTCACCTGGATGAATGAATACCTGACAAACAGACCAAGTTTGTGTATCAGTGATGGACATGAGGCTGAACACAGAGAACTAGTGGCCCTTTTTGTGGCATGGTGTGGGAACAATCATCTCATCTTGAATGCGAACAAGACAAAGGAGATGATTGTGGGCTTTAGGTAAGCCAGGATTAAGTCAAATAGTTTTTCCATAATGGGAGAAATGGAGATGGTGGAGGAGTACAAATACCTTTGTTTATACCTGAACAATAGACTGGATGGGAGATACAACACTGATGCTGTTTATAAGTAAGGACAGAACAGACTTTACTTATTAAGTGCCTTAGGTCTTTCAGCATTTGCAGCAAAATTTTGAATATCTTCTATAAGTCTGTCATGGAGAGTCCAATCACATCTGTAGTCATCTGTTGGGGAGGAGCATCAGAGCCAGTGACTTAAAGAAATTGAACAAACTAATAAGGAATGCTTGTTCTGTTCTGGAGCCTCTGGAGATGACTTTGCGAAGGAGGATACTTCATAAAATGAAGAAGATCATGGACAACCCTGAGCATCCTCTTCACAACACAGTGGACTCATCAGCAGAGTGTCTTCAGTCAGAAGTGCCTTCAGATCTGCTGCAACACAAACAGAGATCCTTCCTTCCCACAGCTACAACGCTCTACAAGGAAACTCTGAAAACACTTAAGTCATAACTACCGCAACAATTAATTTCCTTTCAGTGATAAAGTATTTTTTTCATTTTTAAAATATAACTCAAGATGAAATTGGTGGAAATTGTTTATTGACAACAAATTCTTTCTAGCATTTAAAGGAATATATAAGAAAAAGGTCACTTTTATGCTTGAAATTATCTTATGTAAAGGTCACCATTTTGGCAGGGAAAGACTTCTCCCTGATCCAAAAAAAAAAAAAGAAAGAAAAAAACAGAAAAGAAAAGAAAAGAAAAAAGGCAAATGGGCAGAATGAGGAAGCCTGGACATTTCTGGGAATATACCTACCTTAAGTCAGTTACAACTTAGCGATTTTAGCTTTGCTTTGCACAGTGGAACAATTTGACAAGGAATTCCATGGAGATAATCTTACTTTTGGAGTCAGCCCCCAGTGATCAATTGCAGAACTACATTTTACTTCACCTTAAGATTTGCATCAGACCGGCTGGATGTAGCTGCTTGGTTACAATGTACACCTACCTAATGTCTACGTTTTTTTTTTGACCAGGTATTTTGGTTGTAGAAAATGGAGAAGCAAACCTAAATTTTTAGTGAATGACTGCTGTCCATTTTTCAGTAAAAATATTGCAGATGCAAAGTGCTATAAGCAATTCTTGAGCCATCTTTGCTATTTTCAGTAGTGGCTGCTGGACTCTCCTGAATAAGTCAGCATATAAAGTTTGCCTCCTCCACATCACCTTTGGTTCAATGTGTTCCTTTGTACCTTATTAGTTTCTGTGGCTTTTGGAATCAAGTAGTTTCTAATCACAGCAGTAGCTCAACCACGCAATGACAAGAACTAACATGATGGATTGCCAGAAAAGGTACCACCTCTGTGACCTCATGTGCTTGTACCTGGCAACGCCTGCTTCAAAGAGTTCTGTTACATGTCCTATATCGTTATTATAATCCTTGTGTGCTTTGTCTGATTTGCTCAAGTATCACGCATGGTCTTGTCATCTTGGCATCTCCAGTATGTATTGCTGCATTTTATTCATACTACTAAAAATAAAACATTACTTAAATGAGATAATAAACTCTTATTTCTTTTTTTTAAATGATCAGCTGCATCTGACATGAGTTTCAGTACTAATACTCAATGATACAATTTATGTTTAAATTAAATAATCTGACAAATTTATATTCATCTTTGTTTAAATTTGCATTAGATTTACCTATAAGAATTATTCTAATTACTTGTATTAGATTATTTAATAAAGCAGCTCATTGTTTAATTGTTGCTATAAAGCAAGCACATGAGATTTTCCATTATTTTAAAGTTAAAAGTCAGATGTGAGCTGAATGATAAATTCCTAAAGTGGTTTTTATAAATTTGTCCGTAAAATGTTGTCTAGAGAGTATAAATATATCAGAAATGATGACTAAGACCATGGGTTATTCTGGGGTGTATTTGGACATGTGAAAGTGAAACTGCAAAACCAGTAGTCATAGAGTACCGTATTTTCCGCACTATAAGGCGCACCTAAAAGCCTTCAATTTTCTCAAAAGCCGACTGTGCGCCTTATAATCC
>JAOWBL010000004.1:3078622-3093954 GCA_028564865.1 Zenarchopterus dispar | reverse complement strand
AACAGTTTTCAAATAGGCCGTTCATCGAAGATGCGCCTTATACTCCGAAGCGCATTATAGAGCGGAAAATACGGTAAGTTGAAGAAAATTCAGTTTTTTAATTTATTTTTGTGGCTTGTTCCTTAAAAATAAAGAAAAGATAAAAGAAAACAGCCAAGATCTCACAAATTTGATCTCCAGATTGCTATTTCCCTCCCACATTATGTGCAATATCTCTGCTTACCCCTTAAAAATACTGTGGTAGTGTTGGTGAAATAGAGGGTGTGGGGGAAGGCTGCAAAATCCTCGTCTTTTTTGAACTAGATTAGTACTGATACATCTGCTGATTCAGCTCTCTATGAAGATAAATTGTCCTGATCTTTGGGGACCTGTGACTGTTGAAACAAGATATACTCCCTATTCCCGAAGTTAATATTTTCCATATTGACATGTTTGTTGTTTAAGCGTTTTGAACAAATTTAACCTGGGGAAAAGCTTAAGAGGTTAGCTGGCTGATATTAAAGCCTTGGCCTTGGATCAACATATCAGTGAGGTCTCTGGGAGACGGGGGTAATAGACGTCCCCTCATACAGGAAAGTGACCCGAGGCGAGAGAGAGTTTGGCTGAGGCAATAAGGCAGAAAATCTAATATGGTGGCATGGGCTGTCCCAATGGGATAAGCTCTTTCAAATAGCAGAAGCAGACGTCTGAGTGGGCCTTTCTCCTTTTTTTTTCTTCTTCATGACACACTCAAGCCCATGCTTACACACACACACACACACACACACACACACACACACACACACGCATGTACACAAAGTGATAAGCTGCGTCCTGTCCATGATGCTAACTTTATTGGTGAGTTTATTGGGCAGCTTTGCTGGAGAAGTAACCACATTTTGCCTGAAGGAATACAGAGTCAGCTATTTGTTTGGCCGCCCACGCACTTCTGACACCCCTACACCCCTCTGTCTTCCCTGCATTGTCCACCTCCGCACTCTTCCGCCAGTTTGTTGTGCCAATACATCAACTGACGTCCACCTGCAACAATCCAAGCACACGCACACATCTACAGATGGTTTACACAGATGATGTGCTTCAGTAGCTTTAGGCAATAAAACTAACATTGTCAGCTTTCTGCTGAATTTGCAGACGTGAGGTGCGGGCAGAGCTCAGCTGTCATTCTTGATCATTTGGAATTAGGAAGTCTAATTACAGATCATGATAGTCCACACGGTGAAGCACGGACAGGTCTTTCAGCAGATTATTCATGTGTGGCCAGGAGACCAACCTTCCAGTCATGCAGAGAGAGAATTACAGACTTATTTTCATTTTTCTTCACACCACTCCTTCTTTCCACTAACTTCTTATGCACAGCTGACTGCACGATGAACTCCAGGTTACTCTGGGGACACGAGTCCACCACCTCAACCTGCCCCTGCTGGCACTAAGCTGTAGTACACACTCGATCCAGATAACCGATAGTGACATTGATTAGAGAGAGCTTGTCACCAAAAAGTGCAGATTATCCTTACAAAATGCATTATACATCAGTGATGGGCTATTAATGATGCACATTTTTGTTGCTGTTCTCGTTTCTTTTTCTGTTTTAGTATCATTTGACCATAAAAAACATCCAAATTCAAGCAGTTGTACATTTAAACTCAAAAGTCTGTTTTCTTCTTTTTTCCCCAAGTTGTTTTGCTTTACAACTTGTTGTGACAGTGAATAATGGCTTGCCTTAGAGGCAAAGACAGACCAGGTTTACACTGTTATAATGTTTATAAATATATATTGTTTGTTGCATCTGATGTTAACAACTGAAACTACTAGTTTCATTATTTCTGTGAACATTACTAAGATGTTTTAGCTGCATAAGCATGCCACCCTGCTGATGATTGATCACCAATGCACTGCTAAGGTAACTTGAAGAATGCAAATTGTGACAAATCTTGAATTATTTTGTTCCATTGTTCTATTAGTGTCCACTTGGGTGTATTTAAAAAAACAAGAAACCACTTCCACTGTACTAAATGACTAAATGTGTTATCGTCTTTATTCTGTGAGATGCTGGAAAGGGTGAAAGTGACTTTACAAAGTGTCTATTAAGGACAACAATGGCCCCATAGATCTTCTCTGCTTTCCATACAGCGCTGATTAAATGAGTGTGATGGATCTCGCCATCATTAGTGAGACTGAGGGCTGGCAGATTGTAGCCATCACAAATCAGCTTTATGTGGGAAGCGCATGGAGTGGCAGTGGCAGCTTTACAGCTCCTGTGATATTAATGGAGTGGACCGCTTTACATTGAATGGCCTGCAGCCCTTTTCACATCAGATATATGGTCACCAGTGGTTTTTATATATCTCCAGGCTGGTCGTTTTACATATTTCCATTGGTGTTCTGTACCTTAGGCTGCACATTAGTGGTTGTTGGATATGTGTCTGAGTTACCATTCAGAATTACAGCTGAGATAATGCTGACCTTGTGCCTCCAAATAGAAGTAATGTCCACCCATAGCATTCATCACAAACCTGTCACTAGAATGTAAAAATAATGCACCTGTTTCTTGGACTTTAAGATTTCCACAGCTACTTTGAGGTACTAATGAGAATATGCATAGCTTGTGCTGTGAGCAGCACTGCTTCAGTCTCTATATTTGTTTGCTGTCTGCTTTAGAATTTATTTGAATTTTCTTTTATTTGCCTATAAAACCCTACAAGGTCTTTTCTGCTTTTTCATTTCTCATAATCTTTAGAACAGCCTTTCCAAAGACTAGAGGGAGGCACAGACTTTTTTATTTTTTTAAAAGCAAAATCAAGACATTACTTTTGGATTCTCTTTTCAAAGACTCAGTAATTTTTCTGTTTACTCCTCTGGTGATAACTCAAGATCTATGTGTTTATTTGTATTAGACTTTTATTGCAGATACTATATACATTTTATTTTACTTCATCTTCAATTTTTATTTCATTGTTTTACTAAATGGCACATGTGTTTATTTTACTTGTTAACCATAAATGAAATATATTATTAAAAGGATCTAAAATGAAAAGCAGTTGTAAATGAATAGCAAAGGCTGCAATTATGTAGTACTCAGCAGAATAAAATCTAAGTCTAAGTCTAGTTTAAAATGCTTCCATTATTCAAATCTGAACTTAAAAACCACTTCAAACTGGCCTATTCACTTTTACCCATATTTATATCTGTTTAAGCAAGGTTTTTATTGTCTTTTTTGTTTTTATTATTATTATCCTTTTACTGCTTTTGTAATTCTATAAGCTGACTTTGGGTGTAAAAAGGTGCTAATTAATACAGTATTAATACAGTATAATATTATTTTTATTATTAATATAAAAAACATTACCGCTCACAGGTTGCATTGCCGAGCTCATGTCCGAGTCATGATGAGCAATGAGAAGTACCATTCTCTTCAGGTTGGCAGAAACACAAAACAATTATAAATCGCCCAAGCCTAGAACATAAAGTGCATTTTCATTAGCAGGGGTCCCGGGTAAACCCTCCACATGGAAGTCTCTAACAGCTAACAACATAAAAGGCGATGAAAAAGAAGAATCCGGCAAAAGAAAAAAGAGAAGAAGAAAGATGTAAACATAGAAGACATGTTAATTGTATTTTTGTTTGTTTTTTTTAAATACACTGGAGTGGTAGCAATTGAGATTAAAAGAAAAAACCCCAGTGGACTTCTACTTTGGCGTAATACATCAATAAGACCTGGACCTCCTCGTCGGTTCATTGATTGTTTTTTTCTTGTAATCTCCATCTTCATCAAATGTACTTAGAGCAAAACAATTGTGGTCCAAATTGTTTAAATGAGTGGTGTTCATGTGATTTCTGTTCATGTGAGAGGACTGAATGCAAGTAGGAATACCCAACAAGCAGAAACACCCTCCCTGCACCTATGTAGTTCCCTCTCGGCCGAGCTGAGTATCTCTCCGACTGCAAAAACATTTTTCACCCTGCAAAGGTCCCTGAATGTTTCTTTTACAAGGCTGTCCCTGGTAATGGAGACATGCATCATCGATCCAGCCCCTGTAGAACTACCCAGAACCCCCTCTTATGGAAACTCAACTGTGGAGTGCAAAAAAAGGAACTAGACAAACCCTCTGTGATGTCAGCCATAGGTTTTCTGAAGAATGAGTTTGAAACCTTTTTTTTCAACCCTCTGGATGACACCATATTGGTAGTAAATTGCTCTGGCAAACCCCAGTGGATCCAGAAGTCAGCTAGTGAGTGGAACAAACAAACCCAGAAACTAGTTGGAACATTCACCACAAGCTAACTACTTTAACTTGGCTTAGTATTCGATTAAATTTCTCCCTTGATCCTCATTTCTGATGTTGCTACTGAAACATTTGAAACAATTACAAGTGGAGCTGAAGCAAATTCTGCTTCGCTCCAGCTGGACTTCAACTGAAATAGTGGACACTTGGTTAACCGACTTTAGGGCTGCCCAGACTTTTGTTGGTGGGGATCTGGGCAAAGGTAGCTGTTAAAGCCTTAACTAGTAGTGTAGTTAATAAATCTGGAAATTCCAGCCCAACTTGGAGGATGGTTCAAGCGAAGGAGCTGACTATAGCTCCTGACTACTATTATCTGATTAAGTTTTGTCTCTGGATCCCTCCAGGCCAACTCAAAGTTGGTTGGAGTACATTTAAGAAAACACCAAGGCATAGTAAAAGAAGATAATCCTGTTTTGGTTGTCCTTCTGTTGATGAAGGGTTGCCACAGCAAAGTTTCATAGCCCGCACATAGGATTGACATGTGTTTGCTTACACTACTTTGCTTCCTGATGCAACTGTCATGATTCTGCAAGTATTCTGCTCCTGCTGCTGTTTGTACCCCCTCCCCTTCTGTGTTTCCATCTTGGGCGTGACCACTGCAACCTACACACCTGACAGCAATCAACTCTCCTGTATAAGAGGAACAGCATTCCAGCAACTCCTCGCCAGTTGGTCAAACTACATTCCCTGTCAGTTTAGCACTTGGCTTATATTTGATTCTCAATTGGATTGCTACTTACCTGTTTTTCTGCCTGTGTTCAGATTCTGTCTGTCTGCCTGCCTGTCTGCTTTGCTGTTTAGATTCCTGCCTGCCCGTTTGTCTGCCTGCCTGCCTGTTCCCCTGTGTACCGTGAGATATCCTGCCTGCCTAGCTGGGACCTACCTCTACCTACCTGCCTGCTGGACTATCAACCATTGCTACAAAGATTTGGATATTCGATAAAAACAGTAGACGCTTCCCTTAGGCCATCTGCTCTTGGGTCCTTTTCGATAAAACGTGATAGCAACACAGCTGGGAATCAAACCGAGGACCTTCTAAGTGGGAGAAAAGTGCACCACCATCATGTTGTCAGAGCAGCTACCACCAAGCCATTTGATCTTTAATAAAGCACCACAAGCAGCTGTACAAAAAAGAAATTCATCTGAAGACAAGTCATGATGTTTCTGCCAAGTCTATGGAACAGACAACAATTTCATTTTTGATAAGTTTCATTTTTGGTCACAGAGAGATGACCAACTCCATTACTCAGTTCTTGACTGCCCATCAACACGGTGATGGATCTGAAAATGTAACAGCTCTTGACAAAATATTCTATTCCCTCTTGGATGTACCATGTTTCAGTCAAGTTGCTCTTTCAGAATTTTACAAAGAATGTAAGAAAAAAGTGAAGATGGATCTTTAAAAAAGTGGTGTTCTATCCCACATCTGACTTATGGTACCATGGGATGGCTGAGCCATACATTCAGGTTATTTCACTGATAGATGACTATGTTGAAACTTTTCTACCTATAAATGTCATATGTCCCTGTTTTCTACACAGAATAATCTTGTAATGCTCCAGTGCAAGTTTACTGCAGAGTGAATCCTGAATTTCAATCTATAATCATCAATATATCTCAGAATAATCTCCAGATAAATATTCTATGTGTTTTTATCCACAGAAATGACCAAATTCAGTTGCTTGGACAAAAAAAAAAAAAAAAAAAGCTTGACTGTAAGAAATTTTTACATTTCCCCAAAACAGTTATTTCATAAAAAATATGTTTCCTTCCTCAACCCAGTCTGTCAGAAGAGGTGCATGTCTCTTCCATAAGAACTTTTTATAATGCCTAATGCTAGGAAACATATCTGTTTGTGGAAAATGAAAGAAGTCAGTCGAGTAGGACAAACTTAAATACAATTCACCTTGCCTTTTTTATTTCACAACAGAAGAAAAAGTCCAATTTTCTCAAGTTAATGTAAAGATGCCCAGGTGATGGTTTTCCAAAATGTGTCACAATCAGCTTTTTATTTCTCAATTTGTCATGATGCCAGTGATCTATAATGCGCTGTAAAGTTTCTGTCATATGCTCTTTTTTTAAATAAACCCTTAATTGTCCCACAGTGGGGAAATTGCATAGTCTTTTGCTTTTAACCCATCACTAGTTACACTCGGAGCAGTGGCCGGGGAGCAGTTAGGGGTTAATGGCCTTGCTCAGGAGCCCACAGTGGCTCATCTCTGTTACCAACCCAGGGAATTAAACCTGGGTCCTCCACGCCCAAGCCCACCTCTGTAACCACTAGGCTACCAATTTAAACCAAATGTAAGCCCACATATTATTATTTGAGAACTGAGACAAATTACTTCTTCCTTAACTGTTTACCACAACAAAGCATGTCACCAAGAAAGAGCTTTCTGCAGTGTAGCACTTTGCCAGGGCAACTTGCTCAATTGTTGTTTCCACATTATTTCTGGATTTCTCTCCATTGTAAACAGTTTCCATTTTTCTTCTTCTAATCAATCACAAAAGGTCATACGTTCCTCCTGAATTTAGACTCAAATCACAATGTTTACAAAGATGTGTAGCCATGCCAACACAGAGTACCTGTTTTGGAGTTTTTGTAGAGTAACAGAGAAATATAAACAGAGTTTGGAACTTTTTTTATTTAATTGTTCAACTGCCATATTGCAAGAGGAGACAAAAATATTCAGTAGTGCTTGTTTGAAATATCCTTCAACTACCTTTAGTTTTGAGATTAACAATAAAATTCTTAAATGGTGCTCAGTTTAAATGTAACAAGTTTAACTTGATCATTACAGAAGTGCAATCCAATCGGAATTGATATATTTGACTGTAAATCCTTAGAGATTTACAAATTCATTCGTGTGCTTCTGTCATATCATCAATGAACACTAGAAACCCCCAGCCTCCATGCACATCCATGCCAACACCAGTTACACTGCCCTACAGATGATGTTTTATGCTTCAGTTCATGTTGCTCCAAACTCTTCCCCAACTGCATTTTTTGCTTCATGTCTTTCTCATAGATTGATCAACGATCAAAACCATCCACAAACTGCTCTTGCTTTGACAAAGGCTTATATGGTCTTTCTTATTTCCGGCTCATGCAATTTTTGCGTCCTGTGCTAAAAGTTCTGTATTTGCTTGTATAAGTTCTTCTCTTTTTAGTTAATTTTAATAATTTTTCTCCCTTTCCTGTAAAGTATTCTTTACTTTGAAGTGAACATGTTATGCTTTTCCATATTTTCTGACTTATTTTATCAGCAGTGTTTTTAATGATCATCTTGAAGAGATGCCCTAAAAATTGTAAAGATCTAAAAATATTAGAATTTCTATTTCTTCATAATGTCTTGGTATAAAGTGTAGGATTTATCAGATGGACATGCACAGTTGTAATATTTGTTGTCACTGCTCATCACACTGTCCATTTTCATGTTCTGGATCCGTTTAAGGTCAGCAAGCTTCCAGTAATTCAACCAGTCAGAAAACGCTTGAATAAAAACTGCTTGTTTCAAAGCAGAACCTCTTCTTGTACTTCTGTGTCTTTGTCCTTGAGAAATAATTACAGGCTTTTTGTAGTTATGCAGGCTGATGGCTGAAAATTAATATAATATAGCTACTTTAATGGATGTAGCCAAGTGCATGTCAAGTACCCTCCTTTCATTCACTACATTTTATTTTCTTCCATACTATGCTAAACTGTCTGTTCGACCACTCCCACTGTTCCTGCCATCTGTCAGATGGATTGACTTGCTTCTTTAGAGCTGTTTTGGTTATTCTGTACATGAGGATCATTCTGATATCATGCTTGCATGAAAGAACAGTACAAAGTACTCAGAATAACAATGTCCACTTGTTTATAGTTTAACTTGCCAAATCATGAAAGAGTCCTTTAGTCACAAAAAGCCATGAACAAGCACAAGGATAAACTGCAAGATGTTGTTATCAATAGAAGCAGGGATGGAGCTGGCAGAGAATCTGTGACAGATTCACTACACTTGAAGTGGGGGTCATCTTCCCGGGAAAAATGGCACTACAACTGCTGTAAATTCAGGCAGATTGTTCTCGAGCGAGCAAACCTGGGAATGCGATTTTAGAGCAGAAGAAAAGCAAAAACAAAAGTAAGCCAATAGGAGACACGGTGGGGAGTCAAGCTTTTGTTCTCAGAAATGAGTTACATCCGAACGACAGGCAGCCACTGAATACAGAGCAGCAGCCCCACGCCTGCAAGTCTGCAACTTTCAACGAGCCAAGCGTTTCCTAAATCTCTGTTCATTTCTGAGTTTGTGTGTTTCCTTGATATCTGTGGAAAACAATATCACTGTGTGAAACCTCTCTGGCAGAATTTGCCTAGTGCGAAAATCCATCTAACCAATGTGAGTTAACATTTTACTCATTCATGTGTTGAGAGGTTTGCACCACAAATACCAAACACGCTGCAGGATTTGTCTTTGAACAAGACGACTGCAGTTGAGGCCTTGTTTGCATCCCTGCTTTCACTTTTGCCTGGATTCATAATGTGATTTTTTTTTTTTTTTTTTTGCTTAATCTGTTGTAATTTCTAACTAAATGACTCTCATACCACAACACTGTAGGTGAGTTATCCTGTTTGGTGCAACTCTTCATGTATTTTCAGTTTTTGTCACCAATTAAAGAGACATTAAAAGAAAATTTCTTTTAGAGCATGGTACTGTCAAAGAATCTGATATCCTCCACTAAACAGCGAGAACTCTGGAAATCATCCATGTAACGCATGGTCTGCAGACTAAACTAAGTTGGTTAACGGGATAAAAAAAGGAGAAAAGCTGTTTTGGCAACAAGAGAAATGGAAAAAAATATGTAAAGTTTAACAATAAAACTCTAATGCAGCCATACGGAAATAAAATCTATGGTCCAATGTATTGCTATATTCAGCGAGATGACAGTAAGATGCATATATTCAGGATTGTAAGTACCAGGATCTGTGAATGTCATGATCCTGCAAGTGCTCTGCTCTTGCTGTTGTTTGTCTCCCCTCCCCTCCTGTGTTTTTTCCAGCTATCCTTCTTACCTGGGCGTGGCCTCTGCAACTTACACACCTCACAACAATCAAATCACCAGTATAAGAGGAACAGCTCCACAGCAACTCCTTGCCAGCTGGTCTAACAATGCTACCTGTCAGTTTAGCACTTACCTTGTTTTTGGCTTGGTTACTTACCTATGCTGCGTTTGTGTGCAGATCCTGCCTGTTTGTCCTCCTACCTGTCCTGCTGTCTGGAACTCAGCTCATCCACTGATCTGCCTGCCTGTTCTGCTGTCTGGAACTCAGCCTGTCTGTCTACCTACCTGTCCTGCCATCTGGAACTCAGTCTGTTCGTCTGTCTACCTACCTGATCTGCTGTCTAGAACTCAGCCTCGCTGTCTGGATTACTGTCTGCTAGAGCATCAACTGTTACTAATTGGACATTAAATTAAATAAATACTGTGAGCTTTACCTGCATTGTGACAGTGAATGATGCGGGATATTAGTACATCTCATCACAATCTATGACTTCACTGCGTGATGGTCAAAACTACATGCCTCTGAGCCCAGGGATGTCAACACCACCTCTGGAGATTTTAAATGGCATTTGTGAATGTGGGTCCCAAAGTTATCACTTGTCCATACAGTGATATCGACTATTGATGATTGACAGTTCTTGCAATGCCATCTATAAGATTGTTGTTCTGATGTGCCTTGCTTCCTTCAGACACTGAATATTCTAATGTATCATTCGAATTTCTTTAGTGATATTATTCAATGAAAGGAAAAAAATGGTTTGTTGCATCCATTTGCCCATTTTTGACTCCAGCCAACGCTGTCAGTTCCTCTCAACATGCCACCTCTCATAAACGAGACTCAGAGACCTGGGTGCTGTCATAGTTTTCTTTCAACAGTAAATGGTTAAAGTTTGGAAGGTTTTTTTCTGCCAAAATGTAAGCTTGAAATGCTAAAAACATCTATTTTGAAACTGTGGTGTGTGTTTGGACAAACTGATGCTCAGAAGACATAAATGATGTTGTGACTGTTTTTGAGAAATATTTAAATTCTTCTCTCATATCCTGACAAAAAAGATTAAAAAAAAGGACAAAGGGAATCTTATTTGAATTTTTATATTCTGTGAAAATGAAAACAGTTTAGTTGAATCAGGAAGCCCTTAGAGTTTGGTTTGAGGAAAAACATCTTTGAAGCATGTGATGGCAGGATGGAGCAGACATTTGCAAAGGCAACGCCCCAGGTGGAGCTGCCATCACCACCTTGTTGTCATCACAGCATGCCACATGGGATTGCTGGTAATGATCCCACCGCTGCCAGCATTTCCCCTTCCCCGAGTGGTTGTTACATTGATGAATGATTTGAAATTGTGTCAGTGCCAGTGTGGGTCAACTTTGATACCTAAGTAGGAAGACTTTCTGAATGTCTCAGCATGCTGATGGGAAATGATCAGGTGCTAGATATGCAAATGAGATTGGTCCATCCTGTAAGTCCCCTACACACTTTTATCCATTTTGCTTTTGTTTTTCTCTGTATGGACCATAATGGAAGTAACAGGCTTCTAATATTTGTTCTCCACTCCAATTCTCCAAAGGAGATTCTGAGACAAAATTCTTGCACAAATAACTCTCATGAATTAGGCTTTCTGATTTTCTAGGGATAGTTTTGTTGGTATTACCTTGCCTTCTTGACGTTCACTGCTTTTGCAAAGTTCCTGTTCTGTCTTTAGTTAGTACTGGCCTTCTATTTTTATCTATTTCATTTGTATTGTGTTTCTCAACCATTTCTTTTTCTGCACTTCTATTCCTGTTTAATTTTCTTGAATGTTTCCTTCTATTGTGTAGTTATATTTTGCTCCCTGTTTGACTGTGTCACCTGAGGGTCTTTCACAAAGTGGGTTATGTAGAAACTCTGGATATTATGTTGAACCTGAACTGAGGGAAACTCTGACTTTTCTGTTCTCAACCCTGAGCAAGAGGTTTGGTTGAGCTGGTTTCAGAAACTGCGAACTTATATTGGGGGTCTGTTACCGCGGTAACTGACTCTGTGACGTAGACCTGGTCAACAGCAGGATTTTTTTCAACACACCCAGGATTACTTTCTGTCTCCTCCCCTTCATAAAGCTAAAACAAGGTCAATTTAATCAGACAACTGATCATATAATGCACATTGTAGAGAGATCTGAATGATGACATGTTTCATTTGTGTCAGAAAAGTATATTAATAATCCAAGTAGGTTTTAATGCAGTCAAATCAAATTTGCATTTGACTGTACTGTATTTCCTTACTTTGTATTTATAGATAGGTTATGACAATAAAGTTGAATTTAATCTAATCTTGTACTTGTGACATCCTAATTATTTTTAAAGAGCGTTGTGTACTTTTTTCTTTTTTTGTCACAATCAGCCTATATGATCCTATTCTTCTGTGCATAACAAATACTGTACGTTCATACTTCACACAAAATACCTTGGGTTATTAATTGTATAAGCTGATATTTACTTACAAATATCAGTTTTATTGATAACTGAATTGGATACTGGACAAACTATATCTTATTACATTAGAAACGAAAGATGCAGAACTGAGAGAATAGTGACTGACTCATAATTACCCCTGCCTTTTTTTCCCTTTTAATCACACATATAAATATTCCAGTTTCATTTTTTTCCAGTAGTCATAAAGTCATCAAGTAGCCCAGATAACATGATTTAAAAGTTGAAAACATTAATTGCTTAAAATAATGATTTTTCTGCTCAGACTTGTGTGAGTAAAGAAATTTCTCTTCAGCATTTATCAGTTACTGGATGGACTCATATTTCCCAGCTTGAACGATTTTATCTTTTGATTTTCCCATTCATTTAAGTTTTTTAATGTGAATACAGTCACCTGTTACGTGTATGCAATATGTTTTAGTCTACTTCATTTTCAGTCCTTTCAAGATTTTTTATTTTTGCCACAAGGACAAACGGTAAGTATTGAGAACAAATTCATTTGTCATTCATTGGAAAATCATTAAATATTTTAATTTGTCTACACATTCACTCGTGCTGCAATTGTCTCCCCCTGAGCTCTTTTCTTCACTGCAGCAGTGGTGTTGTATTTTTGCCTCGATATGTGCACTAATATGTCCAGTTCCAGTGAACTAAAATAGGAAGATGACTTCCGCTTACTATCCGTTGCCATGGTGAATCACGGTATCAGAGCTTCATTGATGATGGCTTTTCTACAGCCTCAGTAACTCAGTCAACATACTCAAAGTTGACTGAACCAACTCTAAACACCTTTCCTGAAACCCAAAACTCTGAGTTTCTGAACTTGTTGACTCCATGTTAGTTTTTGACTCTGAGTTTGTTGTACCTCATTTGTGACTGTCGCACAAGCATCATGTTACTCATAAATCCCCTCAGTATTTGTCGTCCCAGCTTTACTTTCTTCAGTGCCAGATTTTGATGTGTATGGGTGGATGTTTTGTTTCCTCTGTGTTTGTTTCTAAGTTCTGTGTGTGAATTTGAAGCCTTTTGAATTGGACCCATCTGATTCAACCAACCTGAGAACCAGAGGAAGTGGGATAAATGTAATGAATCATCAGATAAACAGGTTGGCAGCTCTTTTGAGTTTAAAGGGATGTTCAGTGTCACATGTGTTGGTTTTAATCAGACCAAATCAATATAATAACGTATTGTGAATTCATAACCTGCATCAGAGCAGTTTCTGTTCTAACTGGCGGGTTAAACTGTCTGTGAAATTATTTTCTTTTTTGCGATCATATCTAGGATAAAGTCATGCTGGAACAAAGTGCTGATACTTCAACTGTAAACTTCAAAGGCATCTTGTCTTACATAAGACAGTATGAACTTCACACAACTAATCTTGTCATGCTTTTCCTGTGTTGTTTGAATTGCAGCAGTATTTTTACTTTGAATTTTTTTTTTAATTATTTTTTTCACTTTGCCATTTGAACATCCTCTCTCCCTATAAATTAAGTGTCAGGGGGGATTTTCATAAAAGAAGTGCCAATTGACTTGTGCCAGTTCTCCTCTTGTATGAGTGTACACTGCAGCAGGAAGCTAGGCCTTAGTAACTCAGTTGATAATCACTGGCACAGTCTCAATTTACTTTCCTTATATTAGGTTTTCAATGTCTATAGCCAGCTCTCCCAAAGAGAGCCTGGCTTTTTTGTCCTGGTATATCCCCCTGGGTCTCTGGTACTGCAGATAAATGCAGTGAAGACCTGAGCATGAAACTAGTTTATGACACAATAATTTTGACTTTGTTTTGTGTTTGTGACATGATTTTACTCTGTTAAATATCTAGAACATCCACACCAGCAAGAGTCTGATAGTTTGTGTGTTGTCTTTTTTCCCTACATCACACAATCAGTTCTCATTAAAAATGTACCATTAACACATGTTAATCATCATATTGACCTTACATTAGAGACAACAACATGGTTGTAGTGTGGAAGAAGAAATACTGTATCTCACATACTTATATTATGATGACGGTTGTCTTTAGAGCACCACAAAGGAGTTGTGTTATTTTGTTTTTGTTAATTTGTTTTGGTTTGAATATTAGGTTTAATATTATTTCATTTCGTTTAATTGATTTTTTTTTTTTTTTTAGTGAAGTGTCATGTAGATCTTGCTGTGTCACGACCCTACCACCAGAAAATATAGTTTTATTTTTTAATGTTATCACACATGTATCTGTCAAAACATACCTGACATATTTCGATGGTGAACTTCCATGAAGAAGTTCACCGTTGAAACATGTCAGGTATGTTTTGACAGATACATGTCTGATGAAAATAAATTTTAACACTTTCGTAAACATAGACACTATGAATTTTGTTGGACTAACTTAAAGAAATGTTGTACTCCTTACCCGGTCATCTTTTGCACATCGCATGATAGCATTGTGTTACATATCAACATTGATGAAAAGCTCATAGAACTACCGTGGACATTATGACAGAAACAACTAACCTAATGACCTAAAAACCTAATGATAAAAAGGAATAACAAGAGGTAAAACGCAAGAGACTGACCAAAAGTTAATTTTGGACAATTTCTCAACCTCCACACCTGGCACAACCTTCAGAGCTAAAAACTACAAAAATTATTTTAAGCTGCAACAAGGAGACCAAAATTTGCATAGGCATCTGATGTAGTACATATTATGATGAAGACCTGTATTTTACTCTGGACAATCACATTTTTCTTACCAACTACTTTTGGCAACTAAGTATTAATTTCTTTTTTTTTTTGGGACAATGCATGTTAATGAACAGACATGATACAACATGACTGTAAACACACCAGATTGTAGCCAAGGCTAATTTCCATCCGTTGTCCCAAGGGCTAGGGTCACATGTTTTGAACTGTGGGAGGAAACAGGAGTACCTGGAGAAAACCCACGCAAGCACAGGGAGAACCTGCAAACTCCACACAAAAAGACTCCTGCCAGGAATCAAACCAGCAACCTTCTTGCTGTGAGGCAACAGTGCTAACCACTAAGCCACAGTCCTGCCCAGGCAGAAATTGTATTATCTAAAACCAAATTAACAGACTGAACTTGAAGTGAAGTGTCAAATACTGTGAGGAGAGAATGCTTTCCTTTCCATACAAGTTTTATAATTTACATTATAAGTAAACTTCCACAATGTAATTTTCAGTTACCATATAATATTGTCAAGATCAGTCAGAGAACTAATGCCAAAGGATGCTTTATATGTCAGACACTTGAGCAGATTACAGTTCAGTTAACTCACACAAAGAAGACTTCTAATGCTCTTTTAAAATTTAAAGACACTTGAGTTTGGGCTTCCAGGCTTCAGTCTAGCCTGCCCCCACTTATTAGACACCACATGGGGGCCACTAATGATACTGGGATAATGATAGGGAACATATCTTATAATACCCACTAAAAGGTGGACTTTGTTGTGTCTTTCATCATAAATGTGTGTGTGTGTGTGTGTGTGTGTGTGTGTGTGTGTGTGTGTGTGTGTGTGTGTGTGTGTGTGTGTGTGT
>JAOWBL010000004.1:3063179-3078522 GCA_028564865.1 Zenarchopterus dispar | reverse complement strand
CACACACACACACACACACACACACACACACCATTTTCTGCTTGCCTCCATTTCTTTTGTCTGTCTTTTTTGTCTGTGTGTGTGTGTGTGTGTGTATGTGTATATGTGTGTATATATATATATATATATATATATATATATGTGTATGCGTGTATATATATATATATATATATATATATATTATGTTTGTTTTTTGGTTTCCAGTGTATTACCTGGAAGGATGCTACTTGGTCAACAACAGGCTTTCAGAATTTTAAACAACATTTCGAAAGCGTTATTAATCAAGAAAGTGCTGCCTGTCTTCTAGAAACTGCCGTAAAATAGAGCTTGCTCAGCAGAGCAAACACGGTCACCCAAATTGAGGATGCAGATATGTGGAACAAGCAGCTGCACAGTCAGGTACATACTGTATGTGTTCACTTGGATTAAAACTTATATTAAACTGCCGGAAAAAAAGTCAAACAAGCACATTTGGTAAAGTAAATATTCTGGTTTTACATCTTCCCGCAGTCATTGTGACACTCTTCATTTTCTCCTCCAGGTAAAAATACCACATTTAAAACATTTTAGCACAGAGCAGTGTTCTGTTTGACTTGTTTAAAATCTGTCAGAAAAGAACTGGATCAACTTTTCTGTGATGGAGTCTCTGAGAAGTTGTTTTTGAGCTAGCAGTGTTTGTCACCACCTTAGCAGTTGATGAAATGCACAAAATGGGTTGACTGAACAAGTGAGGTAGTTGGTAGGAACACACCCTCCAACCTATGATGCTAAATTAGACAGGTGTTCCCATGTCTTTTGACCAATGACACATTCAACAGGTGAAGTGAAAATAGTTTGATATGAAGTTGGATTCAAAACAAAACATTACTGCAGCTGGGGAGGGACATCCCAAAGTAAACTCTCTGCTTCAGGCAACGGCATTACTTCAATAATTGGTAAGACTTCCTCTACCGGGAATCATGTCTGATGAAGACGGGAACTTCCTTCCACAGGGTTCAACAGTGAACTCAGAAATAAGCTTATACTTGTAATATGATGTGTCATGTCGCTCTGCATTGTGGCAGCCAGTGGATGTATGATTCGAGTACATATTTTAAGAATCAGTGCCCACCTAATAAAATAAATGTGTTTTAATTTTCTAATTTACTCGGGCACTTAAAGATATCTGCATATTGTAAAAATAATAGAGCAGGCCAGCATGGTTAAATCCAGCCACTTATCTAAAAAGCTCCATGTGTGGTCAGAGGCTGGAGCAGATGTTGTTCTTGTGGAAAGTTCTGAACTACTAACAATTTTTTAAATGCTGAAAATTTTGGATAAACTCACACATCTGATATGTATTCAGATAGCAAAATGATAGCTTAATACTGGTGTGTCAGTAAGCTGATGTAAAACTTGAGTTTATCTAACAGACTGAGCTTTATTTGACTCAACATTGACTGACCACTTAGCATGCAGGTGAAGCCGCCCTCCTTCACAGGACTCACCTGTCAGGGATCTTAGTGGCTGGAACTGCAGACTGTGGGCCTTTTTTTAGTGAATACACAGGATATTTGTTAAGTAATCAAGAGCATAATTTGGTGTTATTGGGTACTAAATGCCTCACAGTCAGTCAGCAATTTCACTGACAGCAGTTAGGAGGTGTTTTTTTTTCCCTCTGCTTTGAGGTTTATTTGTGAAATCGTGGCAGTTGACAACTGTTACTAACAGCATTTTTCTCACTCTCTCTCTCTCTTCTCTCCTCCTTTACTATTCCCATCCCTGTGGCTGTTCTCGCTCACCTCTGCTTCTCACTTCACTGTTCCTGATAGAGACCAGACTGATGCAGCTGCCTTCTCCACAGACTTTGGCAAAGTATGTCTTCAGGCAAAATATCAGAGGGCTCCATCATCCCTTTATGCCATTCAGTTTTCATGACTTCACATTTTTCAACTGTAAACTTCTGAACACCTCCTCCTGTGCACTTTGAAAAACTCAAGGAAGGCCTATTTACAGTGTACCCTAGTATATCATGCACTAACATGCAAGGTTGTGTTTGTATTTATTTAATTATTCATTCATTGTGAGAAACAGTGGATACGAATGCTGTAACTCCTTACAGAGTAGGTACTCACAAGCTTGTTGAAGCATTGACTCACTGAAGTTCTGCTAGTTGGGTCAATGTGTTGCGTGACTCAGAGAAAAATGTTTTCTCAGTTGGGATTTCCCAGTTCCTTTCATTTCTGATGGAGCTCCTTTTCCAGTTCTTCCAGTGTCCCAGTGTGCCACCCCTTCAGATGTCAGAGCCTGCATTCCTGCTGCATGGCACCGCCTCTTGGGTCACGCTTGTATTTTTCATCTAAAGCTAATAATAATGAGGCAGACCCACGAAGCTGCCTGGCAATTTTTCTTCCCCTTTCCCTTTTTTCACAGCTCACTATGTTTCCTTTTTGTTCTGCTGCACATAAAATCCCTATTATAGACCAGTCAGGGAGCACTGCCATCCCCTATTTTTCTCTAGGATAGTGATTTTTTTATTCCAGTTTAACGGTATGTCATATTTGCTACAAAGATGTTTCTGTTCAAGAGACTGTGAAACTTTAAGCGACAAGCTGCAAACTTCAGCAGTCTTGTTAAATAACATGTTTATGTGCAGAGTTTGCAGTTCACTTCCGTTTTCTTTAGTTATCAGGCTCATTTCTTATTTCATCAGTTCCAGGTTTGGATTGGGGAGCCAGTCATCCTCTCCACTTTTAAAATGAAACCTTAAACCCTCATTTTTAATTTCAAATGTAAAGACAGTGATAGGTTTCAGTTCAATATTGGACTGATAGGTAGCGGTAAGTGAGCAAGTATTTCTGAATATCAGAAAGAAGGCTGGAGATCCTGTACCTGACATAGACACAGAACAATCTGACGATGAGTGGAGTGGACACAGGGACTTTAAACCAGGAGTGACGATTCGATGAACCGGGTGTGTGATCTGTGGGAACAAACGTACCCAAGCTCTCTGAGAGGGGGCGAGGCTCAGATCCTAACATTTAGAAGGTAACTTGGATAATCCTGAGCCACTCATTTATGCTGCAACAGCTCACATCGCTGTGAAGTGCATTGTGGGGAGGGGCTGCCATATTTGAAGTCACAGGCACCAACAACAACAACACTGGCAGTGCTTTTCCATTGCTGATCCTGCTAAATATGTTTCAAGTGGCTTGTACACCTTGAAAAGAGTTTAAAAGAAGATGAATTTTACAGGGATGAACTTCTACTGAATGCAAGAAAAAGCTGTTGAAAAAAATGAATATTAATCGATGCTTATGAACTCTTAAAAGAAGGAGGGGTCTAAAGTACTGCAGCCTTATGATGTTTCTTAGTATTTTACGTATCTTGTATTTGGTGTCAGTTTATTAACTTGGGGCAGCACAGTGGCATAGCACTGTTGGCTCAGGGCAAGCAGGTTTGATTCCTGAGTCCAGCAGAAGTCTGTGTGGAGTATATATGTCTCTCTTTGTGCTATCGGGGTTGCGGAAGGAACAGTGTCCAGCAGTAAAACTGGAAACTGGGCCAAATCGATGAGCGGCCCATGATCCACTGTGGTTACTCCTACAAGATGGATTAACATGCAGTGGTTGGTGATAAGTCTTTCTAAGCTCACATCACTTATAAAATCACAACATTTAAAAATTGACTCTAGGAGTAAGAGCAAGCATGTGTTTCTGTCTATGGCACTATGATGGACCAGAGACCTGTCCAGGCTTAACTAAAGAGAGCTAGGGTAGGGTCCAGCAGGGCTGTGTAACCCTGAATAGGAAGAAGCAAGTATAATGGATGGATTGACATTTCCAAATGTGCTGATGCATTGCTGTGCTTATATGAAATCACTTTAAATTGCTTCTGTGTATGAAATGTGCAAAATAAAGTGCCCTCGCCTTGCTTTGGTTTTTTGAAAGGATTGTTTACGATTAAAATGACTGAATTGGAATATAATTGTATTGAACTGGACTGCATGTTGTTGGACTTGTATTGAACTTGCTTACTTTCACTGTAAAGGGCCCTGAGATTGCCTTTGTTGTGAATTGGCACTATACAAATAAACTGAACTGAAATTGAATTTTCTGAGCTCCGGTAAACAATGAATTAGGGATTTAAAAAAAAAAAAAGAAAAGAAAAGAGAAATCTGTTTAAGTGTTGGGGGGTGGGGGGGCTCTGATATGTTTGACACCAGGTCAGTTGAATTTTCAGCTCCTCACAGAATGCGCTAGGAATGGCACCAGATTTTCATTATTATAGAAATGGATTTTCAGCACATGTGGTGCCAATGAGGAGGGGTGGTGGGGATGCTGAAGTCCACTTGATATTAACTGAATCACCCCACAGTGGCTATTACTTGCACCACTACACTCCACAAACTGTTTTGACAAGCGGTGAGCCCCTGATGAACAGATGTGAAGGAGTTAAGAATTGAAAATGAAGCAGTGCTGCTACCCAAATAGAGGTCTGTCCATACTTTCAAGGTTTCCAAAATATGTTGAGTGAGAAGAAAAACATTGAACCTTTTGTATAAAAGGAGTGCATATATCTAAAAGGAGAGCAAAATCGGCTTCTAACTGAAGCAAACTCTCTTGTGAGATGTAGTTTGCAATGACAACAAAACTAATGGTTCTCTGCAGTATGTCCCAATGGATTTGGAGATGAATGCACTTCCTTTGGGGTACTTCCTTTCTGAGGTACTTCCTCATCTTATTACTCAGAGTCAATAAGTGACATTTATTCATTATGTAGTCTATATTACAGGCTGATGATCTGAGGCTTTAATAAAACATGGAGCTCGATCCAGGTTAAATGTGACTGATCAAGAGTGTGAAAACAGTTAATCCATCTAATTTGCTCTTGACAGACATGATGAATAGTTCATGAAAAGATTGTCCTATACATGGTCATGAGCAAAAATCAAGACCCCCCTTTTAATTCAATGTTTGGAGGAAAACAAAACATGTTTTTTTCTTTACCATGCCATGATTTCCTTCACAATAATTAAGCCAATAACAAACATACAAACATATTCTTTTAAAAACTATGGGCAATACTAAGTACCTCCTTGATTTAATTCCTTGTAGATGTTCCTGTGGCAGTAATAATTTGATTATGTTCTTTCATGTTTGCTGTGGAGGAATTTTGGCCCATTCTTCTTTTCAACTTTGCTTCATTTCACTGAGATTTACTGGCATCCACTTATATCAAGGGTGGGCAATAGTAGTCGCTGAGGGCCAGTGTCCTGGTCCAGCACACCCCGTGACAAATGACTATGCCATTAACAGACTTGATGATATACTGAGGATGACCTTTAATTAGAATCAGGTGTGTTAAAGTAGGGAACCATCTAAAACTTGCAGGACACCAGCCTTTGAGGACCAGGATTGCCCACACCTGGCGTATACACAGCATCTGTTAAGATATCACCAAACCATTTTAGGCAAGTTAAGGTCTGGGCCATCTGAGAACTTTGATTCTTTCATTTTTCTAGTTATGCTGATGTAGATTAGTTTGGTTTGTTCAGATGCAGTTTTGTGAACCTCACTTGTTCTTCAGTGTTGTTTTTTAAGCAGAAGAGTATTTCTCCTGGTGACCCTTCCAAACAAACTGTACTGGTTTCTGTAATTGTGCTGCCATGGACTTAACTATTTAACATGCTTAAATGCTTTATTTTGTGTTTCCCTGAGTGCATATTTTGAATAAAATTATTTGGAAGTGCACTTTTGGTTAGATTGGTAATTGCCTTTATTTGTGAATAACCTCCCTCATAGAATACCAAATTGTTTGGAAATGGTTTTATAACCATTTCCAGACTGATGTGCAGGAGTAGCTTGCATATTTCCCTCTTGGTATTCGTCAGTGCCTGAATTCTGAGTCATCAATGTCCAGTGATCATCAGAACCTGATGGCAACATACCATCTTAAATCCTTGACAGGGGGTACTTAGTATAGCCCACATTTCTTTTTTTTTTTTTCTTTTCTTTTTGACAGGTTATTTTTTCCTCATACTAAGACCTATTATATAAAATGACTATATCACAGGACTGTATCATATTTTTATTCCCGATGGGTGCATGTATTTTTCTTTCCAACCATATATGTGTAGTAATCCATGATTATATCGAGAAACTGACACATCTTTCTATATTCTATGCAGGTGCATGACAGAGGGCGCCCTTAGAGAGGGTGTTGGACAAAACAGATCACAGAGAGCACATCTCAGAGCACCTCGTCTGTCTTGATTGTGTCAGGAGGAAGGAGAAAGCCATCAGCCCACAGCACGGATATGGAGCGGGATCCACAGGAACAATGGAGGAAGAAAATCCAAAAGAATAGCACAGGTAGCCTAAAGCCCAGGTTTTACCTGCAATACAATTCACTACTGTGTGGTTTGGTTTGTTCTAACTCCAGCCTTCCTCCTCTTTGCTAGTCATCTCTGAAAAATAACAGTATGAGCTAACTGATGAAATAGAAAAACCTTTTAAGGGTTTTTTTTCTCTCTCTGCCTCTCGCGCACTTGCACACTAATGGATGTATTTTCCAGCTAAGAGCACACCTTCCCTAATGTCCTATACAGTATTAATAAACAATTTATGACTATCAGTCTTCAAAAATACTGACAGGCAAGATGTCATTGGTGATTTTTTTTTTCATTATTGTCTGTTCATGTCATTATTTTCTTCATTTAGTTTTGACTGTAAATGTCAGTCGATTTTATGCAAATGAGGTGCTCATTAAGCAAAGTGAAACAAATATGCCTCTAAATAATTGTACTGTTGTTCCAGTTGTGTTCCATTAACAAGAATTTCATTTGTGTGCATATGCATTTTGATCGTCAGAAATAAATCAAGTAAGTGGTTTCCCACTTAAAGATATATCATTAAATTGTTTACAAATGCTTTTTTATTAGAGAGTAAATCCTCTAAATTTGTGGAATTGCTCCAGAGATTGATGCAAATAGACAATGAAGCACATTGTGATTTAAAAGCCTGCGGGGCCTATTGATGGTTTAGAAGAGTAATATCTGTGAAACGAGCATGCTATTGATACTCTTTAATTTTTCTCAGTCATAGAGACAACAGAGTCAACAGGAAGCTGTCGGAAAGAGAGCAGAGATTTAATCTCAGCTGGCATTTGCAGAGCAACTTTAACGCACAATCGGCTGTCTGGCCCATTGCCAAGAAATCTCAGAGAATTGAGCAGAAATCAGGGAGCACTGAAATGTTTGGTGGCGAGGATTGTTGTCTGTTAGTACTTAGGTGCGCACCGCCAGCGAATACAATCGCCACACTCCTGAAGGAGCGTTTTGTGTTTGTGATTCCCTCTTTCCCTGGCCATCTGCTGGTCTATTCCCTTTCTCATCTATATGGATAACAAGACATGCACTGCAATAGCTAATACAACAAGTCTCATATGGCAAATGTGCACTAACAAGGTGGCGCAGATTGCAGGGAGATTCCTAGAGGCTGTGCTCTGCCGAGGGAAAGGGCCAATCATGGGAGTATGGAGCTGCAGCAGCTCCATTATGGATTATTGAGCTTTATGTTTCTTGTGGGAGGTCATACATCCTCTGGTCTGAAGATGCACCATTTTGCTTGCAAATAGATCATGTTTGACCAGCTTTTCAAACTGTAAATTTATAAACCTTTTAAATAGGTGAACATAAGGTCTTCATGTTTCTTACCGTCAGAGTCTGTAGGTAAAGAGAGCAAACAACTGGAATGCACTGGCAAAGTGCAGCTCCAGGGAGAAGGTTATTGGTCATGCAGCCTCAACAGGGAGAAAGATAGATGGGGAAATAAAGAGATGGAGAGATGGTGAGGGAGATTTCTCAGTGGTGCTTCCACTGGTAAAACAGAATGAGAGATCCGGGCTGGGTTGGCAGAAGCCATCCCTCAGGACCAGCTCTATGCTAAGATGGAGACGTCTTTGTGTCCTGAGGGAAAGAAGACTGTCTGTGTATGTCCAGATGTTGAGACTTCCATGGATGCCAGATGCCTGGAGGGAGCGTAGAGAACGTGGGTGTGCACACACATGCAGATTCTCCTTATATACGTGTTAGTCAAGGATTCTCACTAAATATTTCAAAGAGCCAGGAGAGAAAACAATGGGAAAATGGATATCAGAATCTGGAGCAGTAGTCCCAGAAGAGACTCCCAAGGACCCCCTTCTCCCATTTACAATAGGAATGAAATTGTTTGATCTTCACTGCTCCCACATCTATTGTTAACTGCTGTGAACCTAAACCCGCCCAATTACATTCACTGTAGCACCGTGAAACTGTTGAGGTAAATAAATATGAGTCGGAAAAATAAGCAGAATCAAAGTATTTACTCATGCAACCTGCAAAGTACCTCATATCATCAGGGATACACAGCTAATTTGTAGCATTTTCATGCACCTTCCCACTTCAATTAGTAGTTTTAAAGAACAGAATCTCCAGCACCCAGTCATACACCTGACTTTCTAACTTTTCAGATTGACTGATTATTGACAACTGTAACTGCTTCTCTATTTCCAAAGAAAAAAGGAATGGTTTTAATGTGGTCTAATGGTACCAATAGATGTACAGTGCAAGCTTAAAGGGGAAATATTATAGAAAAAAGGTAAAAGAAGAGATACCATTCACTAAGCTGTTCAAATCTGTAGGATACTGTGACATCATAGGCCCAGGTTAGACTAAAACTTTCCAGCCTCCCCTTGTTTATGTCTACCCAATTCCTCACCAGAAAGTATTTGTTCTGTCTAATAAAGAGGTAGTATAAAATTATAATACTGGTATTAAAAACACCACACACTGCACAGGAGATGAGTGGCTTCGACTTGTGTATCAAACTCAGCGCCCCTAAAATCAGCTGTTTTGAACAGAGCTGTAAAGAAGTTGTTGAAAAAGATGCAGTTGTACATTATCTATATTTTATGTTTACCAAGATATGTCAGTCGTTTTATCAAGACCCCAGAAAACAGCACCAACAATGAAAAAAGAAAAAAAATTCATTTAGTGCTGTTTCTAAGAGAGCTAGATGTGGATAAAGTTCTACTTTTTGAATGCAAATGAAAACAATGCTTTTTGAGTAGAAGACAAGACTTTTTCTTGAGCTAATTAATTAATCATGGCTGCTTTTTGATGAGACAGAATCTAATTAAATGTTATACCAAAGAATGGATTAGTTTTGATTAGAGGCTGACATTTAAAAATGGGCATGTGGTGACACAAAAAAAGGAATTTTTCCAGCAACTTGTACTTGGTTGTCTAATGTGTTTACAAACTTAAAAACTCAGACGCTGCACAATTCTGTTGTTTGGTTTGCAAACATAGAGGTATGAGAACAGTGACATCACAAATTCTGAAGAGATCTGATGAGAATTATCCAGCCCCACCCATGACTCTGACAACACTCTGCATTCACTGTACCCCCAAAGGGGGCAGTGCAAACTGTCAATTTAATTCCAAACAATGCACAAGTTGCTCATTTCATTATATCTTCATCATATCCTCACAAACAAGGCACCTACCCCAGAGCAGGGACTTGTCTCTGCTCTTTCAAGATCTTCTGCTCTGCAGAAGCTCTGGAGCAGTGGTCTTCAACCCTGGTCCTCAAGATCTGCATGTTTTCAATGTGTCCCTGCTTAATGACAAGCAGATAATGATCATTAACTAGAATCAGGTGTGTTGATGCAGGGAAACATCTAAAACATGTAGGACAGTAGATCTTGAGGACCAGGGTTGAAGATTACTGTTATAGAGAAATTCTTGTTCCAAGGTAGTTCATGGTACTGGAGATGCACCTACAGTGGGACATCAGAGTTTATCAAATAGAAATTCACCTAAAGGTGTGAAGATATGGTTGAAAAAATGGGTTCTTTTTAGTGGTACTTTGATAAAACCATGTCACAGATCTGTCATTTATACTTTAGGAGATTGTGTTAACTTGCGGCAAAAGGTTGATGAATGAGATACCCTCGATAATGACCTGGATATATTGTCTAGGCCAGGACACCTGTGTCACATGTGTAAGACAACCTTCATAACAAGTATTGCCATCAGTTTCAGCTCTCTCTCTCACACACACACGAAGCAAGGTGTTTCCTTATCATGATCCATAAACCAACCCATTCATTAACACCATTTCCCTTTTCTGTGATCCCAAAACAGTTCGCTATTACTTCCTTTTTTCCCTATTCCATTCTCCCATTTCTTGTTGTGTCACAACCCTTCCTGCTCTGTTCCTCCGCTGGATCAAAAAGGAACTTCTCTTCTGGACTGCATACTGTGGAAATGGTCTTGTTAATTGCTCACAGCAGTTGGAGGTTATCAGCTGACTGGCAGTGAAGATCTGAATAATAAGCTGAACTAAAAAAAAAAAAAGAGAAAGAAAGAAAAAGAGAGAAAAAAAAGCCCCAGGCAAAAATAATTAATACTGGGAAAAAAACCTCTGCTTTTCCACCAGAGGGAGAAGAGCTTAAATGAGGTGGTTGCAGGTTTAGGGGTGACTCATAAATAGGAGCAAAGGCAGTGGGTTTGCTGGGCTCAATATAAAAGGTTGCCTTAAGCATGCTTATAGCTGGCCTTTTCATGGAGATTCATGCATTTCCATAATGCCACTTTGTGATAGTCTCTGTCACACACAGACACAAACACTCACGCACTTCACAGATTCCCACATCCTAACCACACAACCAACTCGCAGCTTGATCTGCAATGGACAGCACATCAATGCATGTATAGATTTTCTCCAATACCATTTTTTTTTTCAAATGACCTTGCTGTTCAAGAAAGAATTTCTGCAGAGGTGGGTTTTTCAGATGTATTTATTTCATTCTGCTTCCACAATAACAGTAAGCTGATTTTGGTTTTTGCATTCACACCCAAAGGTGACACCAACCATGAACCCCCTGGATTGTTCATCATTGGTTATTTGGAATCCTCCCAGTTTTGTTTGTGTGTTCATTTCCGTTCATTATCTCAAGGAATGTAAGAATAATGGCTGGAAATGTGGAAACATTTTGAATCAGTGCTTTTAAGGACGTTTTTTTCAGAGACAAAAAAAGCAGTGTGGTTGAGAGCAGAATTCTTCTATCATCTTATTTTTCTGATGGAACCCTCCTTTCATATTTGCACACACTTTTTCTATTAAACCTCCTCTGTTCACCCTCCACATTATTGCCTCCAGGCACTCTAACTTGGGGTCTGAACTTATTATGCCTCCCCACTCTCTGAATTTTGGTGCACACGGCTTGAGAATGGAGAAAGAATTAGCTCGTTTTACCTGCGTCAGCTCAGGGAAGGGTTATGCTGCAGACAGCTTGGCGAGAAAAGTGTAATGAGGAAGCACCGGAGGTGGCCTCCTGCACTACAGACAGGTTTCTCCTGCTCAACCAATCAAGACTGATGTTATTTTGGCCTCCACCGCTGCAGGTGAACTCCACAGGAAAAGATTTATGTAAATGATTTGCTTTTATTTTTTTTTCTTAGAGCTCTCTAAGCTCCCTGTCCTCTGCCAAACTCGATCAACATTAATGCTCCATTGATCTCTTTTTGTCTCTTATTTCTTCCCGACTTACTTTTCATAGCAACCGTGCAGCTTGCACAGTACATTTCGCCCGTGAATATTGTGCTTACCTCACTAAACACTCAAATGTTCTTTTATAGAGCACACAAGAAATAAACACATTGACAGTTCAGTTTTATGACAAATGGCTTTATGTGCTCCAATTGTTGTGACTTTTAGAGGGCAAAGAAAAGAAGAGCGCTGACAAAGAGCATTGAAAGACGATGACAAGAAGGGGCGTTTTTCTTATCTTTGAAAGGAAAGAGGGTTCATTACCTGTGGGACTTCGGCAGCGGGATGCCTCAGCAATGTTCTTTTTTTTTCCCTCACTGCTTGTCAGAGCTCTGGTGTTGCTACATACACTTCTGTTGTGTTTTTAGTCACTCCGGGATTTCAGCAGCTCCAGCTGGAGCTAGCCAGGAATCAGCTGTGACTGATGGCTCTGTCTGTTTAAGAGGATGGAGGGGTCACCAGGGTTCTCAGCAGTGATGCAGACACTTCTCTCCTCAGTGCCTTTGACTCTTTTTTTTTTCTGTAATTAACCTCTTCGGGAAGACTGATGCTGGTAATCAAAGCTTGGAAAGTTCCAGCATGAAACTTATCTGCCCATTGAGCATACAGTTTATTTGTCTAATGAAAGCTGTCTTTCTATATGCAGACCATGAAGATCCACAGAGTCCCTGTAGCCAAAAAGTGGCCTTAAGCTACAAGGTCAGACTCAAAATGTCATATTCAGGGGTATTTATCCATGTAAATAAGTTGTCTGCAGTTTGGATCCTGATTTTCCTTTCTGAAGGAAAGTCAGAATTTCTGTTTTGTTTTTATTTATTTATTGCCCCCCCAAAATTTTTCAAGTATTCAAAGACATCAGTTTTTTTTAATGCAATTTAATGAAGTTAGAAAATTTAGTTTTTCTTGCAAATTTGTTTGCTTCAAGGACTGAATTGCTAAAATTTTCCCCTGTATATTTATGAGTTTTTTAAGTCACAACTTTCAAATTTTCTCTAGTAATTGTGCAAGTTTATAAAATCAGGAATACTATGTTTATTTATTTCTTTTAATTGCAATTTGGGAGTTTGTAAAGCCAAAAGTCTTGCATTTTCTCTCACAAATTGGGGAGTTCAAAAAGCCAGATGTTGTCCTTCCTCCACATATTAGGGCTATTTGAAGGGGAGTGCACAGTCATGCTAGCTTCAGCAAAATTGACATTAGTCAGCTACATTTATATGTATTGCCTAACTTGAATTCTATGCAAATCTGTGAGTTTATCAAGTCTCAAATTCTCAGTTTTCACTTGCAAACTTGCATGTTCATAAAGTCAGGAATACAAAGTAGTTTTTCTTGCAATTTAGTGATACTTTTAAAGTCAGAAATTCTGAAATTTGTCTTGAAAATTTGCCAGTTTATAAAGTCAGTTTCTGAGGTTTGACCCCACCCAACAACTTATTGTGCATTTCTTTCCCACCAGAGAGCTTCAGTGCAATTTATGATTGTTGGTTTTGTCATCGTTGTTGTTTTGTTTTTGTGCTAATGCAACTTCAATTTGAACTTTAGATTCACTATTCTAGCCTATTTTCTTATTAAAATAAAACAGATCATCTTAAAGGACTTAAACTCCCTGATCACAATGTCATTTTACAAAATAGCCCCTGTTCAAACAGTCATTCCTAGAGTCCCCCCAGGCCCCCTCACCCCCAAAATTCAAAAGTCAACACAAGACGGAAATAGGCCCTTCTGAATATTTCAATTTCTTTCACCCCTTTCATCCCTGTAATTCCCTTTGTAATAATTTGCTTTACTTTACATCAAACCAACTTTAGTAATCCCACTGAGAGGCGATCACAATTTAATGGCTATAAGCCGAGGTACGACTTGCCAGATTCCTTGGTACCCTTTGTCATTTCATCTCTAATTTTCTCCTCTATGGTCTAATTCTGGACCTTGTGGCCTCATTATACAGAAACAGACAGGAAGCACAGACATAAATAAAAATAATCTTATTTTTCACATTAGACTTCTAAGGGACAAACAGGCCTTAGTACTCCTTGGGCAAAAGCGAACCCCTCTGAGTGATGTCCCCAAACAGGCAGATCAAACGCCTCTCCTCTCGGCTTTCTTCCTATCACTCTATTTTGGTTGTCTTCTTTCATGTTGGGGAGCAGTGGCTTAAGTGGCTCAATTGGAGCTCTCTGATGGGCTCTCAAATGAAGCCAGTGAGAGCCTGGGAAATAAACTGGTTCATTCCGTGGCATGGATTCCCATGGCGCCCCCTGCTGTTTGATTGCTGATCTGCACATGTCCAGTGAAGAATGAAGTGCAGAGGAGGAGGAGGAGGAGGAGGAATGGCGGAAGGGGGGCAGAGAAAATAAAGTGCACAAGGCTGGCTTGAAGAGGTCACGAAAAAAGGGGGTTGGGGGTGTTGGGGTGGGATGAGTCATGCGGCTTTGCTGTGTTGGAGCATTTACATTTCATTTCAGTCGATGAGAGTTTTATATATCCTAAATGAACACTCAGTGAAAGGAAGGGGTGGAGGACAAAAAAGGAATGCATGAAGCCACAGCTTCTCCATGTGGACATCTTGTGCACAACAACTATTATCTATCTACCTGCCATCTATTACCAACACCCAGTCAAAAACCCACACATCAACTAATGATCAAGCATTGGGCGTTTCATGTTGTCATTTTCTTTTATCTGCACCTTTTTGTGTATTTATGTGTAGCTGAATAATGTTTATTAGCAGTGTGGTGTTTTGAGGCATGTTTTTTGCTAAGAGGATGTGTGACTCAGATTGTCTGGACTGGTCAAAATAACATTTGGTCAGCTTCTTCTTATTGATTCTTTCCTTTTTCAGTCTTTCTTCGTAAATTTGCAGTTGTGTTTAAGATCATTATCCTCTTGGATGACCAGTTTTGGACAAGTCTTATACTTCTGACAGATGGCTTTAGATTTGACTCTTGATTTTCTGTTAGATGCTCAGGTCTCATTATTGCAGAACAAGCCCCAACCATCAACCCTCCATCACCACAGTTAACATCTGACACCAAGCATTTGTGCTGACATGAAAGCATTTAGTTTTCTCCAAATGCAGCACTGGGCACAATGGTCAAAAATCTCCAGATCTGGCATTCTGTAAACCTAAACCATGCCGCCATGTTGTCATTAGAGGGAAGAAGCTTTCTTGTGGTCACTCTTCCAAACAAACTATACTTGAGAGCTTCTGTACTCGTATGGACATGATAACTGAGTTCAGTCTGAGATGTAGCTGTTGTTTTGTTTTTTTAACATTTAGACTAAAACTTGCATATCATGACCCTGGGGACATCTATATCTAGGAAGTGAGAAGTCTTTCTCACTGTAGGATGATAATTGAAAATTGTTTAGAAATTCCTCTATGATCTTTCCCAGATCGATGGGCAGCAACAGTTGCTCCTCTAGGATGATTGTAGATACCCTTGTCTTTGTGTTAATGCGCACCAACAAACTGCCACTGTTTCTGTTTTCCTAGAGGTGGGCCACACTTGCAGATCATAAATTCATCCATTTAATAAATTACTGAATGAATTAATCATTTGCTTATCAGTACGTGGGTGTGACTATCCCTTTTAGGAAGCAGTAAATCCATCCATCTTCTTGACCCGTTGTTCCATTTCTGGGTCACGGGGGTCTGCTGGAGCCTATCCCAGCAGACCCCCGTGACCCAGCCTATCCCAGCCCATCCCAGGCGAGAGGCAGGGGTACACCCTGGACAGGTCACCAGTCCATCGCAGGGCCACATT
>JAOWBL010000004.1:3046452-3056676 GCA_028564865.1 Zenarchopterus dispar | reverse complement strand
AGAGCACTTTAATGACCACAGAAAAGCATATTTGTCTTGTCCTGAACAAGTGCGCAGTTGGCATGCGTGCTAAGGAAACAGCCTGTGGTTCTCTCTACCTTTTTCCTTTTATTTGTCCTTTCACTGCTCACTGGTGCCTTTGTCGTCAAATCAGAGGAGAGCCATTATCAGTACACAAACCCTTCGTGACCCTGATTCTCTGGACCGACTGCCTGTAAACTTCTGGCCTGTCAAACAAGAATCCATTGTGGATAGCTATTCCCACAGCGCCTATTATGCAAATAGTTAGGGAGGGGTTGAAAAACCAGGCTGGTATTCAACAAAAAAAAGTCATCTGGTTTGTAGTGCTTCTCTTTTGTGTTTGTGAATAATCAGTGTGCTGAATGAGTTTCACTATAAGGTTACATGTTTGTCTACATCTGCCATTAGAGTCCTAGTCAACAAAACTCTTTACATATTAGTTCAGTCTATGAAACTGAGAGTACATACAGTTGCAATCAGAAATTTACAAACAGTTTAGAAAAAGAAATTTCTTTTCATTTCTTAGTTTCTGACAGTAAAGTTGAGGTAACTTTCAGGTCAATTAGAATTCCTAAAGAGACAGAACGACACATGTTTGGAAGACACATCTTCAAACACAAGGATCTCATTGAATGACATGATGGAAAAACCACATAAAGTCAACCATGACATCAGGAAAAGAATTCTGAACCTTTGCAGATATCTGAAGGTCCCTCATTCATTTGTTCATACAATAATATGCAAATTTAAACAGCATTGGAACACACACCTGTCATACCATTCAGGAAAGAGGTGGCTTTTGCATCCCAGAGATGAACCTGTTTTAGTGCAAAAGATGCTAATGAACCCCAGAACAAAAATGAAACACCTTGCACAGGTGTTGGCTCAACCTGGGAATAAAATATCATCATCCACTTTAAGACATGCTCACTACCTACATGACCTGAAAAGCCTCACATCGAGAGAAAGGCACTGCTCCAAAACCACCATACAAATGCCAGATTACAGTTTGCAGCTGAACATGGGGACAATGGTTTTAATTTATCAGCTGATGAGCCTAAAATTAAAGTGTTAATTCATAAAGATCAGTTTTATGTTTTATGGAGAAAAGGGGAAACTTGCAATGCTCAGAACACCATCCTGGTTGTGAAGCATGGGGGTAGCGGTATCATGTTTTGAGGCTGCAGGAAGTGGTGCATTTCACAAAATATCCTGGTGAAGGTTATGCAGATAAATTGAAGCAAAATCTCAAAATATCAGCCAAAAAGTTAAAGCTTGGGTTTAAAGACAACAAATTGAAGGTCTTGGAGTGGCCATCATAAACCCCTGACCTTAATTCCTGAGGAAATTTGTGGGCAGCAGAACAAAGATATGTGCAAGCAAGAAGGCCTGCAACTTTGGCTCAACCCCACCACTAACCCACCGATGTATGTAAACTTCTGGTTGCAGCTTCATGTAACAGTTTCTCCAGCCCCAAAGCAGCAAGTTGAAGCCAAAAGGTTTTATATTTCCTCTGTTTCCGAGCTCAAGGCTCCAGCTCAGCCGTTTGTGATGTATACCTACTATAATGGATCTACTAAGTACTCTCTGTGGACCTGGAGGCAAACAGCCTAGCCTATGCTGGAGACACATGGAGGCATGCACACATTGCTACAGTCTGTCATTCTCAGTTTATGGGCCGAAGTACCGACAGATACAATGACAAAGTGTAGTGTAATGGTCCCCGCTGCTCCCACTAGCAACAAACAGCATCACCGTGAACAAGTGAGCAGTCACTGAAGGAAGGAAATGTAATGTAGCAGGTCAGCAGAACAGAGCTGGAGGGGAAAACTTTAATTATGTGCAATCAGAAAATGAATCCATCCTTAAAAGTGAGAGTGGGGCTGATTATGGAGTTGAAATTTTCACTTGTTTCATGGACTGTTGCTTGTGAATATGGACATTTATGACTATTTTCTCTTTCTGTTCATCTATGTATGTTTCCATTTAGCAACTTGACCGAGGAAAGGGAACATCATTGATGGCTCATTAGAATTCATTACTAATATCTGCTTCACCATGAGGTTCACTGAGCTCTACAGTACACCCTCCATGTCCCAGATGTGCAAAGTAGTTGACTTTCCTGAGAGACATGCAAGTTACCATTTAAACAGATTTACTTTGAGAGTCAGTGTATTTATGTGGACAGCAATATGGTGATGTCAATCTACTAAAACCAATAAAACTTAAAAATGTAGCTGGAAAATGTGTAAGAATGAGATGAATTTGGAAAAGGATGCAGCCAAAATGCTCACGCCTTCCTCCTAACCTCAAAACCTGCATCATACTTGCATGAAGGTGGCCCTTTGGGACCCCTGTGCGCAACTCACAGCAATCTCAACTTGTTCAGAAGATCCTACGGCTTTTGGTACATTTTGTCGGGCTACATAAGTGGCGACTGTCCAATATCTCCAAACATCTGTGTCTTGACCGTTTCATATTTGTGGAAACATTTGTAATTTTCTAGATGGCAATCATGGTAAGAAGACCGCACCTTCTACAGCAGTAGCTGCAGGAAGAACAGGAAGAAGATCTAGAAGTTGTGGCCGCTGCTGTTGTTCGGCTGCTGCCAAGCAGTGCATGTATGACATACTTCTGGAAGTACGCATGAAGATGTGTACTTCTACCTTACGCATCTCTGTTCGAAAGGCATTCATGGGAACACTGTAAGGGCTAACTTAATGTGTTTTTGCGCCATACTTACACGAACATTGTGCATTGATGTTACCAATGTATTCGTCTATCAGCCCCCCAATATGGCTTTTCTTGGTGCTTTCGTAGAAAATCTTGGACATGACCATCGACCTGCCTACGAACTTAGGAATGGGCTGTGAACGCTGGATTCTTATAAAGCTGCCTCAAGGAGGATGTAGGAAATGGTCCAAAAATCGTTCGTCGCATGTTCACAGCCTTTGGTACGGGTCATGTGACCGAGGCTTAAATAGAAAAAGTTTCAGTTGTTGAACACAGTGCAGTGTAGCGGTACGATTGATAGGAATTTGGTGATAAACTGATATTATAAGCAAACTGCCACTCCAGGAGAACTCTCTGTGAAGTTTCCTGTGATGATGAGGACTCTTATGTTTCAAGATCAGGGACAGTGGAGATGATGTCCTTAAGTGAAATAAAAGACACAGTGAACAACAGTTCAATCAGTGTGAAGACGTAAGTCTGTGATGTTCTCAGCTGCTTCTTTCAATTTTACATAACCATTTCATCCTTGAGACTCTGAGGACTTTGTTATTATGCCTCTCTTGGTTTTATTGTCAAATCTTGATAAATGTCTTGAGTGCACAGTGGCTCAATCTGTCATTTTCATCAGCATGACTGAAGGAAGTTGTTAAAGCTGAAAGGACCTCTGTGTAACTGACTGGATGACATTTCATGTCTGAAAAATGACTTAAAACAGTCTAATAACATGAATGGTAATGAAAAAAACTGAGACAAAATAAAATCAGCAGATATGTCAAATAATATCTTGTTGTCTCTTCCATGGAAACTCCAGCAAGCTCTGGTGTGCATGCACATGTGCATGTGTGCCATTGTATTGAGTTGTGGACTATGCTCAGTCTACCTGAAACTCTTCTCCTGAGCCCCCGGATTGGATGTTTGACCCTCTTTATGGCTTATTTACATCTGTTTCTGATAGGCCATCACTTCCAGTCATGCTTTTCTTGCCTAGGGAAGCAAATTAAAGTGGAAGGTTGTAAAACCAGGAGTCAGACTACACATGGAACAGGAGCCAGTAAAACGCAGGGGAAGTGACACTTTTTATAAGCCAGAATTCTGCTCTGCACTCGAAGATATCTTATCAGTGAGTCTGTAAAAAAGTAGTCTAGCTGTTGGGGTGGGAGTTAAAAAAAAATGTGATAGCTGTCGCGTTAACTCCGTTCCACCCAGCTTCTTGTCTGTGCATGTTTTGAAGGCATCCCAAAGTTTTCTCCTGTTGTTCTCAGCTACATAGCATGCCTTCCTCCTCTCCTTCCTCTGTTAAATGCACGCTCCCAGTGTCACAGGAGGTGAGGACTATGGTTATGGATGTATACAGCTGCACAGCAACACGTTTTTACAGCTTTATGAAACTGAAGGATTAGCTTTCTGACCGTCTATAAAATTCCCTCGGTGCTCTCTTACACCGGGAACAGGAACAGCTTTCCTGTCATTCAGGATACACACTCACACAGTATTCCGGACATCATGCCTCTGGGATCTCACTGTGGGAAACTTTGAGGGGGAGTGTTCAAAGCTGCAGAAACACTCGGAGCTTGTGGGACGGACTCAGGGCATTTAACAGAAGTGGATGTTTGATGGTTTAATCCTCTCTGTTGGCTGTAGGAAATGCTTTCACAGTGGAGTGGTTTTGATCCTCACACAACCCAAGAGAACTTTGAGCACATGTAAATATCTGCAAGGGGACTCTTATATGAAGTTTGTGATATACTGAGCCTGACTCCATGAGAACTTTGCCTGGACTTTATTTGCACTGACACCACAACAAGAGGGGTTGTTTCCAGCACCGTGTTCAGCTGCTGGTGGGCTCAGAGTGGCACCATGGCCGGGGTTACCAGGAAGGGATCCGGGAGACCCTCTTACTACTACAGATTCCTGGGCAAATCCCGACTGCAGCGTCAGCGAAGCCGGTCCCGCAGCCGCACCAGGCCATCTGCCAACAGGGGTAATAAATACTACAACTGCTTTGAAGAAAGAAAAAAAATAAGAGCTTTGCTACAGTTCCAGGATCGAGAACAGTCTAGTAATGTTGCAAAGGCTGTTTGGATTTGAATCCAAACACTGCACTAACTCACTGATAGAGACTGTGTTTGTGCCCCTAACTCGCTGGAGGAAGCTCATATTTGTAATGGAATTTGCAGATGTTATCTTTATTCTGTTAAAGCAACACTGAGTAAAGACTCAGAAAAGGCAGTTTCCCCCTTTTTAAATGTCTATTCTGTTTTCTGTGCTGTTCACATGAGAACCGTTCTGTTGCTGGTTTTATTTTTAGAGCAGCACTCAATTGTTGTGAATGTTCTTGCTTATATTTCTGTGCTCTTGCAAACAGTGAAGTAACAGTTTGCCTTCAGTATTCACACAGTGATGCTGTTTTCACACTTGACGGCTCCCAGAGATGACCTGTCAAGTCCCACCCTGCTCAGGCACTATGCCTGCGAGTATTTTTTGCTTTTAGCAAGTTTGAAAAGCTTTAGGTCAATTCAGTTAATTTTCTGCACTGCATAACTACTTCTTTTTCTTTTAGTCCATGTCCTCCAGCAATGCCTTAGTTCATTTTTCTGCTTTTCTGCCTCTTAGAAGTGCTGCCAGTGTTTGAACTGCCAGATTATAGAGATAAGTCTGCCCCAAAGGCTTTACTTAACTTACTTGCCTTGAGTGAAAAGAACTATCACTAAGTCTTTGACCAAGTGATTTTTTTTTTCAAAGAGAGGAGCTGTAAAGTGCCAATAACTATATCAAGTAGAAGACAGTTGCATATCTGTTGCTCCACTGTGGATTTTATAACTTTCTCCATGTGTTTTTATAACTTTCTCCATGTGTACAGCAGTCCAAGACAACAGTCCCAGGCATGCTTCCTCTACTTCAAATTTCCTCTTGATTGTTCTCCTGTGAGTATCTGTAGTTAGTTTCTGTTGTAAGAGACAGACAAAGCGAGACATGGTCATAACAGAGAGAAAGAGAGCCAAATGTGTAGGTGACTGGTTTTGTATGTCTTCGCTCTGATGAAAGAGGAGCTTTGAAGTCTCCCCGCTCTATCATTCGCTTGTCTAAAGAGTACACCCGTGCACATGGGCATTTGAGCTGGAGTACAAAGACGTGTACGCAAACACTCTCAACCTTGATCTTTGTGGCTCAATGCAAGCTCCTCTCACCAAAAAAAAAAAAAAAAAAAACTTTTACGCACCGCCTGCATTTTAAAACAGTAACACACTGAGACAAGAAAGGACAGACTGCGTCCAGATGAGGCAGAGTTTTTTTGGCAGCTCTGAAGTTTCTAATGGCGGCAACATAATAATTTAAACTAGCCATGTATGTGCCACTGTTCAGAGTATCAGCAAATGTGTTTCCATTACTTTTGAAAATATGCCTCATGGAAATGTATCAGTTTAACAAAAATTTCAGAGGTTATTAAATGGTGCTTTTCTGGTGATTTGAAAAAAAAATACTTTACTGAAGTTCAAGGAAACGCCAGGTAACATGACATACCATAAAGAGCCAACTGTTGCTATTCACATACTTGTTACATCCATAATTTATGTGACATGTTTGGTGTGACCCATCACCTGTTCCTGGGTGGCTCATAACTGCATTTGCAGGTACCAATACACTGAACTCACACTACCTGTAAACAGCCAGCAGTTTACAGGTAGCATGTTTATAAATAGCTATGGCTATTTGCTGCAGAAATTTCTGCAGGAATATTTTCCTATTTGTATGATGTAGACGGAGCAACAAGAGGAGCAGTCGCTCACGTAACTCATCCAAAATTGCTCGAGTCAGTCTTAAGTCTTGAATTCACATCTTCTCTGTGTAATTGTGTACAATGACCTCCCAGAAATCCCTCAGATATGACCAGCTCCATGTATAAGGGGCCTGACTTGGTAGAGTTTGTTGCTGTGCAACAATCCATCTGTGTTTAGAGTAAAAATAATGTTGGCTAGAGTGTTTGGAGAATAAAATGTAAACCTGCCTAAAATAAAGATGCTCTAAATATGCATTGTAGTTGCTCTTGGACTGACTCATCGCAACGTCACTGTATAAGATGATATAAAAGACAAGACATGTGGAAATTGAGTTTTATTTCAATCTTTTGTCCAAGCTGTCAACAAACAAATGTAACAGAAATGATTCAACATGGACTTTTCTTTTTGTCATTCATATTATTTGTTATTGGTGTTGTTTCCGAAGTAAGTTAGGAAAACAGCCATTTTCCAGAGTTGGTTACGTGAAGTACTTTTACAAAAAAAAAAGAAAGATTTTGAATTCCATTGTTGGCACAAGAGACCAGTAGAGGATTTATAACAAGGGGGGTAAAAAAACAACTATTCTGTACATATGTCAGTATTGTTTTACCACAAAAGTTGGAAAAAATAAGGAAAGAAGCTTTGACCTCAGCAGTTATGTTTGTGTGTCAGTGGTGGTTGTTGGGGACTCTACATGGGGGTGTTGTATTTTGGAGATTGTCTGGACTCTCTTTATTGTTCTTTTACACCTTTTCCTGGCTCATACATCTGCTTTGTGTATGATAACGTGCCTTGCACCAAAGGTAGATTACAGATCCATAGATTTAGAAGAGCTAAGCAGAAAACTGCTCTGTGGGCCCTTGGGGTTGTGATAATTTTCTTCAGTTGCTGTAATGCAGTGAGAATGTTGTGCAGCTGTCCCAGTGGAGTCTCAGTGTCCCATTAGCCTCAACAAAAGCCTTTTTTTCCCCCAGCGGTTGGCATATGTGGTGTTTTAATAGCTGATGTTGAATTTACCAAGTAAAAAAATAGGAGGGAATTTGTTAAACTTAATCTCTTCACACTTATTTTGCTTTCTGTTCTGCCATCTATAACCAGTTTGCTGTGTTTGGTTTTTGCCAGCCTTTTTCACTTTGGTGTGAAACTGCCTAAATGAGACTCTCCAAGAAATTTTGTCATATATTCAGAAGCAAATTTAGCAATGTGAACCTTGTTTGCCATGGTGAAGTTTTCTCAAACCCTTCAAACAAGAAGTATTTGCTCAATAATTATCTCAAAATACTGCCATAAACTTTAGCATTAAAGTTGCTTACTAAGGCCTAAAGAATCTCTTTTGTTATCTTTGCTATTCCTGTTAGCATTGCATCATCTGGCCTCAGGGTAAATTTGATGGGACACACGCTCCTGGGCAAGACTGATGACTGCCTTTAATGCTTTTTACTTGTGAATAATTGTGTCCTTTTTTAACCCTTGTTAGATTGACAGGCAGCCACAATTGCTAAAATCATTGCTGATGTCTTTCCTCATTGGCATTGTGTTAAAACACACAAAGGCTTCTGTAAAAACAACTACTTTTATAAAGGTATTCACACTTGCTGAGAATTAGTTAATCAAGTAAATCTGATTAAAAACATCTGCCTGGTATCTAATCTTTTTATTCCTGCAAAAGCAGCAAGAGTTGCTTAGTGTTTCACACCGTGTTTCTTCATTTTAGTTTAGTTTTTCTAAATGAAATCATTGCACTCAATAATACATCATGTGTTCTTTACTTTATGAAGTATTTAGCAAATTCTAAAACCTGATAAAACTTGTATAAAACATAAAACATTGGAAATGAAAGTTGTACTCTATTGTATATACTCTTTCTATATACAGAGAGAGAGAAAGAGAGAGAGTTTGTGTGTATATATATATATATATATATATATATATATATATATATAGGAATATAGAGTTCCATCACATTCTGCATATAAAATTCATTGAAATGAGTTTTTGTGGTGAGAAAAGGGAAGTTTCCTCTAATAATAAGTTCTACTTGCCTGAGGCGAGATGATACAGTACTGAGATGTGTGCCATATGAGAATCCCCACAGCAAGGTATAAAAACAGTTTTTGTTCACACTTCAGCCGCGAACACGTCCTTGTCTCTATCGTGAGGAAGTTGCTGCACCCCCTCCTGACGAATGCGCTCCCTCTTTCACCGATCAGATTACATGAGCTCATGTGTTTTTGTTTTCATGGCATGTGCATATATGTGCATTGTTATCTGTGAATGGAAAATCTTGTCTCGACCGGGTTGTCTCCCACGTTGCTGTCAATCCATGTCTCTATCTCTGCCATGGCTGGTGACACTGATGTGTAAAATTATTGTTTATCTCACAGAGAGGATGGAAGCCAGGTAGGCTCAGTTAACTTTCTCCGCTGTGATGTCTTCATGCAATCAAAACCTTGAGCGCAAATAATATCAGAATACCAGAAAAGAACTGATAATTTACACACATTACTGTTCTTGGTATAATGGAAAACTTCCATTACCCGTAGGCCTGCCACTGCTTCCTGGTGTTTTTACTGCTCCCAACAGTGTGTACGTTGTGTTTTACTTCTCTTGGAAAATAGCTTGACATTGTGTTCTCGTTTTCTTCTACAGATGTCCGTTTTTTTCTTGATAACCTTTATATTTACTTAAAAACTGACAAATCATGTCCCGGAAACTGTGTAACACCAGACATATGTGTCACTGTCCTTCTGGGTTGCATTTATTTCCTTTCTTTTAAGATATCATTGTTTTCTGATATCTCTCTTAACCCCCATCCTGCCCCAAGATCTATCTATTTTTACTTCAGGCAATTCAGTCTTGAAGGAATAAATTGACACTTTTTTTTCTTAAAAAAAAGCTTTTATGTTTACCAAAGAAAGCTCAGTAGACCCTTGTGCCACTGAACAGAAAGAAGAGGATATATAAGGGGTGGATAGATGGATTGCTTACTTTCATTAAAAATATTATCATTTCTCACACAACTCAAAATCTTCCTGTGGAGACAAGACTTTGTGTTGATTAAACAAAATTCCTGCCAATGAGTGACGTAATGTGACTCCTACAATAGCTTATGAATTGGTTTAATTCACTGCAATGTTATGTCAAACTCTGGAAGCTTACTTTGTTATAACTCGGTCATATAAAATAGCATTGGTGTTTTCTTATCAATGTTCTGGTTTATTTCTTATATTTACCTATTAAATGTTAGATAAAGTTTAAGATTCTTTAAATAAAATTGAGGTATATATTATAAATGCCCAGATATGAGAAATAACAGAGTACAAATACTTCGTTACTGTACTTCAGTAGATTTTTCAGGTATCTGTCCTTTACTTGCGTTTTTATTTTTTACTTTTACTCCCTACATTTAAACTGAAAAATCTGTACTTTCTCCTCCTTACATATTCACAAAAAGGTAGTTACTTTTTTCAGCCTCCACACATGATGTAAAAGACATAAATAACTTGAGTTTTTTTGCATCAGAATTTTTTAGTTTTGCCAAATTATCAAGAGATGTTTATCATTGGCAAAAAAAAACAAAAAAAAAACATTTTACTTTTTTACTGAAGTACATTTCAGACCTTGTATTTTCTTACTTTTACTTGAGTAAAGAAGGTGAATAGCTACCTGTACTTGTATCAATCATTTTTTT
>JAOWBL010000004.1:2980746-3046352 GCA_028564865.1 Zenarchopterus dispar | reverse complement strand
ATTGGGACTGATTCAATAGACTGAGATTACAATCATGCACTCAAGTGTTTTATGCACTTGTATACACACACACACACTCACACTTGGCTTGCAAAGAGGTAACACAGTTGCTCTGTAAACAATGTAATGGAGTAAATATTGATGGATTCTTTCCATAGGCATCAAATTCCCTTTAAATCAAGTGCAACAAGCCGAAACAGACGGGGAGCTGCCGAAAACCTGCTGTGGTCCACATCGTGTGCATGTCAAATCAGATTATTCTAGTCCCTTTGCTGTCAAGCAGAGAAATATGATCAAATCAGAGAGCTTCAGGTTCATGCTAACATGCTAACTTCCACTGACTCTCATGTCTTCTCATAACAAGTTAGTTATGAGAAGACAATACAGGAAAAAAACAGTGATTCAGTAATTTGACTTCTATTTTTTGCTTTAGTTTGTTGTTAATATACAATGTTTGCACATCAGGTCAGAATCAAAAACATTCATTACCCGGGGTAATTCATTGCTAATAAGGGGGAGTTCTAAAAATGTATAGTGGTTTTATTTGTTACAGCTGATATTAACAAGTTCTTAACAACATGAGAATTTGGTAGAAAAGCAACATCCAGTTGCTTTTCAGGCAGAAATCATCAAAAATCATCTAGCCAATGATCTCTTAACCAACTTCATTCCAAATTTGTGGAACGTGCCACAACCCTTTGATTAAGAAAAGGGATGGATGTTACATCATGAGATGAAGTTGAAGTGACAAATATTACATAAATTTGGTTTCTACTGTCTTTAATGTAAAAGTTGGAAGCTTTTATGTTAAAGAGAGGCTATACTGTTCTGTAACTTAACTGTCTGGTTTCATTTGTAGAGACTCGTCCGTACTCTCATGTACCGACTTGGAGGATGGTTTCGTAGATGCTCGCTCTCTGGCATCATTCACGTCTCTCAGACTCTTCCAGAATCCTTATAAAACATGGCACAAGTGTCATGAAACAGTTGAACTCTTTTAAAAGGAACGCTGTTCCAGCCAGTAGATTTTTACACAATAACACTCTTTCAGCATAAACCGCATCCCTGCTTTGATTGTCTTGCTGTACAATGATTATTATTGTACGCTTTTGAAACATCTGCTAAAACAAAGAGCGATCATAATACACTCAAAAGGGAAAAAAAAAGATAATTCCACCATACTCGAGCATCTTTTGTTTCACTTCTCTCTGCAGCTATTTCCACGCTCGGCTGAGCCCTCATCTACCGGTGACCTTGGCACTTGTTTGGCGTACTTTTCTCTTCACTTTCCCCCTCATTTAGTTTCATTCTACTGCTTTTTCTATCAACTCATGCTCTGCCACCTCCACATTTGTGCTCCAATTTTTCCATTTATCCTCCTCCCGTAAGTCATCCCTCCCTATCAGCCGCTCGCTGTTATTTTCTCCTTTTTTTTGACTGGTCTGTTTTATATTTATGTCACTCTCTGTATCTCTTTATTATTCCTGGTCGTTCCACGCAGCTTCCCTTGTTTACTACACTGTCTCCTTTTCCATCAAAAAGTCTCTGCCATCTTTCAAACATCTCGTCAGGTTTGTGAAGGAGTTCATCTGCATGTATCGTTGAATAGAAAGCCCCTCTGCTAATCAAAGCACCTGCCCACACTCACATGCGGATTGAATTGTGGATTCACACAGCCGGGAGAGATTTGATTTAGACAGCCTCCCTGTCAAGAGCTTCAGGTTTCTCGTTCGGCAGCAGCAGTGACTCAGCTCTGTTCTTCAGCTAAAAGCCCCCCGACCACCGTTCGGCATCAGTAGTAGCCCCTCTGCTGCCCACATCTCTCACTTAAATATACTGTGTGTTAGATGCACACGGTAACTATAGTTGAGGTTGTTAGAAACGTTAAACAGAACAGCTTCTCTTGCCGTTCTTTTTCTGATTTTTTTGAAATGCTTGGATGGCTTCCTGTGCCTTACTTACGGACATTTGTGCAGTCTTCCCATCCTTTGTTCTCCCTCCTGTTGCGATGTGAATAATTTTGCAGCTTAATTCCTCCTCTGTTTTTTTAGACTGACTGTCCTTGAGACGGTTATGGGTTTACAACAAAAGCTCATAATGTTCATTCTCACGGTCAAATTCATTTAGAAATGGGAATACACTGCTGCATTGCTTCTTTTTTTCCTCTAAACCTTCTGAGATGACCAATTGCTTTGTTTCTGATTGTGAAATAGTTTCCTGTTCTTGCTTGATAAGTGATTTCATTTCATGAACTCTTAAATTTAGCCCCTGAGTGACGGTGGATTCATGTTGTAAAATACAGGCAGCATGTATAGTGTCTTGGAATTATCTTGCTGAAATAAGCAAGGCTTTCCCTTTAAAAGACATTGCATGAATGGTATCACATATGATTATGAAACATATAGCATCATTATTTTATTTGATCATTGGAGTCTTCCAGATTCTGGCTTTTGGAGTATGCTCTGATTACAAGCTGGGTGGTTTTTCTCTTTTTAACAGTGTAAAAGCAGTATCTGTATTTGTGACAATTGATTACAAATTCTTCTTCTTCAGTTTTACCACTGTTTCACATCAGTCCATCCTAAATAAACTCAAACACAGAGAAGGTGGTTGTGCTTTTAATCTTGGTCATATGTGTTTTAATTTTCAATGTTCACTTAGAATATGTCCACATAATCTTTTTTAGAGAAGCACTTTTTAAAAAATTTTTTTAAATACAGAGAGGACCTCGGTGTAGTTTGGAATAGAGTTAAAAAAAATATCATCAAATCTGTTTAAGTAAAAAGCAGCAGAGTCCATAATGTGCTGACTTTAAGCCTCTAGTCTGGACTGAGCTCCAAACATCTCAAACACTTCCTGATCAACTCCCACAACTGTTAGATTTTCCAGTTGGTAACATAATTTTCTGTTACCTTGGAAACTATTCAGACTTTTTAAAGCTCCTTGTAAAGTCATACACAACATTTCTCGGAATTTATATAAATAAAATTAGTCATAATTTAATGTTTATTTGTAATAAAGAGAGCTTTTCTGCGTTTACACTGATTGTTTGTTTCTTGTTTTTCCACTATCCTCCTCAAGCTGTCTCAGTAGTGTTTCTACTTCTGATTTTTAACAGCTCTCAGTAGCTCTTTCATTTCCTTTGAACATTGCATTTTGGAAAAACAATGTGCCTGAACATCACAATTAAAAACTTTAGAGATTTAACGACAGTATCCCATGTATTAACGTGCCTTAAATCTCCCATTTATAATAATACACATGATCTGGAATTCACTGTATGTGTCCAGATAATGGTGATAAAGAATCTCCTTATTAGCTGGAACTTAAGTGTACTGACATAAGCAAGTCTTTAGTTCTCCGGCCAGAGGGCCTCCTGATGGCAGGTGTTGTTCATCAGGATGCTCTGTGATCATTTGCCAAGCCGTGAGGAAGTCACTCTCTAATTATCCCCGTTCCATTGTGGCTTGGGGAGACTATTCACACTGTAGGTGGTAATTATTATACAAGTGTGTTAATGGCCTGAATGGGATGCAGGGAGGTCTTTTCTATGTGTAATTTGCCTCTCGGTACCGTATGAAAAGTGTGAGAATGGCAGAAGGTTAAAGCACTACAGGTAATATCTATTTCTCCTCAGCGTGTTTCCTCAAACTTTATTTGACCTTGTGTATTAAAAAGCTGCTGTGGTTGATAATAACAGGAGGCTCCGCCTGAACCTTTTTATCGGTTGAGCTCATAGTCCTGCATACGTTTTATTAAATTCAGCCCTGTCTTGAACAATATTCTTTATTTAGTCTTTTTTTTTTTTGCCTTCTTTAAAATCTTAAAGAAAAGCCAATTAGACATCCCTCTACAAACTTGAGACGCCATGCCATTTCTGCACCAGTAAACTCATTGGTTCATTATCTCTCACTTTTGGTGCAAGCAGTTGCCATGGAGACAAGGAGGTGCTTGGGAGAGTGTAAGTGCAGATGTTTTAATAGAAAAACACACTAACTCGAACAAAAAGGGATGGCATAAGTGATGAAAACAGGATTGACTGCAAACTTTCACAAATTATTGTATAAGTAAATATTGTCCATCAGTTTGTTTGGAAAATCTTTCTCTCATCTTTTAGTCAAGGTCTTAATTCTGTAGGTTAGAGGTCACTGGTAGTTTTAGCTTCAGGATGTTCTCCCTCTAGCTTTGATGTGATGTGTCATCATTTCTAACCCTCATCCATGACATTACCTCATGTGATTCTTAGCTGTTGAGCCTAAATGTGCAGTTGTTCAAAAGATAGTACCGTCTCCTTTTTTCCCCTGTTTGTATCTGTGTGTAATAAACAAAATAAAACCTTTTTGATCAGAGGGGGTCAAAGTATTAGGAAAATACAGTCATAGATGAAAAACATAGAACTTTTCACCACAATATAAATTAACAAAAGATGGCAAAAAAGAAAAAAACTAATGTGGGCAATACCAAGTACCCACTTACCCACAGTGAGCTGATTATCAGCAGGTGTGGAGACCTCTATAAAACCAGATGTTTTGGCAGTTTGCTGGTCTGGAACTTTCAGACACACAGAATGCCAAGAGGGAAAGACATAAGCAGCGGTCTTAGAAAAGCAATTGTTTCATTCAAATCCCATCAAATTGACCTGAAAGTGTTAACAAGAGTTCCATTTGAGGCCCTAACAGCTTGAGTGAGCATGATGACGATTAGAAGAACACAAGAGACTGTTCTGTCTAAGAAGAACATGAAAACATATCTGAGGCCACATCTAATCAAAAATGCAGACTTCTGGATCAGTGTCTTCAGGACAGGCGAGACCAAAGTGGAGTTGCTGGACCTTAATGTCCAGGTGCCAAGTGTGGCAAAACCTAACAGCGTTTCAGGAGAAACACCTCACACTCACCATCAAAAGCATGGTGGCAGGGGAGTCATGATTTGGGGTTGCTTTACAGCAACAGAACCTCTCTGTATACCAGAGAGTCAGAGTGCAGATCTCACCCTAACTGAAATCCTGTTGCAAAGCTGAAACCATGTTGTAAAGAAGATTGAGCCAAACATTTCCAAGATCCACTGGAATCAGACTACTTTTAATTTGTTTTTTATGCAGAAACATAAAGCAGTAAAAGAGGATGTCCCAACTTTTTATCACTCTAGACTCTGTCCTGCTGTGCAGTTCAGTTAAATGATTGACATCTGGAGTCTTGGCCCTGACATCGTTTTATTGACTGTCTCTGTCCATCAGGGCTTTCTGAGCCGACGGCTGAAGGGCTCCATCAAACGCACCAAGAGTCAACCCAAACTTGACCGCAACTCCAGCTTCAGACACATCCTTCCTGGCTTCAGGAGCGTCGACAACGACAGGTAGGCATGCGTTCATCCTGCTGATGCTGGAGCATGATTGTCCACACAGTCATTTTGGTGTCTCTGTACAAATATATATGTTTATGTCCTTCTCATTCTGGAGGCAATGTTTGAGTGCTTCTTGCTTCCAAGCTTTTAAGAAGCATATTGTCTAAACAATTATCCTGCAGTATTTTTGGAACAGAGAGCTCACATCCCAGAATAGAAACACCAGGTTATGGTTGAATTGGCGAACAGGTGTCACAGTATTACTTGAAAGACAGATGCTTGCTCTGAAGAAGCAGTTTCTTGTCAGGATGGAGGACATCAAAATATAACTTTTAATATTAAAAGCTGAAATGCATAAACAAAGAATGTGACAGTGTTGCAGCACATGTTGGCTCGTCCTGCAGAGGAAGAGAAAACAAAACAGGCTTAAAATATCAAACTGCTGAGCAAGCCCCAAAGCACTGGGAGGAGAGCGGTGGGAGGTCATGACTTGAAGCATCACCATCCAGTCAAGTGTGTCAAGTGCAAGTACACGGTCTCAGTCTGGAGCTGAATTAGTCGAACTTCCTGGAGGAGGTCATGAAGCTGTCATGAAAACACCTCGCTAACAAAAACATTCACCGCAGGAATTTCTGTCACTCTCAGTAATACTCATTATATTTGATTCTTCCATTTTAAAAGCTAAGATGATGTTTTTCTTTTCTTTTAAATACTTGTTAAAATACTGAGGCAGATTGCAGACATTCCTCCCCCTAATGTAACTGTAACCCTAACCTACCTATAATTTCTAGGGACAACAAAGTAAAGAAATGAGGAAAATGAGATCTTTCTATAGCCTGCCTGCCTGGAAGGAGAACCAAGGAAGTATGTTCAGAGCCTTATTTAAAAAAAAAAAGGAAACCAAAAAAAAAGAAACAATAGGATAAAATGAAATCTTTCTTCATTCTGAGAACACTAAAACATGGGCCTTACATGCTCAAAGACAACGCTTATCTTTGTCCAAATGACAGAGTTTCAGCAGTTCCGAGGCTTTTAAATTTCCAGGTCACCTTCACAATCATTCATAAACTAAACATGAGCTTTTAAAGACTTTTAATAATAAACCTGTCACACCGTATTAGCACAAAGGGACATAAAAGCTTTCCACTGCACAATCTAGCTGACAGAGAAAGTGTTTGAGTTACCAAAGTAAACGATTATTGTGTTGCTTGTTCAATAATATTTGGGTGAAAACTGTATCATATATTACCTTAAACATGAAGGAAACTTCCTTTGCACTTACTGCATGAAACAGGTTACGTTTGAGCAGCAAACAGAAAAATGTTTTGCTGGTGTTTTTGCCTGTAGCCTCACAATATGGTGGCAGTTGCCCATAATGCACTGGGGCCCATTTCTGAAAGAAAAAGGAACATTTGGAGAACTTTCAGTGCATCTCTGAGTCTAGTTTAAGTTCAACAAGATAAGTGGCAGGTTAACGGAGGAGGACGGTTATATATGCAAGATCATGTGTTTTGAGCATAACATCAACTCCACAGTGGGTCATCCATAAAACATGTTCACATCGCACTTCAAAGCAAGCAAATTAAATGCATTTAAGATTACACTTTAGTGCTTCTCTGCTTGGCTGTGAGAACTTCAGTGCTAATGCTTATGATGTGTATAGTGTATGTTATTCACCACAGTCCCCAGGATGCATCGTACTGCTGCCCATGGGAGGTACAGAAACGCTGCGGCGTCCAGCCACTTCCCATCATTCCTGTTTAATCCTTCGGCCCTTTTCAAAAGAAGGAAACTGGCCATGTCTTTGTCATTCTCGCAGTTTCAGCATAAATGCCAATCTGCTGCACCCTTGAAGAAATCACAGCTGATGATCAGCTGTTGTGCCCGGAGCGGTGTGGTGAGCCTTCAACGGGAAAGCTTTGTGTGTGGAGGAGGGAAATTTCCCATATCTTGCTTCAGAGGCTGGCTGGGAAGAAAAACAGAGGAACGAATGAATCGGGTTCCTACAGTGTGTTTGGATCTGGGGGATGTGGATATGTAAATGGGGAGCTGCTGCAGGTAAAACCGATGTTAGAAAAGTAAAACAAATTTATGAGACTGAGTGGAGTGGTTCCTTCATTTCCATTGAAATATGCACAAAAATCCTCAGATGGGAAAATTATTGAGATGCAAGATATTAGTCATGGTTCAGCCCATTTTTGCCAAGAAGTCACACATTCACTTGTTATCTCTTACCTAAAGGTTTTCACTGTGGTTATCTGGTTTTTAAGCTCCCTGGAATAGTTCGATGCTTCCGGCTGTGATAATAGCCACTTCATGCTAACTTCTACTAATTTCCTAATTTCCCCAGGTGTTGAGCTGCCCGGCAAAAAGCAGCTGAACACCCCCGCCTGCATCATGAGATCAATTAGGATTCCAGTCCAGGCTGCGCGGTCCTGTAATCACACTTTCCACTCCGGATTTTTGATGGTCTCCTTTCTGTGCGTGCTTGACTAACAGCCATCACTCCCGGTTACCTATTTTCTTCTTCTTCTCTGGTAAAAAGCCAAGCTACCCATCTGTGGGGTTTAATTAAAGAAGGTGCTGCTTTTGCGGAGATATTCCATGGCTTTTCATTTCAGAACTTGGGGCCGAGTTACCGCCTTGCTTCATACTTTTAATGAGGCATTAACATCACTGTCAAACTATCACAAGGGAACACCGGCAGTAGTTCAGTGTGGAACACGGTGAACTGTTCCTTTGCTTCGGTTGGACAAATGAGCTCACCCCCTCTTGTCTTCCCTGCTGTCTTTTCTTTATTCCTCTCTCCATTTGTCCTTAATATCATCCGTGTTTCTAATTTCTCTGCCTTTTATCAGGCTCATCAACCTCCAGGTTTACTGAACCTACTGTGTCTCTTTTTCTCTGTTTTTCAAACGGTTGATAAAGTTTCCAAAAACAGAAACAACTGTGACCACAAGGTGAAATTGTTGGCCTCTTTAACACATTTTTTTTCTTTTTTCCCCATAATTAATTTGCTCTGGAACCCCGTAGATGTTCAGGATTTATATGTTTCTATTTTAAAGCAGACAAACATCTGACAGGAATTTAGGCTGTCATTTTCTTTCATCTCTCTTCATACTGAGAATCACAGAAAAATATTTTAAAAATTGACTTGTGACTCATTAATATGTAATGATGGCCCTGATTTCAGACATCTTCATGTAGCAGAAGAAGAGAAAAATGCCCTTTTAGAGTTTGCAGCCACTGAGTTAAACTCCCCTGTATACCAGAATATTCCAGAAATGAGCTTGAGGCCGTCTGTCCAAAGGCCATCGCTTGGCTGAAACGTGGTCACGTACCAGGAACAGTGATCTGAGATGCAGCAACATGAAAATAGTTTAAATAAAAGTCCTCAACAGAGATGAAAAGATGAGGCATGACCTCGAGAGAGATGATTGCTTACTTCCTGAAGATGTAACAAATTTGTGTCTTGTAAAATCGGTTGTATATTTTAAAAATGATGCAAAATTGGAGAGTAACTCTAAGAGGAGTCAGTGATGCTCTTTATCAGATGAACGCAACCTCCCCACGGCGCTGAAAACACTAAATATGAGAAACCCAGAAGGGATGTTGAGCTACAGGAGAGATGGAGGGATGAAGGAGGGAAAAAAACGCAGCGAACTATGACAACTCCCTTGTGTGGAGATGTGGAGGCCTGAATTAAAGAACAGAATACAAGAAGGGAGAGCATTTCAAATATATTACTTATATTGTTCCACTTTCGCATGGTTATGAATACATGTATGAGGTTAAGGTCTGCACTTACAGAAACCATTTTAATCGTAATTATTTGAGAGAACGCAGCAGCGGGGCCTCATGTGAAAACACACAGATACATTTTGATTGTGGGAGTTTCACACAGTGAAAACACAGCGAGACTGTTGGACCTGGCAGCCTGAAGGAGTCTCAGGAGGACGACTCGCTGAAGAGGAGCAGCTGGATTTTTAAAATGAGAAATTAATCCGTGGACATGCACTGAACACTTGTATCTACAGCAACACAGTGATGTGTCAGCATAAAGTAAACATGGAAGAGGATAATTATACCTGTTCTCAACAAGCATGTTTATTACACTTTACTGTGATGTAAAATCTGTTGGGTTTTTTTTTTTTTTTTTGAGGAATTCCTTAGACATTCAGAATCAGTGTGTCATATATAAACAGTAACAGTGCAAAATTTACATACTTTCTTATTTTATGCACAATTTTCGGAAGATGAACTCTGATGGAGGAGAAGCCAGTGGCTACTCAGAATGAGATGAATGAATGAATGAGGCACTTTAGTATACAGCTAGGAGTTAGAGGAGAAAAAATAAAAAGGTCCATTGAGCTACACCGACTTTTCAACATTTAAAACAAGTCAGACCTCATAAGTTCTTTGCAGAACATATTGGAAATATCCAAGAGCCACTTTTTCTTAACAACCAAGATGGCTGCAGGGTTGTTGCTGGTGGTTCTGACTCCTGAATCCAGCAAAGGGTCATTTATCCAGGTCTGCTGATGGCCATTTTGTATCTTTATTGCCGATGTGAGTCTGGTTGCTCCTCTGCCCACATTTCATGCTTCTCTTCTCTGACTGGTCGAATGCCTGTGCAATGATGTCCAGAGGCAGTTTCCTCTACATCCGTTGGTACCACCTCCCTGGAAACCAATGTTTAATCCAGAGGAGCCACATGTTGACAGAAGAAATTCTCAACAAGGTTAACCTTTTCTAATGTCATGTTTTACTCAGGATCTCTAACTGAATACAGAGTTCTCAGTTTGTGTAAACCTTTTAGTAACAGACAAAATTACTGAACTCAATGCTTGGAGTTGGAAGTTGAAATGCAGAATGTTGCAACCAAATCTGATAAATCTGCTCTACTGTCTGGGCCTGTTTTAGTAAACATCTGCCTAAAAAGAAAATAAGCACATTTCCCCACAGGTGTAGGGGGAAAAACATTCTGATACTTGATTTGGTTTGTTTTATCCACCGACCTGTCGATGCCCTGCAAGCCTGTTGTTGCTCACTGATCAGCTTGCATTTCACAGATCTTCTGACCCTCGCTGGTGTAGCTGCTGCTGCCTCATCTCATCGCCGCTGACCTCGTCTACAAGTGGAGACAAATATCAAACCGCTCACTGTATGTCTGCCTTTTGGATTTTGCAGCAACTACAGAGTAGCTGTCAGTGTAAAATAACCAGAAGTAAAGTAGAGCTGACCACTTGGCGGTCTGTACTTGGAGGATAAACATTTTCCAGTGAAAGGTTTGCTTAATTAGGGGAACTCCGAGGGCAGCGGTGCTCGCCTTTGCCTGCCTGGCGTGGGAGACTGAAGCTATGTTTGATTTCTGCTGTTCATAAGGATGCAGGCGAGTCAGTGCACAGTCCTACAGACGGAGCTACCGTTTTCCAACCATGAGCAGCTGGTGACTGAAACATGCAGGACACATGGAAATATTTCAACAAAAGCAGCCAAATATAAAATATGCCTTCAACACTGCTATCACAAAAGCTTCTAGTCATGTCCCGCTTCCTGAGTCCCTTTTATCTCTGACGCTTTCCTTCTCTTTGCATCACACTTGATATCACTTGTCATTGCAACACAGGGTCCGCCATGCATTGTTTAACTTGGTAATTGCACAAACAGGATGTGATTGAGTTGGATCTTGACTGACACTGACAGAGGAGCGTTCAAACTTACTTGATACATCGTTACACGCACATGTACTGTACATATACTGCAGGGACTAGAGTGGCTTCCCGCATCCGTCCTGCAAGCACCCAAATCGTTTCTGAGTTTATTACGGTCACATGCACCGCCCCTTCTTTTCTTGTTCTTTCTGGCTTCTTACTAAGAGATGAGAATTATTGTTCTTGTAGGTTTTGTGGCCACAGCAAAAAGCTGAATGGAACCGACTAATTGTGATTATGTGTTTGTGACTCCGTGTCTGTAATTACATGAATGTGTGTGTTTGGGTAACAGCAGTTTCTCAGCATTGTGCCACCAATGACTCATGCCTTTTTGTGGGAAGATTGCTTCTGTAAAGAGCAGCATTTTATGTCAGTGCTTGCAAACTTCAGCTTTGCATATTATATTCTGTTTGAGGAAAAGAAATTGTTCTGGCCTCTTTTTTGTTTTGTTTTGTTTTGGTGTACTTTTGTTTCATAATGCATCAAATTTTTCCAGCGGTTTATGAGTTCAGAATGCAGGACCAGTTAGTTGTTTACAGCAGAGGCATGCTGTTGTGGTTTGTTTGGTGAAATAAGCAAGACCGTCACTGAAAAGATTTGATCTCCTTTCTTCAAAACCATTATATTTTGTTCGGCGTGGATGCTCCGTTCGCTGGTGTGCACGTTACTAACTCCAGATGCACTAGTGCACATCATCACTGTGCACTTTAAGAAAAGGTGCAGATATCATTTCCACATTCTCCTTCACCTGAGTCTTAAATGAGCTCAGAAACGGAGAACAGGTGTATTAGGTCGTCTTTGTCTTTACATAGTTTTAACTTCCATTTGTGAATAGAGCAGACTGTGTTAAAGGGATGGTTACAAAGATAAACTGAGTTAGGCGCTTTTACAAGTGTGACTGAGCCCATTCAGTGATTAATCCCTGCTTCAGTATTGTGTCTTTTTAATGCAGTATTACTGAAAGCCTGAAGATCCCAGCCGCTCTGTTCTTGTTTGTATCCCTGTTCCTTGCAAGCATTCTCTGGGTCTTTTGAGAAAATATTTAGATTTTTTTTTATTTGCTTGACTGATTAACTGACTGGTCTGCATGCCGTTTATGTCAGGTTTTGGCGTGGAGGAACCAAATGCAGCAGAAGCGTTGCAATGAGCACGATAACGGATGACAAAATGATAACGGACTAGCTGGGGAATAGGAACAATATTCTTTATAACTGGTAAAATATGAACACAGTTGCTAAGGAGACACGGGTGCAAACAATCAGACGGAATAAGAGGAAGAGGCGGACAGAGATGGAAGGACAAACTCTTTTAAATCGAAACACTGGACAAAAGCAAGAAATAAAGAACAACAAAAGAATACCCATAACCCCTCATAAGTTGATTGGTTGACTTTTTTGTCAATTCAGTTTTCTTTTTTTTTCAAGTTGGCTTGCATTAAGGACCTGTTCTTGCAAGGATTCTCTGAAATGTCTGGATCCTATAGTGAGATATTCAGCTTGCATTGTTTGTTTGGCTGGTGGGATGTTTTTGTTTGTTTGTTTTAAGTTGTTATGAGTAGTCAGCGTCTTACCTGCACTGGCATGGATCATCTTGCACTCAGTGTAAAGAAGCAGACAGAAGAAGTGACATGTGAGTCAAGATAACTGCTGCTTGGACCAGAGCCACCAGGAAAGTACATCTAAAATAACACAAACTTCATTTCCATTTCAATTTTTGTAGTTCAAGCCAGCATTAAATTGTCAATTTTTGTACTGGATCACTTTTGCATCAGGTGGTTATTTACTTTTTCACTACATTTTCTGACTGACTAAGTCCCTGCAACACTACCAACATAATTTTGAGGTCTGAAGTGTATGAGATGGCCAAAATTCAATCTCAGCTAAACCCTACAAAGTCATAATGTTTAGACGTTGTTTGATTGCTCCTTCCTTGATCAGCTTGGTAGAACTTTCAAGACAGAAAGCAAGAAAAAGATGATGGGAAGAGAAGAGCGCTGAGGAGGGAGACATCCATCCATAAATTCAATAAAGTGATGACATTTAGAGTTATTAAATTCTGTAAACACTCCCCAGGTGGTCCAACCGCAATATCCTTTTCCTTCCTTTTTCTTCCATTTTTCCTTCATGTCTCTCTCACTCAGTCACTGACATTCACTTTTTGTTCTCTCAGCATCCAGAATCAATCAACCCTTCTCATATTTTTAAACATGCCCCTCTTTTTTTTTTTTTGACTCTCTGCTCGTTCCTTTTTCTTTGTTTGCTCAGGCTGGCTGTCATTTGTCATTTCGCTCGTCTTTTATTTGCTTCTTTCGTGCTAATAGTCGTTTTCAGAGCTGCAGCTCACTGGTGGATTTCTGCCACATTAAATCCAGTCCACAACTCACAAACTTGTCCCTCGATCCTCTTTTCTTTGACCTCCTTGAATTCATTTAATGTTACAGCACCAGTAGCGTCCCCTCTCCCTTCCTCCGTGCACATTTGTCATTGTTTGCATGCTGCCTGTCCTGTTATTTTTCCAAGCTTTTGGGGAAAACTTACCAGCTCTTCATTTATTCTCCTCTTTCATATTATTAGATTACAGATGAACATATTATCAGTACTTTCTGCCATCATCTTATTTTTTAACTTGCTGACTACATAATCTTCTCAAATGTTGATTCATTGATTACCAATCATGACCTCTAGTCCCTTGTCCATGCATACACACACACACACACACACACACACAGTGAACTGGATACTATCTAGAGAAAGTAATGTTTTGAGTAGTGACAGCAATCAGATGTTCAAATTCGTTGCCAATCTTGAGGAAAAAACCAACAGCATTGCTTTGATTATGTTCATTGCAGCAGCATAATTAGACATCTTTCTCTTTCTCTCTGTGGCAGCCTTCCCATCTCGCCATCTCATTTACAATGCATCAGCATGATTCTGCATAGATGAAACAGAGCTTTCAGGGTAATAATGTGTTTCATAGAGCAGGTTTCAACTACTACTGTGAATTATTAAGTTTTATCCCATACAGACTAGAATGAATTAAGCCATCAACTGCATCTCACACTCTAATTCCTCTAATTTGGTGGTGATTACAATGTAATTATCTCTCGCTGTTTGAGATTATATAGAGATTTAAGTTATTCTAGAGTCATGCTGTGTTGTTTAGATTCTTCAACAGAGGTGGGTGTTGTCAACACAGTTGATTTATAGGGCTATCTTTAAAAAAAATGCCACACATTTTTCCACAAAAAGAGTCAGTAGTTTGTATTTTTCAATGTTTGATCGGGTTCGAACAGAAAAAGTAGCTTTGAGCTTGAGTAAGAAGAAGAGTTCAGGCAGTGGAAAGAGTTTACGTTGATATATACATCACCACACACTGCTAGTGGGTCAGATTATAGCCCTAGGGATTACTAATCCTGGTTACTCATCTCTTTTCTCCCTCGTATTCATTCGCATACACCCCCACCCTACCCCTCACCTCCCACCCCCTTCCTCAGAAACATGGCTTCCCTCATCTCATTCTACCTCTTGGTAGTTATGTGAATGAACGACCTCCAACAACACAAGCCATTCTTTCCATTAACAGTTGGAGGAGATTGATGACAAAAGCGGTGCTTTACCTTGGTGTCCAGAGACAAAGACAAAGCTGAAGTTCCCACAACAAAGAAAAATGACCTCACAGTACTGCAACTCACCCATCGGCCTCCATCGCTACAGCATGACATTGTTTAGCTGAGCTCTATTAGGGGATGACTTGCTGTCGATTATGCTTGCTCACGGTCATATTTACTATAATTGAATTAACCCATCGTTAAAGTTGCTAATGCCGTTTGTGCTTTTTCTGCTTTGTCTCAGTTTTTGGTGGTAAATTCTAGACTAATGAAAATACAGCCATGAATATTTTCCTCCTTTTCTAGCTACTCGGGAACTCAAAACGCGCCTGCTTATTTCTTAAATGCACAAAACACGTGAGATTGACCCAAACTAAAATTAGTCCTGCTTTGGTTTCTGAGCATTCCTGGGGAGTTTTTCATGAATATTCTGCATTTCTAACACAGTTATCCTCTGGAGTGGGTGCAGTGGTGTCGACGCTACACAGCTGGTGGGATTTCGTGGCTCTGTTGATTTTTAAACCCTGCCTGAGCTTGTGTGAGTCGTGGTCGTCGTGGCCGAGGGTCTCCTCTCTTTCATTCCCTCCTCGAGTAATGAACTGTAATGGATAAGGCCTTGAGCGTGGCATGAATACAGAGAGGTGCATCAAAGCGGCCCCCTGCACATCCTTTAAAAAGACTCCTCAGTAGCCAGGCAAACAATCATTTAGTTTTAACTTTGCTTCTTTTTTTTTTAAAAGAGTTTTTGATTTACCATTATCTGGGGGTTATTAATAATTGTTGAAACTGGGTATCATTATTGAAACATTATCACCTGCATTTACGTTTAACAAATATACATGCTTTTAGAAATCTAATATGCAACAGAGCACTGGGGACCAGTGCCGGGCATGGAAGTCATTTTGAAGGCTGTTTGTAAAATAACCTGCAGCTTTACAATACATTCAATAATCCATGCTCATATTAGGGAAACGTCATGAGACTCTTGAGGATTCAGCAGATTGCCATGGTGATAACTCATAATGGTTCTTCACCACTTTCACATCGCCAAAATACCTCTCAAGTTCTCTTTCAGTCATTTTTGTGATGTGTGTGAGTGTGTGTGAGTGTGTCTGTGTGTGGCGCTTTATCCTTGACGCAGTACTTTTAACTCTGCCCTGGAAAAATCTCACACAGGTGCTGTGGGGATTTCATCTGTTCCCATCTAATGTTATTTCATTTTGCACATCTTACTTACATGGAGTGCAAAATGAGGTCTGTTAGCTCCACATTTTGAAATCTCATCATCATTTTTTTTGTCTTTGATATGAGCTTATGTTCCTCACTGCCAAAACAAAAGTCATGCAGAAGAAATGCAATCAGTTTCTCCACAACAGGGTTAAATATTTGATAGAAATGTGTAAGTGTGGAAACACTGACTAAAAAGTAGATTCTTGTTATTGATGTCAAGTCACCCCCGCATCATTACGTAAATTAAATCACTTGTAAAAGGTATACACTGCCCAGCCACTATGTTGAAGAAAAGTAATGAAAACCTCTTTTTCAGTTCCAGCAGACTGATCAGCATCATTCCATCTCAGGGAACGCAAGCCAGGAGTGACTTGGTTAACTAAACTCAACATCGCAGTCAAACTGGGTGTTAATACACAAGATTGGCACAGACTGGTCCAAGTTAAATCTGGCTTGCATCCTGGGCAACTGCACTCAGCGTCACATTTTTTTCCTCTTTAACTACCAGCAGGCCGGACTTTGTTGATTCTGAGTGTTTTTTGTATTTGAATGTATAAAGAGAAGGGCTTCCATTGATGAAGAACCTGAGCCAGTAAGACTGTAGTTGAGAGTTGAGAAACAGTTATACATCCTGTATCAGGATGACCACTAGAGCTGAACCTGAATACTCAGATATATGGGTATTTATTTGTTAGGTGGACATTCAGTTTTCTTTAGCTTTCATAAACTCCCAGTAAACTTCATAAACTCCTAGTTCTCTCACTCTCCGGTGGCCTCAAACGTCACCTGTAGTAATGTTTCAGTTCCTTTTAACCATTAAGCAGGACGATAATGTGGTCGAGACCACAGCAGTTTGGTTCACTATAAAGAGTGACAAGTTGGCAAATAAACTCCCTTCCCATTCCATTTACTCCCAGAAAATCTGTTTTTGTAACAATATTTTCCATCTGCTGCACATCTATTGTACACTCCATAGGTGGTCATGCACACCCCTCACATGTGGTCATACATGTATTGACCTTAGTTCAGTGTAACATGTATGAACCACATTTATTTGGTAACACACGTGTGTTGAGCTTTCTTGTGTAGTTGCTATGTGAACACATAAATCAAACTCTAGATGGGAACAAATTAAAGCCTGAATTTAGCTGCATAAGATCTCGACACGAGTAGCCAGGACAACCTTTGAATGGGTTGTCATGATCAAATCTGAATCAAACATTCATGCATTCAGACCTTACCAGGGCCGGTCCTAGGATTTTGGTGGCCCTAAACATAAAAAAAAAAAAAAAAAGGTCTAAGCATGAACCCAGAATTATGCACAGTGAGACACATGTAATAGAGATGAACAAAATTAACAATAAATATCTTAATTTATTTAGAAATTAATAAGGAGAAATTGATTTGAAATATGTTAAATAAATTTAACTGAACCCCAGTTGGAGCCCTTTTGATCACATGATCAGCTCAGGTGGTGCAACTGTAAAAACGTTCGAGGCACACGGGCATAATTTGCCTTTTGAGTTGTTATATTTGTTACACAAACCTCTTTGACAGATTCAGCAATTTGCCTATTATTGTATCTATTTTTATATCATCATAAATAATTTAATGTATGTTTAATAACATTATTGTGACAGAGCTGTCAATGCTTTTAGTCTGTGATGATGAAGCTGGTTTAAGTTATCAATCTATCACCATATCCTCCCTAGACTTTGCTTCCTCAAGGTCAGACTGGAAAGTGACTTTGATGAACGTGTGTCCACGTGGATCCATGTAAAAGCTGATGTAAAGCACACTACCAGGCATGAAAGCAAAAACACACCCACTAAACAGTGTAGTCGCACTTATTTTAGGAATGAAACAGTAAACACGTTTGTTATTACGTCATAAACGTCTGCACATCTGAGAATCTGAGAATGAAGCTCTGTCACTGTAAGGCCTGTTTGTTAGTCTCCTCTCTTTGGTGAAGACCCAAACTGGTGTAGCTCGAACAGAACTGAATTTCATGAATAACACAGGAGAGAGATTGGCATACGTGGCGTAACAGCAGCTCAGCTCTGCTGGTGCAGTCTGACCTAGTTAGAAACAAAAATATAAGTACCAAGATGCCAGGCTGCGAGTTAACATCTCTGCATACTCCAGAAGGACTAACTCGGAAGTCATTTACGAGATAACAGCTTTATTTCCACTTTTGTTAGACTTACCTTTGCATTCTGGACCACTGCAATACACTAATGCGCATTTTCACTGCATTTAGAATTGGAAAATTTAGTGACACGCCAAGCTCATATTGCACTAGATAGATTTTTTTTTTAAACCCTTTTAAAAAAGGTCATGTTCTCTGAGTGCTGTCATTGTTTGCTAAAATGTGTCTGGGTCAGACAGTCTTTCAGTACACATCGAAAAACCGATGTAGCGCTGGCACACTCAGCCTGCCCTCGTCGTTTTTACAAAGAAACAGCACATTTTTTAAAAAATGTTCCTTTCCGAGAGCTCTGATCCCTCATTGTGATTACAGATCTGTTCCACAGTATTAAAGTGCAAAGGGCATATTATTATGTACTGAAAATATTTCTTTGAAAACATTGTCATATCCAATGAGGCGATAAATGTTTCCGTTTGATTTCAATGCAGAAAATTGGTTCTGACGCACCTGACGGTTAATGTCGAGCAGTTATAATTCCTGTCTTACTTTGGCTTTAACCATAAGACTGGGGAGGAGATCTTTTTATTGAGGATTTTTTTTCTGTATTTCCTGAAATTATTTTCTGCACCGAGAGCAATAAAATGCTTTTGCATCAAAAAATAGATAAATAAAAATATCCCTTGTGTAAGTGACCGGGCTCTTAATTTGATCATTGTGAGTGACCCTAGAAAAATCATTAGGTCATTTCCCATTCAGCCTTTATTTTTTTTTTTTTTTTTTCCCCTGAGAGAAAATGTCATAGAAAAGACACACTTATTGAAATTTGCACATATGTTGTGCTTATTGTTCATTAAATCAAAAGACAGTTTCTCAGATTATTGTAGGGATAGTTTGATAGTATCTCCCTCGATGAACTCTTGATAGGAGGCAGGTGATTGAATTTTAGTATCTACTGGAGGAGATAAAAATTAACAAAAGTTACAATTTATAAGTGCAGTTAATTTAGCTGATAAAAGGATGGTTATCAGTAATTGGGCTTTTTCTTTCTGTGTTTGTGGGAGAGAATCGGTCGCCTTCGGCTTCCCTAAATGGATTAAGTGAACCTGAAAGAAGATGCTGTTATAGATAAGATAATGCAGAGGAGCTGATGGGCATTTTTAAGAAGAGGTAATGCTCAAACGAGACTATACCTGCTAAAAATCCCCATTAAATGTGCCAAAGGAAAAGAAAGCTGTTATTTCAGTCGCAGTTGTTCGCTGTTATATAAGAACAGTCATGCAGCTCAAATCAGCCAGGAGACGTAATTATCACCTTTCACCCGATGTCTGGAAGAAGTGGGCGTATATTGTGTTTGTCAGTTGCAACTCAGACTTTCTGCATACTGCAGAAGGACAAGAAATGTTTCCATTTAAGAATCCACTGTACATGTGAAATACTCCTTGCTGCAGTCTGTGCACACACATTAAACCAGTTTGATTACAGATCTTTGTCACTGGACTGATCTGACGTTCCTTTCACTGTGGGGATAAGTACTTCATCAATAAGCCACAGAATGCCATACAAAAATTTAATTTTAATTAGTTGTCCATCTTTTTAGTCACCTTTTGCAATCAAGGAGATGTAATTTTAAAAGAGATGTTATGAAAACTGATTGTATGTATGCTTTTTGACAGTAGTTCATATATATACAGTATATACTGTAACTTGTGTGCTCTGAATAATCTGTTTTGTTTCTGGAGCAGAATGATTGTACAATATACATTTTTAACCAACAATAAAAAAAAAGACAATAAAATACCTACGAAAACTAAAATGTAAATATAGTACAGTTAATATTTGGCGAGATGGACCTTGATGCACCTTTAAATGCACTTCAGGTCTGTTCATGTCAGTTTAATTCAGTTAAATTCTACTCATTTCGGTTCATTTTATTGTGTTTATTTCAGTTAAACTCAAATCAGTTCATTTTAGCTGGGTTCAATTCTATGCAGTTCTGTTTATTTAAATAACCCCCAGCTGACAACAAACAACAGACAGTCCAGTTAAATATGGTCCACTTGAAGCCTAATTTGTTGTAATCCAGTTTATTCCAACTCAGTTCAAATTCAACATTCATACAGTATCAGCTTATTAATTTAAAATGAAAAACAGATTACATCAGATCTTGACTTCAGTGCAACTCTCTATCCTTTAAAAGCACAAGGTGACAGTGGAGAGAAACAACTTGAACTAAACTCTGTAAAGTTCAATTCCAGTTGCTACCTAACATCCACATAGTTTATTTTCAAATCCAATCCCAATATTTTCTGTGGGGCTGAGGTCAGGACTTCAAGAAGGCTGATGTTGATTGATGTTAGCCTTCAAAGCTAGCTTTGACGCACGTTTGAGTTGTCCTGTTCAAACATAGACTTTACTCATCTGTTCCAGTCATCTTTTGAATCTAAACTTGGTTATTACAAGGTTTTTCTTCTTTGTTTCTTATTTAATTATTTTTTTCAATCTACAATTTACTAGCAACTGTCATCCTTATAGTTGTCATAATCATTATACTATATATCATTCATTTTTCTTCATGGGTGTTGTTATTGTTCATTAACAGAAATTTTATATTTGTTCTTAAACCACATTTACAAAATATCCTGAACCAGTTTCGTCAGATTAGAAGTGTTGTCAAACCTTTTTCTCTCTAAAACTATAACACAGCTAAGGTTTACATCCGAACAAACAAAGATGATAATTTAAATACCTTTCAGTCAACTATGAAGTCCTCTGTATACCGAAATGGGTAATAGTCAAATATTAGTCCAACTGCTAAATTGTGACTATATTTCAGTAAAACTTGGCAAAACTAATCTGAATGGCTGACAAAAAAAAAAAAAAAAGTCAAATTGTTGCCCTGTCTTGGTCAATATCCAAACCTCGGTCTTATTCAAATGTTGTGGGGGTACTTTGAAAGAACTGCACGAACACAAATTACTACAAAACTCAGTTCGCTGAACCACTGATTTTAAAATGAGAAAAATACATCCTCAGATGAAGAAGGAAATACAAAGTATATCCATGATACAGTAGATTATAGAAAAGTAATTTTTCTCTGTATAATACTGGTCTCACATCTTTATGAAGAAATTTAGTCCCTTTCTCCTTTTTAAATCAGTGCTTCAGCTAACTTAGTTTTGCAGACATTTGTGTTTGTGGAGCTCTATTTATCTCATTTTAAAGATATGCTAAGGGCTGCATGAGTTTTTCTGTTTTTTTAAATTGTTTTTTTCTTCAGTTTTGATTACATGTATTATTATTTAACATGCTTATGCCATATATTCACTTTAAAAGACAATATGTCATGTCCAAACCAAACAAATTACAACTATTAATCTAAAAATGTGACAGGCTGAACTTTTTAGCAGTTTCCTAAGGAAACAGGTGTCCAGGTGTTGGGCACTTTTTATGATGAGGTCATTTTGAGCCAACAATGCGACTGTGACCTGTGCTATTGTTGTAAATGGGTGTGCACTCACTGCCCGTTGCTCATGCTCTCCTCCATAAATCTTTTCTGCGGTCACTGAGCTCACATATGCAATGGTATGTCCGTATGTGTGTGTCATGTGTCTGGGAGAATGAGGGTTGAGGGTGATGTCATGTTCGATGACATCATCGCAGACGTGCAGGGAGTACAGATTAGTAGCCATTGCTCCTTTCAGCTTGCTCTCCACAGCTGCCCTGCCTTATCCCTGGGCCTTGCCCAGCCCTTCGTCCACCAGTGCCAGGCCTGCCAGTGTGCAGGCTCCAGAAATAGCACCGAGCTTGCTGGTAACTCCTCTGCCAGTTTACCAGGCCAGGCTCAAATTGAGCATGTCAAAGCCCTGCCGCCCACGTCCCGGCTCCACTACTACCAGCCCTGTGGCTGGCCCCGGCGGCCGAGCCACTTTGCCAAAGGCTGAGCTCTAGCTTGTAAAGTTTAGAAAGTTATTTCAGAGCCCCGGTTTGACTCCTGGTCTCACAGCTGATCTGAGCTGCTTGGCCATGCGTAAACCACTCCCCCTCCCCCCCAGTGACAGCGGCGACGGCAGCGGCTGGAGCAGCTAACAGGGAAATAGACACACCTAAAATCAGAGTTGACAGGACAAAGGACACACACGCACACACTCCTGCTGGATCCACACAGGGGGTAGGGCCAAGCTAGGCTGCACTACACACACATGTGATCCCTCCACAACACTAGCAAGCTCCTCCCTGTGCAAGCAGAAAGAGACAAGAGGAGCAGTCAGTCACTGACAGGGGAAAGGAGAGGCAAGGAAAGGGCTGTAGCAGGAGTTACTTTGAGGGGGAGGGACAGCAGAGCGGCGGAGAATCATCCTTCCCAAAACAAGCACTGGAGCGCCTTATGAATTCATTCATGTGGACTGAAAGAAATAAATAGAGGAGAAAAAGGGTGTGTGTCCCATTTCAGAGACAACACAGGAAGTAGGGCATGCTCTGCACAGGGTGAGGAGGGGAGGGTGGGAGAAAGAAAGAAGGAGAGGGAGAGCATTGTGGCGCCTTTCTCCACCCCTTGCCTTAAAGCAGCAGAGGGAGGAAGGAGAGACGTAGTCAGGGAGAGAAGGAGGAAGAGAACCACGAGTCAGGAAGACGGGAGGCAAGCAGCGGTCTGCATCAGCAGCAGGGAGACAAATGGAGCTTTGAAATCGCCTTTGCCCTCATCCATCTCTGTCTTTCTCATCCACCTCCCCCTCCACACTCCACCTCCTGCTCTCTTCTTCTGACTCAGCCTGGTCGCTCTCTCTCTGATTGTTCCGAGAGATTCTGACAATGCCTGGTGAGTGATATCCTGCTTTTTCACATGTCACGTCTTGCCATCTTTTGTGTGTTGGATCGCTTGGGCTTGTGCAGCAGGAGATGATGTGTGTGTGTTTTTTTTTTTTTTTTTTTAAATGCAAGTGTGTGGCCAGGAAGAGGGATGTGGACTCTGGCTACATATTTGCAGATGCCTCATTGAGACTGTTTACACTCCTCTGGCTCTGTGCGCGGTTCATACTCCAGCTGTGCCGTTCTCTTCCTTCTTTGCTTTTTCTCCCAGTGACAGTGCGAGGGAGGTCTCCTCCTGAACACACAAACACTCCACCACATCCTGCGTACATCCAAATTGCTTCATCATTATTATGTAATTTGGTTTTGAAATCCCGGTGAGTTTGCAGAGATGCATACGTGCGTGAGATTGCAGATAATGCTGGGGATGATCCTCCAATTTTCTTATTTTCTTGTTTTGCTTGCGAGCGTTGATCCTAAATGTAGCAACAAGACACAAAGCTGGCCTGTGTGACGGAAACCAGCCAGCTAACACAAATCAGATGACTGGGCCACACTGTGAGGTCAGCTGCTGGTTTTGGCCGGCGTTCCCAGTCCAAGTCGACGTTGGGAGGCTATTAGCAGTTCAAAGAGAGCTCGCTTCACTGTAGGAACATTGTGATGTCCGCACAACAGAAGGTGGCTTGTGGTCACTTCATCCAAACCTCTGTGAGGTTACTGACTGTACATTTAACGTGATATCACAAAGTCATGTCGAGTCAGTCGTTGCAAATCATCGATGATTATCACATCACCCATGACAGATTCTTTGCCATTTATGGATGAACAGTTCAGATGTATCTCTTGATCACGATTTAATTTATTTCACAGGCATCCGTGGCCTAGTTAACACATGGTACACAGACTTTTACAGACGTCTCTCGGGTGTAAATTATTTTGTACATGCCATTTAGGAGCATGAAATCAGTCTGAAGCCACACATTAAGTACGACTAACAAAATCAGAGATGCACTGTTAAAAAATATTTTTTTAAACTAAAAACAATATATATTTGGACTGGAATATGACTTGTTTTTGAGTGAATATGAACTCTTTGGCTGCTGGCGAAATGCAAGCCAGTATGGAGGAATTTTGAGCCCAATTTTGATCTTATTTAGCTCTCAAGGCAACAGGATTCCTGCTAAATCAAGTGGGAAAGCCCTCCTCTTCCTCACTTAATGCAAGTCCACCAACCAGCCAACAGTTTGTCACCACATGGGTGCATAATTGGGGCTACTGATAAGTGCCCAGCCCAACACAAACTTCCCTTCCAGATTAAGGGGAAAGAGTTTCGCCTCTGCTGGAGAGCTTTATGAAAGTATTTACGCTCCACAGGGATGACTGTATGGGAAAAAGCTCATTTCTGTGTTGAAAATCCATAAACAGATGTCTGATAGCTGATCAGCTTGAACAAAGCACAACATCGTTTTCATATGATTTGATATAAAAGCATTCGGGCCACTGTGCGTCTGTAACGCTGTGATATTTCCACACAGCCGGGGGCTCTGTGTCTGTTTGTCTGCATGAGCAAATGTTTTTGCGCATACTTGTGTATAATCACATATTCTAACCACGGGTCTGTGTTTGTTTGGAGGCTGGATGTTCGATCAGAGGCTGTGAATTTTCATGTCAGTGACTTAATTCACAAATATTTAGGCTGGGCTAGTTTCATGGTTTAGATGGAGAAAATCTGACTGTTGATGCTCTCTCTTTTAAGTTGCATATTCAGCATTTGAGGTTGAAACTGGGTTTAGCTCTTCTTGGAAGTCTCTCGTCCTCTCTAGATACTTATATACTTCCCAAAATAATTGCTGTCTTGGCTTGACTCTTTTACCTGTTCCTGAAGTTTGAACTGAAATGGGTTAAAAGGCATTTAAATGTAGTGCATCTTATACTTGGAGTCAGCTCCACTGCCATGGGAACCTCAAGGATTGCAGCATCTGGCTGCAGATGTCATTATTAGTGCTGTAACTAATGATTGTTCTGGTACTTGATTTTTTTTTCTTTTTTGACTTGTCGACGATGACTTCTGTCATGCTCCCCATGAGCTTCAGCATGATGTGACAGAGAAATGACATCTGTTTATTAAAGTCACTCAGACTTGTGGATGCAGGAGTGGTGGAAGACATGGATGGAAGATAGTTGTTGTAGCTGGACGAGCCCTCTTGGTGATGCCAGTGTCTCTAAAAGTCAAGAAGACATCGGCCATCTGACCCCCTATTTCCCTCGTTTCTGTTCGCATGTTCTTTTTCTTATTTAGTAAACTTCATGCAGCCTACACCGCCCCCTGCACTTCCTGTAGTACATTACAATACAATGTTCCCCTTAGACCTATTTCACCTTGAAATGTAACTTTTTTTTATGATACATTAGTGCTTAAAAATTCCACATTAATGAATTTTTACTTTGGATTACATTAGCCCTAGTTACGATTGATCATCATTCGTCCAATTTATGATGAAGCTTGAAAAATTATTAGGCAGCATCTCTTTCTTCAAATATAATTTTAACTGTCAGCACTGGTAATCTTTGATAGCTTTATTTATAGGTTTTTGCTGTATTTGTAATCATAGTACTTGTATTTTTCCATGTTGGGTAACTATTGTTGCTCTCAGCTTCCGTCTGCATCTGCCCTCACCGTTTCATCAGCTCCGCCTGCGTGCGAGTACTCTTGTTGCGCCGCGGATCATCTCTGTGATGTCCATTGATTTACCGGCGTCTGGTGAAGTGGGGCAGAGCATTTGATCAGGCACGCACACAACGGAAGACTGAGCCAGCGAAAGAGGGAGGGAGGGGTGGGCCGTGCAGCACTGCAAGCAGGGAGCACTCGACCGGTGGTGGGGGTCAAGAGGTTGGGGCCTGGTCTTGTTGGTGGGAAGGGGGAGGGGACAGGGAGCGTCCAGAGCAGCACTTCAGTAATAATTTAATCATGACCTTACAAACGCTGATTTCTGTGCAAGTGCAGGTGTTGGTGCATGTGCGTCCAGATGACGCATTTTAAATTCCTTGTCTGAGGTTACAAATTATTCAGGTTTGCAGGATTTGACCATCAGTCGCAACACGAGGAAAGCATTTAACGTCGCCTGAGTTGTAGTGATTAATCTGAGAAGGATTTGGAGCATGAAAGGGAGGCGGAACGTCAGGCCTTGCACGAGATGCCTTGTCTCCAATCGCTTGCATTCAGCAGTATAATGTTTCCAAATTCATAACACACGTCAGTGAACTGGTGGCGAGAACGCCAGCCTCAGCCGGGCCGACCGCCGCCAGTCAAACATGGCCAAAGTGGGCTGCAGGAGGGCTTTCAGCAGCACTATTCTGGATCCCCTCCACCCTGCCCGGGAGAGAATGAAAGAGGAACATATGGTCATGGTGGAGCAGCATAGTACAATGTCAATAATTGAATCGCTCATTTGCTCCCTCTCGCCCTGAAGGCCGCAGCGCAGAGTCAATAGGGACAACGGGAGAGAAGAGCTTTCTGTTCTTCTGCTCTCTCCTCCTGAGCTTCTTTAAGCCAAACAAACACAGCGAAGGTGATGTTACGGCCCGGGCTCTTTTTCACCTGTGTCTCCATCTTTACACACCGAGCTGCTTCACGAGCTGGGAGAAAACAGAGAAATTGGTTCTCGATTGGTCATGAAATGGGAATTTTTCTAAACACGTTTGGAGTGAGGAATAGCTGGTGCGTGCTCTCATTAATGGTTGTTTACCCGGGAATAGAGAGCAGATGATACGGATAAATCCTCAAATGGGCGAGTCTGTTTTTGAACACCAAATTAGACGATAATGTGGGGCTTTTTTTGTCTCCTGTTTGCCTGCAAATTCAATGAAGGCATCAAATGCAACAATTATTTATCCTCCTACAAAGTGGTGCTTGTGTGGCAAAATGAGAAAGGAAAAAAAAGCCCTCCAACCTGAACGATTTAATGGGTCACTTATCCTTGATGCGAAATTTAACTCATAAGTGACCCTGAAGCGACAGATGGAGTCTCAGGACAAAGGAGACCTGAGTTTATGATCACCGAAGAGACGAGCGGTGATGTCTTTGTCTTGTTCTTGAACACATTTAATTTTCACTCTCTTTTTGGTCAGGCTTAAGTGACAAAAGTAAAGGTGTATTTTTAGACATAACTGTAAGAACTACTTCCACAAACAAACCCTGGTTCTTTCTGCACTCCACCCTATAACAGATCTTTATTGTTGCTGAAAACGTGACATCAGGTGGCTGAATTATTAAGTAAACCCATGTTTTATAATACAGCATATCACAGAAACATGATCCACACCCTCTGTGACGCCACCTAGAGGGTTTCTGAGTCCAGTTTTTGGTGTTCTGCTAGATGCCATATTTGGAGGAACTGACTACACCCAACCTTATTACCCCCCCTTCCCACACACACACACACACACACACACACAAAAAAATTTAAAAAAAACGGCAAATGGGTCTATTTGCCCAAAGACAGAGACCACCCATCTCTCTGCCACTCAGACTTGTGGATGCTTGCCTGGAATGTACTGTATCCACTGATTATGTACCTCCTCTTGCTTGCTTCCCTTCCCCTGCGTACCTCTGTGCAATCAGGTGGTGTTCTTCTCAGGTCTGTGGTTAGTAGGGGAATAACAAGTTGAAGGCGAGTCCTCTCAGACAGACGGTTAGCTCCAAGAGCCCTACCTGCTCACTCGTGACCCTGACTAGTTTTTGTCTGCTGCTGCACACTTGGCTCAGGACTTCACACGCCCACCGACACACTTTGTTGGCAGAATTGGACCAAATAAACAAATATATTTTCTACTCGTGTGTGTGCCCATGCTTAGAAATGTTTTTTGCAGTTCAAACGAGCTTCAGCAGATAGAATAGCCTTACTCTGGCCCGTGTTGGATCTGGGAGTAGTCACAGTCCAAACAACCCCATAAGGTATGATATTATCACCGCCCAGACCAAAGGAATGAGGAAATCCCCCTCGGTGTTTAGTCTCCAGGCTTTGCCTTGGCTTTGTAGTTAACCTTTACCCAGCCATTCTCCACAACAGCATGGCACACAACTCTATTTACTCTAGATTACAGAAGGCAACTTGAATCCGTCGCATCGGTGGGAACAACAGCATTAAATCTCTTCCAGTTTCACCTTCCACATGATGCCTAAATCGTTGGGACTTGGACAACTCGTCCACTTATACTGGGCTGCTAAGACCTTTCAGCTGTACTGTTCACAATGAGCTCCATTGTTACGGCAGTCAGTTAATGCCAGCTCTCGCTGGGCTCCACTTCAGTCCTTTTTACATAATTTCTCTTGAATGATTGAGTTATAATATTCTGCTGTCATTCACAAAGCATTTAACTCATTTAAACTAATCAGAGCCAAAGTGGATCATTTTCACTGGAATTATTTCCGTCAAATGAGTACCATTTCCGGGGCTCTGTGCTTTTTGGAGTTGAAACAGGACTTTGAGTCCAAGTTTCTCTTGACAACGGTGACATCACTCCCTCCTCGTGACTATTACAGCATATATGGAAGTTTGGGAAGTATCTCCTTCCCAAACTTGGTTTGGCTGGCCTCGTTTTCTTCTCCTGTCTCACTGTCTTTCTTTCTGTATTTTTTTTTTTTTTTGCCTTCTTCCTTTTGCATTTTTCCCTTTTCCTGGAGTCCCTCTCTCCTGCCAAAGAACATGCATTTTCCCACAGAGCATGCCGCTGAAGGCTAAGGCATTGTTTCCTGCTACAGGGGGAAAGAAAAAAAAAGCGGAAAGGGGGGAGCTGACTTCCTGGCTGCAGAATTCGGGGTGAAAAAAAGAATGAAGAGACAGATTTAATAATTATTTTAAAAAAAGACAACTCTATACTAGAGATTTACCTTGCTTTAAAGATGTATTTCTCATAACAAGCTTCAACTCTTTACCCCTTTCAGCATATTTTTAGGTAGAAATTTCTATTTTATCTTGTGTCACTGTCACATTTTAGCTGATTTTGCAGCACCACAGTTAAAGTTTATGCTAAAAATAGACGAAGTGATGCCAAGGGATATTTTAACAAAACAACAAGCAAATCCATAACAGATGCTCTATTTGAGCACTATAGGAGCTCGATCATCTTATAGCTTTTTTGTTGTTGTTGTTGAAAACGCTGTGTAATCTGTAGCTTTTATCTAGAAGCAGCACCAAATCATTACCGGAGGAGTGCGAGTGCATGACTTCATCTCGGTGCAATGTTACCACGATCTTTCCACTCCGGAGCACGGGCAGGCTTTTCCTAAATAACAGTGCTGTCTTTTTAAATGGGATGTGGAGAGGGGTGTGTTAGCAGGAACAGACATCCTTAGGGAGCGGTGTGGTGTAACTCGGAGGGCAGAGGCTGCGGCCAGCGTTCCCAGAGACTCAAAAATAGTCAGGAAAGCGCTGAGACCGGCCGGGAGGAATGCGAATCAAAGTGAAGCAGTGCGATTCGGGGCTCGGAGGGGTTACGTACGCCGGACAATGTTTCACATATTCAGTAGATCGTAAGTGTCGCTTGATTTTAATACTTGATTCTTGGGTGTGCTTGTTGCTGTGGATAGTTGCAGCACAGCTGCACACTGCGGTTTCCACCCTCAGTGGGTCCAGGACGGCATCTAACTAGCTTTTCCTGAATAATTATCGTAATGTACTCAAGTCTGGATTACATGTTTGAAGCAAATTTAAGTAAAAAGCAAAAACACAAATTCACTTAAGAGCTGGAAGAAGGTCCTTAACCAAAACAGAGACAAGTTTGGACTTGAAGATGAAAACTATTCAGTGCCAGAGGCGAGTCTTGCCTTTACAGTGCAAATAAGATCTGAGCATTGACAGCGAGCTGGACAGTTTAGAGCAATTATCTGCTAAAGCCGCAGCATCTGTCTAACTCCTGTATTAATAAAAATGCAGCCGCAAAAGTGAGTGGAAAAAGTCGGCCATATATTGTTCTATCCGTTTGAGTTTTGCCTGGTTGCGTGGGAAGTCGGGCTCTGAGCTTTTTTTCTCCCTCTGAACTCGAGTTCTCGCTTTTTTTTTTTCTTTGTCCACTGCCACAGGGGTGTTTGAATATTCAGGTCAATAAGTCAAAAACGCACTTCCTAATCTCTTTCACTCCCGCGCGCGTTTTAGTCAGCTTTCCAAAGAGTTGCACGGGAGTCCAAACGAGGCTTTCGCGTTGAAGTGTTTTTCTTGCCAAAAGATTGAAAAGTTTGGTGTTTTTTCCTGTGAAGGCGCACATCAGTTTAAGCCGCGGTGTTATGTAAACCTTTACATGCCGGCTCATTAGCACACGAGCGCAGATGCACATGGTCTCCATGACCTCGGCATGCTTCGAGCGTTCTCAGCCACATGCTCCAGGCTGAATCATCCCACTCGTATGTGACTTAACAGTTGTGTTATTGTTGCTCTGGGAGCAGGTTTTTGCTGATGAAAGGATTCAATCCCAAATCAATAATGAGTAACAAGGAATGACGAAGAGAAGGAGTGAAAAATGTGCCAGATTGTATATGTTTTGGGTATATGATTGTATATGTTTTGGTCAATGATGCAAAAGTACCGTATAACTGGTACTGTTGTTTTGCACTTTGGGATATTTGTAAATGATGCTTCGCTTCAGTCATCCTCTCGGGTTACGATGTTGCTGTGCTGTCACCCGGAGCAACACCCTACAGCCCCTCAGGGCTTCTGTGTAGTTGGAAAATGGCACAAAGTCAGAGTAAGTCGGTCAGCTGAACAGTCATGGACCCAATCAGGACAGTTTCCTATTGTGTCCTACTGTCCTGCCTTACCTGACCTTTTATCTCCATGCAGTGATTCTCAAACAGCCGCTTGCATCTCCCCTCACCTGTCTGGGTCCAAAACTCAGGATTGTTGAGCAAAAACATTCAACATTTTCTTAACGTGTGTTTCATAAACATTTCATTCATTTATCAGGTTTTCTGTTTAAGAGCCAGAACAGAAGAAGTGAAATGTTTTTTTAATTGTTTTTTTTTTAATTTTACTAATTTTTCTGCTTGTGAATTAAATGACAAAAACAAGTTAGAAACAAAACTCTGAGGACGACAGATGTGCTTGTTTATCTATTTCAAATCCAAAACAAAAGAAAAAAAGAACCAGAATATGGTAGAAATAAAACACTTTTATGAAAAAAGCCCTTAAAATTTCACAAATTGGATTTGAAAATATAAAATATGCCTGTTGATGACATATGAGAAACTCCTTTGTGCAGTTTTAAACATTCTTTTCTTTTTAGCATTAACATGACTTCCTTATGTTGTGATCATTCGATCCAGATCAGTATCAATATAAATAAAGTATAAATACACTGAGTGACTATAAATACATCATAAACATAGTATAAACACACACCAGCATCATCTGAGCTCTATCTGATGACAGATTCTAGTTCAGATAAAGAAACAATCAACTCGGCAACTCTGCAACTGGTCAAATTTCAGTTAAAAACTATGGTTTTAAACTTTTATTAAAACTAGATCAAAGGGGGAAAAAAAACACCACTGTCAGATTTGTTGTGATACTGCTGTGTTACAAATCCAGCTCTCGCTTCCTGAAATACTGTGGTGTGTTTAGTCTGAGATCAGATGACAGAAATAAACATGGTTTTTAAATATCAATAAACATACAATGTTTCAAAAATCAGCAAATAACTGGAGAGTATAATTCAGATTTCTTTCTTTTGATTTTTGCCGTAAGTGAGCAGCAATTAAAAGCAAGTTGCATTTTAATGCATTTCTGTCTTTATTTTTTCACCACCTCTGCTATGTGAAAGTCTCCTTTGTTTTACAAATTGAAATAATGCAGAATATTGTGGAGAGCATGTGTAGTTAATGCAAAAATGTGTCGTGTAATCAAACTCATTGATACACCTGATACAATTCCCTGCAGGTCCATTAAAATTCATGAAAAAAATAAAAATGTATAAATACCATCGCTTTAATTAAAAGACAAAAGTACTGATACTTAATATATATGATGGCAGAGTAACTTTTATAGTATATTTGCTTGCCTAGTATGTTATTCCAGTCCAATAAATCATTAATCTGGCTTACATAAGATTATAAAAAAGTTGTTTACAAAAGATAAAGCTTTAAGGAGGACACTGATACCTTGTTTAATCAGTCACTTAAGTCTGTACATGTATGTAAGCGTGTGTGAGTGTTTTACGGCGTGAGATACACCGTGTGTGTGAATATGTGTCCCATTTGTCTGTTGGGCAAAAATAAATAAATAGATTGTGCTTTCATTGATCATGATCTTTAATCATGATGTTTTTATTTCCATTTCATCATCGTTGTTTAAATCAATGTCCTCATACATTGCTGCTGTGATGTTGATGCTGCAGAAGAAGAAGAGAAACAATTTGAATGAGACGGACGTACAATGTCGAGTCTGGATTGATGACATCACCATAAATGTCTGAAAATTTCCCAGATAATCACTGGTAATGGACACGGTGTATTTTCCAGCTGGCTGGTTTGAACTTCTGCATGTTTGCTGCCAGTGCATCATTGGTCTCCTGCAGTGAGTGTCCAAGCAGATGTTTCACTGAAGCCCACTTTAAACAAGCTCTGCAGATGTGCATATGTGTGATACCAGACATCCTGGCTCAGCGGCCGTGTTAGTTCTCCCGACAGTTGTTCTCCAACCACCTGATCTCAGTTACCAGCCAGCGTTTCCCACAATCCAGCATGTCTGCCAGAAGTCTGACTCAGGCATCCCTGTGGACTCCTGAGAAGGAGCCTGGAGGATCCGATCATTTGGAATACTTTCCTGTGTGAGTTTGTCTTTTCAGTGGGGGAGGGGTCTGCTTTTTTTTTGCTTTTTTTTTTTTTTTTTTAGCACTTTAAATTGGTAATTTCATGCTTCTTTTTTTTCATAATTTCCAACATTATTACAGGGGTATTTTTGATCAACCCTAAATGGGACTGGAGAGGTTAAAGGAAAAAATGTTTTTCATGGTGCTTGGAATACTCTCTACTCAACAGTTTTTTCAATCCTTGGCTCTATATGACATCATCAAGGAGGGAATTAGCTCTTGTGCACATACACAAAAGCAAGAACTCCAGATGTTATTTTAAAAATGGAAGTTTACCATCATTCAGCCAGGACCGAGTGTTTTCTATCCCCTCGTTTCTGTTCATACGTCTTACTGAGTATTTTGCTTTTGTTTCCAAGATTGTTTTCGAAGAAATTTGGTTTTAGGTGCAAGGGAAAGTTTGTCACAGTTGGCTCAGTGGATGATGTTTGCTTTTCCAGGTAAATTGTGGAAAATGTGTTTGTTTGTTTTCAAAGCTCATGGATGACTATTTTATGAGCAAAGCGCTTTACGCCACTGACCATCCTGAGCTGGTGGTTGGCGCTATTCCAGTGCTGGGGTTAGGTCTGAACTGCGAGTGATAAGTAAACTGTCTGTATAATTTTAGTGCAAATATTGTCCATATAATATAACAAGAACAAAAATAGCAAGAACAAAAGCAAGAACAAAAATAAAATTCACCTCAATAGATCTTAGATACAAAGATCCGTAGTGCCTTTATTGTCAACGACAACAAAGTCAGAGGAAGTTAGCCACACCATCATGAGCTCTTCTGTTTCTTGGCTTCGGGCATTTTCTGAGTATTAGTCAACATTTGACCACACTTGCCACATCTACACTTGTTCACAGAGAAATATACAGGAAAATCCAATCTATAGGTGGCGAGTGACTAAATAATGCCACAATCCATAATATAACACTAAAACAGGGGATGAGCGTAGTGTTAACTGGAAATAGATGTCAAACTGCAATCTTTTCATTGTGATTCATCGCGCTGTCCACTTTCATATCCTGAATCGGATTCTGGCCCAGAGATATTTAGCTCATTTACTGGGAGTTAATGTTAAAAATGAGGCTTTGATGATGCTCTGAGATGCTGAAAACACAAGTGTATCATCTCTGCCTGTTGGCAAACTTCCAGGAATTTGACCAATCAAAAAATACTCGAGCCAAATCTGTTCACATCCAGGAAGATTTGGTCTTTGTCGTTCTGAAATAGTTCCAGTCTTTTCTGAGTTATTCTGGGTGCAACGGAAATAGACATTAAGATTAGATGACTGAAAATGAGCGTCATATGGCCACTTTGAAAGTTTCCTTCCTCCTTGTACATGAAGGATCGCCTTTGTGCAGAGCTGCTCTTTCTATACGTTCAGTTCTTTTCTCTGTAGATCTAAAAGGCTCCGATTTTCATTTCTTTAGTGTTTGAAGCTCGCTTCTTTGTTGCAGCGACGCCTCACTTCTCCCTCATTCCAGTGTCATCTCTCTTTTGTCTCGCTTAAGTTAGATTACTGACAGTAAAAAAGACTAAAGGCGCACAGGTGAACGACACTAATGCGCTGGACATGCACCGACATGTCTGCCGCTGATCTGAACAATCTGACATTTTTGTGTTTTCCCGCTTCGCTGTTGTTGTTACTGCTGTAGCCAGCCAGGACGCCTGGTCGTCACGGATGGGAGAGCAGAGGGAAGGCTTTTGATTAAGAGCTTCAGCCTTTATGTGAAACGTGCAAATTTTCCCCCCGAGCTCGACTCAGAGGCCGTGGACGGTGGTCCATCACTTTTGCCAGTCCTCCGTCTCAGCTGACGTCTTCATCTCGAGGGACCGCCGCTCATTCAGCACGGGATGAGGCTTTCTCTGCTGCTGTCTCGACTGGATCTTCTGGATGACCCGAGTGGTCTCCGAAGCCTGTAACCTCGCGTCAGCGCAGCTCACACGTCCAGCGTTCTGCACCAGCAGCATCTGACATTTCCCTTGACTCCCTTTCGCTACCGCTCTTTCCGACTCTTGCTGTGGCTCAGCCGCTGGTTTTGTTGCCTTTATTCCCCTTCTACCCATCACCCAACTGTTCAGATGACAGTCAACAGATGGAAGGTTTATCCACAAAAAAATACATTTACCAAAGCAAAAATGCCAGGATATTACTGGAAAAATTCTGAGACAGACTCCAGTCCCCCAAAAGAAAAAAAGTGACAGACTGTGGTGAGATTTCAACTTCCTCCCTGCGCTGATCTTGTCTAATTACTCTCAGTGAATGCCGAGATAGACTAACCACTGCCAAAGCTTTGGGAATAATGGACACTTCATTGTGTGAGCTTTGATGCATAAATAATGGCTCATTTGTCTGCTCGCCTGTTTCAGCAGTGCAATTGTTTCATCATCGAGCTTGAACAATAGCTCTGACTGTGTGTGCGCGCGATTTTAATGGTAAATAAGATGTTTTCCTCTTTGTTGTTGGAGCTGGCAACCAGGCGTTGGTAGAGTCCTGCTGGGCAGCTGAAGCTTCTTCATTTGAGTGTAATTTGTGAGCCAAGCGAAGACTTGGGAGAATACTGCTGCTGCAAGTAGGATGGGGCGCACTTTTACTAAGATCGAGGGCTGCAGCTCAAATGATTAGGACTCTCAGTTACAACACAGAGAAAATGATGATTTCATGTTTGATATTGAAATGAAACATCAACAGAACACAAAGATGGAGCTCCTCGAGAAAACAAGCATCATCGTGAGTTCAGACGTCTCTGGCAGGCGGCTTCCTCCACATGAAAGCATCTGAGTTGTCGTTTTCTCCCCGTTCATCCAGCTTCTCACCCTAATTTCACAGCTCGTACTAAAACAGTCACCTGAAGCAGTTTGCATCAAGTTCACACAGCCTCTGCTGGAGAAACAAGATGTCATCGAGAATTGTGAATTTTCTGGCTTGTCGTCGCGTTCGTTTCTGACTCGTTGGCGTGCGTGTCTCTGTTCGGTGGCGAGCGTTGTTATCAAGTAATTGCCCTGTCAGTCTACAAATGGAAAGCGTATTGATTGTCATAAATGCTAGAAGCAGCAAAGCAAAGTGCTCTGTAAACACAGGGTGGGACAGTAGTTACAGGAAACTCTGGGAGCACGATGATTCCACATCAGACCTATTACTTCCAGCTTTAAAATACTCCAGAGAAAAGCTGCCACAAGTTACTGTAAAACATTAAACGTTGAGCATTTTTTTGTCATTCCGCCCGTTGTTTAGGGGAATAACTTAAACAGGCAACACAAACAGACTATTATTTACTATTAAATCCAGTTTACCAACACTATAATGTTCTAATATAGTGGATTGTAAAGTGAAATAGCACCAGCAGCTCTCTAAGATGTACGCTGTGAAATCACTGTTGTTTGAACTCGCACTATATTAATTCTTCTTATCCTGAAATATCAATACAACACTCTTTTGTGTAGCAGTCAGCCAGGCAGCAAATCCCCCTGCATTAGAAGTCTAAAGTGCACCAATGCCTCTATAATGTTTCCGACTATATCACACGGAGACGGGCTTTTTTAGCAGGACGCAGAAGCAAAGAGTGCAGCTCAGACTCGCCCTCCATTACCCTCTCACTCTCTCCCCTGCACTCACCGCTAACTGGTTTTATATTGAACCTCAGAAGAGCTCAGTCTGTCTGCTTCTCGTGCCATGCTGACAGGATCTGATGTGAAACCTGATGTGGTGAATTTCTAAACAGTGACTGTACATGTAGATCACTAGCCAGTGAGAAGCGGAACAGCCGCAATTTTTATTTTTGTTCACTTTGTGTTGTCACAATGATTTTTATTAATTCAAGTATAGACCTTTGATGAGGAGGTGCAAAAATAATGATAGTAAAAGTTGTTAAGTTTTTTGTTTGTTTTTAACACATGTAAAGTTCAGAATTGTATCTATTACTTTGTCACTATTGCAACTTTTCTATTGCCTGACCTTAAATGAGCAGTTATGAATAAATAACATCAGATTTACAACTTTTCTCTCATGAAAACAAGGTCAGTAAAATATAATTTTCTGCTGAAAGCTAACTATAAAAAAAAGTTTACAGAAACAAAATTTTAAAAAGCTTTGGTGATAAGTTGCTCCCATGTAATAACAATTTTAAGAAAGCAGCAGCGTAACCTTTTTCTTTTACTGGTTTTTCAGATCACAAATGATTCATGAGTGAACCAAACTAAATTTATCATTCTTTGGTGCTGGCTGGAGGATGAATTTGAGCCTTGCATTTGCAATAGATACATTTTACAGCTGACTGGCACATTTTTATAAACAGATAAAAACAAAAACTTTTGACGTAAAAGTGGGTCCTTTACCTACATTTAGATGGTTTGCTTATGTATGCAGATAGTTGAGCTCTCATCAGACAGTTTATTAGGACTAGCCTCGAGGCGACATTTGTTGTGAATTGGCGCTATATAAATAAAATTGAATTGAATTGAATTTAAATACTGAGCGCATTTTCTAATGTTTGAAAATACCATCAGCAGTAGTGATGAAGTAGGATTTGATTTTTAACCATTGTTATTTAATCTACAGATTTGTAAATGCCCGATATTTAGCAGCTTGCCGGTTACAGAAGCATCAACCATAAAACTCAGCATTTAGCTTTCAGCCGGTTTGACAAACTTAAAACAGAAAAGCAAAGATAAGAAGTTAATACTGTGAACACAATGCCAGTGAGGTCAGACATCAGCAATGATATTTGAGAACCAATTGTTGCTAACTATAAGTCTGGCAAGGATTTTAAGACTGTTTTTAAACTATTTTAAGCCCTTCATTTCAGAGTGAGGAATATTATTTAATAAATTAATTTAAATAATAATAATAATAATAATAGCCAGTGTTAGTGGAAGTCCCACTCAAAATCACACCACTGGTCACATGCAATATGCAGAGAAATTACAGTTACTCAATTAGCAAACGCTGTCAACTAACACAGCTAGTGAAGAACAACAATCATGCTACGGTACAGTTAAGTTACAAGCAAATTAAATATGTGCTTAAAGAGAAGTATGTTAGGTGACAAAAAATGACCAAGTGCAAGGCAGACCTGCACAAAAATGAATGTAGAAAAGAACAGTTAGATGTGATTTAGAAAAGTTAGGATTTTAAATGGGTTAAGAGATGAAGGAAAAAAGGGGGAAAAGTATCTAATACCTCTGTATAAACACATTTTAACCACTAGGTGACTGCAATACCTGAATAAGACCAAAATAATATAATAACGCTCTAAAATAAAGACTTGCCAGTATGGCTCAAATTAGTTAATTATGTTTTGCATGCAAAAGGGTAAGAACATACATCGTCAGTAAAACAGTTTTACCGAGCAGAGCTGGTTGCTCTTTAGACAAAATAAGACGCACCACTCGAAACAACGTCTTTGCAGCTGTGGAGGACAACTAGACCCAAACTGAACTTCCAGCAGCTCATGTAACACCTGTGCAGCATCTGAGATATTAAGAAAGACAGAATGAAGCCCGAAAGAAACAAACATTAACTGGTGGCCAAGAGAGGAGAGGGAAGATAAATAAAATGGTGATGGAAGCTCGGAGTCGGGTGGAAAGATGAGCACCGGGCAGTCAGGAAGACTCCACTCGACTGTAACTGCTCTCTCCAACTTTAGGTTAACAGTGCACGAGAGAGACACGTTCATCAGGACAGGAACGAAGGACTGAAGGGTTCTGAAGGACAGAAATGGCTGTCTGAGGATGAATGAAGGTGGTGGTGGTGGTAGTGGTGGTGGAGGAGATGTGGGGGGTAAACAGCAGAGAAATGAGGGGAAGAGGACCACATTTGGAGCTCGGACAAATGACGAATCTTGTACCGACCGGGATTCATATGTCTGGCACTCTTATTGTCATCACTGCAAAGTGGGATATGAATAATAGGCTGTAAATTACACGTTGCAGTACAATGTAATTCAATGTCATGCAAATGATAGGCAGCATTATTCATCACTTCACACTCTCACGGCCTCCCAACATTTTCCCTGACACTAATGTTCTTATAATATGAAAGGGAAAGAAAATCTTAAAAACATTCGCTTCAGAAGGCGTGTCTTCACTTCTGCAGCCTTTTCTTTTAAAATCAAGCCACCTGTCTCACATTATCGTCTCTGACTATTACAAATGCGACTTCATGTTGAAATGTCTGGGAGTGTTTCCAGCAAGGACAGATTGTTTTCCTGCAGCCGAGCTTCCTTTTAAAATGCAGACTCATCCTCACGCAGGCTTTGGAATGATGGGCTACGCACAGATCTCCCATCCTTTCCTGTTCCCTAATCGCACATCCCATTCCTCTCCACTCATTCCACTTGCTCTCTTTTCTGCCCGGTACCCAGTCAGCCAATCACAAAGCAGAGATAGGTGCAAAGACACTTCCTCTGCAGCTGTGCTGTGGAATTGCATCTCCTAAATCTGTATTTTTATAATCAGAGCTTTTCTTTTTTTTCCATGTGTTTTGTGGCATTTGATTCTGTGCACATTAGTGTTTCCGTGTGTGACACATTAGAAGATGGAAAGGGAGTCCAGGTGGCTATCCACTTCACTTTGGACAGAGGATTTGACAACAAAGCTGGCAATCTGCACAAAGGGCTTCGTATGGCTGTTAATCTGTCGTTACGTCTGCTGCGATTTTTTTTTCTTTTTTTCCTGGAATGCTCTTCCACCGCTCCACAGAAAAGATGTTCAGTTAACACGCACAGAGGCTCACACACATACGTGGGATTAGCGTGTAATCCGTCCATAGAGGGCACTGTTAAAAGAATGTTCTCAGTCTTTCCTGCCAGTGGTGAATTACGTACAGGCTCACTGCTGATTACAGCCCCCACTAGAATATTAAACATTTTTATCCTCTTGTCATCGGGAGGATGGCTGGAACACGGGCAAGGTCAGCGGTTAATGGGAACATATGATCACTGTGAGCTGCTGTTTGACATGAGTGTAAATGCTGGGATGTCACAAGTTAATGTTAAATGCTGAACGGTCAGAACCTTTTTGCCATATAATGACTCGCTTCTTTCTTCATGACAGTCACTTTAAAGACTTTCAGAAAGAAAGAAAGTAGACCGACATCAAACACGGCGATTTAGAGCTCATAGCTCTGTCTCCTAATCTTCTCTGGCAAAAACAAAAACAAAAACAAAAAAGAATTGAGTGCTTCTGGGTACCTTCGTCAAAGGATTGAACACTTTTCAATGTTCTTATTTTAGGGCAGGATGGATATAGACAGCGGCTTGAAAAAAATATGAGCACCTCTGTATTTATTGTTTGGAGATTAGGCTTTAGTGCTGTTTTTGTTTTGTTTATTTTTACACTGAAAAAGGGAAATAAACACCATGCAAAGTTAATAACCTGACCACATTTACTAAAGTTCTGGATCTTAAATGCCGTTTTAGTCTAGTTTATTTATTCATAACTGTAAATAGTTGATAGAAATCCGATGATACAAAATTAGAAAGCTTAAGAAAAAAAAATCAGGTTTTTAGAATTTTTTTATGATGCTTGTCCAGCAGGCATTTTCCAAAGTTTAAAAGATTGACACAAAATTGTGCTGTAACTGTAAATGCATTAACTGTAATGTAGAATAGCAAAAAATAAGCATTTTCTCAGATTATTCCTTTTTTAGGTCTGTATTTTGAATATTAAGTGTTGTTTTTTTGTTTTGTTTCTATCTATCTATCTATCTATCTATCTATCTATCTATCTATCTATCTATCTATCTATCTATCTATCTATCTATCTATCCGGACACACCTTTCTCCAGGAGTAGTGGAGGTAAATTTTGTAACTCCAGATCTGGAAAATAAAAAACCTTTCACAGATAAGTGCTTGCAGTACTGCATAAAAATAACTCAAGTACTCCATTTAATGCAAAAAAATCCTTGTGGAAGATTTAGGAGACTTTTAGATGTTGGTTCACTTTTGTTCAGCCACAGAGACATCACTACAACTTAATGGGGAGATTAAAATGTGCCGTGGTGGACTGATCCCGGCCCTTAAAGTAGACCAAAACATCACAGACATCGGTGGACGGATCTCTAAAGCAAAAATGCAGAGTGCATGAAAAATGCCCAGAAATCTCACTGATTTAGAGTTCTTTCACACAATGATTAAGAGAAAACTCTTCAAGCAACAAATCAAGTGTTTTCATGATGTGATATTTGTAAAAGGAGGTTTTTTCATTTTTCTAAAATCTAAACCACCCAAGGTGCCCACACTTTAGCTGTCAGGTCTTTCTTTTTTTCGTATTTTAAGATAAGATGGAGGGATGATAACCGAGGCCTTATAAAACAGCTGGCAAGTGATTTTATTTGTCTTCGCCATCATTGCATTGAGGAAATTGTCTCAGTCTGACCGTTAATGATAATCAATGACACGAGTCGCTTCCTGTTTGCAGTGAATCCGCTGCAGCAGCTGGGTGCACAGCTTGACTCAGACTTTCAAGCTTTTGCGTTCAGTCATTCATTGATGTCTAAAGCTGTAAATGAGAAGTCACAAAGCATCCATTTAACAGCCAGGCTCAGAAGTGAGTAGATGAGCACGTGTTGGTGTGCAGTAGCAGCTTCCAGGCAAGTGGAGTGTCGTCTCTTCGTCATCCTCTCGCCCTTCGCCTTCACGCTCACCGCTGGTGTGAGGGGTGCATATGCTGCCTCTCCTTCACTTCCTCTGCACGGTTACTCAGCTCTCTCTTCCTTTCCTCTCTTAGATCTCATTTGATGCCAAGACTGAAGGAGTCTCGCTCCCATGAATCACTGCTCAGCCCCAGTAGCGCTGTGGAAGCCCTTGACTTAAGCATGGAGGACGAGGTCATCATCAAGCCTGTTCACAGCAGCATCCTCGGGCAGGACTACTGCTTTGAGGTGAGGAGGAAACGTTTGCCCTCAACGCTGACATGCATCTGTTGCTGCTTTGCTTCTGAAGTACGATGAGGCAACCAGAGCTCAATCAGTTCAAGTCCTGCCTACACAGCACCACAGGTCAAAGACTTGCATGTGCAGAACAATTTTCCAGTTCGAGTATTGTTATGTAAAATAGACAGCAGGGGAAAAAAAACACAGAAAGAAAAGCAATCTAGCGTCAAATGTTATTTTGCATTTCAGGCCTGTGTGAACATGGACAAGATCAACCAACAAACATATCAACATTTGGAGACTGGATGGCTAATTGTGGGTGAAATAATGTTACACCTGTATTATGGACCTTTTTCTCAAATTTTTGGTTGAGACAGCAAGACATCTTTGGTAGGACTGAAAAAAAAAATCATAGTTTGGTGTAAAAACAGTAACCTGGTCATTCACTTCCCAAAAACCCCTGCACAGGGCCGGTCCTGGGATTTTGGTGGCCCTGAACAAGATTTTGTTTGTGGCCTCGAGGGCAAACACCAAATGACACACACTGCTTACAAGTGAATGAAGAGACAGATGGACAAATCAATCATCAACAAATTTCAAAATTAAAAAAATATTATTTGAATTAACTTTCATAAGTTAATTCATAATAAGTTTTTGTTTTTTGTTTTTTTTAATTAGCAGTGTCCAGGCATTCTTTTTTTTTTTTTCATTCATTCATAATGCACCCCCACACCACTCCCCAGTAGAAGCAGGTATAGATAGATTATATCTATTTCTGTCTCTGCTTTTGTAGCCATTGACATTAAATATATCCAAGAAAGAAAAAAAACAACTTGGTGAGCAATACTGGGCTGTTATTACTGAGAGAGATTAGCACTGTGTAGTAAATATATCTTCTGGCTTCCATACCTTTTGGATGATCTGGCCAAATGACAGTGACATGGTTGAGGATTTGTCCACTAACCTGCAAATATTTATAATCCACTTTAAGTTCATTGTCTTCGTTTCACCGTCTGCCTCTTTCCCTTAGTGGAATCGCTGGTCTCATCAGTGTTGTTTACCGTCACAGCAGGCAACAGTAAAGCTTAAAAAATCCGTCGTATTCCAGTTGTTAATGAGCCGCGTTTGACGCCCAGCAGAGATGAGGGGCGCGTAAATACGGGGTTTATATCAGTCCCGAACACATTCATCAAAACCACTTTAGAGACTGACATTATGGAAGTGTTGTGATTACTTTTGGCTGCCACTGTTTTAAGTTGCTCTGTATGCAGTGAGGGTGCCCAGAGGAAGCGAAAGATTAAAACTTTCAGTAGTTTTAATTAGTTTGTTTCTGGTTTCTAGGCCAAGTGAAGTTATGACTCAGTGTGTCTACGTTACAACAACAAACCACTTTTCTGGCTCCCTTCTATTCTGCAGAGACCAAAATTGAAATTTGCTTTCATCATCGGTTTTTCAGTTGATCAATCCTTTAAATTAAAGTGATCAAAAGGGTTCAGATAACCACAAACCCATGTAAGACAAACGAGTTGCAAATTGGGAGAGATTGAGACTAGATTGTGTGTGTTAGTCTTGGATGGAAAAGCACTGATTTGATTCACCAGTTAGTAGTAATAATGAGTTTTTTTCTGTTATGTAAAAAACAACCCATCATTTTGCAAGGGTTTATTAATTTTTCATTTTGGTAGTCTGTTTCCTGTTCCTTATTAGATGTTGATGACTATTCCAGGTGAACGTTTAACTTATATTTGCATTTATTTCTTAAGTCTCATGAGGTGAACTTGTCATATCAATATTTTCTATCGAACTATCATAACGTTTAACAATCTGGCTAAACATGAAGATAAAGTCAGTATCTTACACTACAACCAGTAAGACAATTGCTAACTTAGCTGAGGTTTAGAGTTTAACACATTGTTAAATCTCTATGCGATATCAGAAAGTCACATGACCTCTTAAACGAAGTTGCACTGTTATTAGCAGATATGGTTTATTGTTGCTGCAGCTTAGCTGGATTGTGTGTTCAAATACATTTAATACCACCTCCAAGATTCCTCATTTCCACTTTGTTTGTTTAAACTTGGTACAAGTATGTTTTTACATAATTCTGAGTCATTTTTTAAAGCCACTTTGGTGTAGCATTACCACTTCTGACCACAAGGGGGTGTTTAGATTTCCCATTTGGACATTGATAGTTCTGTGTCATGAGTGGGAAAAAGATCTGCATTTCTTGTAATACTGCTTTTCCCACTAGAAACGCACTTCCTTGCATCTTTTGTCAGGGATGACGTAAACTGTCTTGCGATGCGCTGCATCCATGTGATCAGAAATGGTATTGCTCAACAGTGTGGCTTTAACATAAAGAGACATGCGTCTCGCTGTTATTGTTTACCCTCATTTAAACCTCTGCTGTCTCAAATTTAAAAACCACCAGAAAAATACATAATTGTGGTGCATTATTTAATCTCCAGGATCATTACACAATGTGGAAACACAAACAAACAGAGGTAAAAACACGCATCATTTGTAGCCTTTAATGATGCTAAATATAACCTGGTAATTGCTTTCATCTTGTTTCTGCTTATAACTCTTGACCTCTTTGTAAAATCACAATATTATGTGACGGATTTTAGGAGCTGCCTTTTCCTGTCTTGTCAGCCGCCATGACTGAAAGTGCCCATTAAAGTTGAACCACAGCGAATTTAAAGCTCTGCTGGTGACGGAGGGATATTTTGAGTTACTTTATTAAAAACAGACCTAAATGGATCTGTGAGGGAGGAAGACACGGGACCGGGTGTTACAGTTACCGGCAGACAAGAAGTAGAAAAATAACTGTCCTTCTCTGAGAGGAGCAGGAGGACGCTGTCGCAAATGAGCCCTCAGAATATTAAACTTCATAAAAACTACATACACACAGTCATTACACTCAAGTTATATATTACAGTCTGTAGTAAAGGCGATGTCATTTGGTTAGTTTTGGCACAGCCTGATAATGTTTATATCTTTTTAGAGGTTTTGGAGAACAGCTTTAGACATTTTTGAAAAGAACACTAGATTTCAGAAGGATTTTGTTTGATGACAATAATGTGTTAATACAAAGCCAACTTTTCTTTATTAATAAGAAGAGAGAAAAGGTAATTGACTCCTAATAATTAATGACTTTTCCCTGGTTAGGAAAAATAACTGAAAGTTTAGTCAGTATATGTTTAGTGTGCTGGTTCTTGATTTGAAGTTTTTTACAACATACTAAAAAAAAACAAAAAAATTAACTATATCTTCTGCACAAATATCACTTTTTAACCAAAGAAGTTTTGGGACCAGAAAAATTACCAATTATTTTAAGTTCCACCGTGAACTGTTAGATCAAAAATTGCCACTGCTCTTCAGTACTCAGCTTGTTCCATCATCATTATTATTTAAATTAAATTAAATGCCACGCACATTTTTTTTCCTTTTTTGTATTTACTCATTTCCTGTCAAGACAGAAGCCAGGGAGGCTGGCCCCGCCTCCAAAAAACCTGTTCACCTCTGACTGGTCGATTCCTGTGGCCTGATCAGGCCCCGCCCTCAATATTTATAGGTTCTGTTTCCTTGGAACCAGAATCTGTTAAAGCTTAGAATCTTTATCATCATGACCTAGGACACAGCAAACTCCAAAATATCAATAAGACTAAGAATAAAGCTAGATTTACCATTTTGTACGGACAGGCAATGGTTTCAAGGTGACTGGATTTTGAAAAAGATAATATAAAACACTTTGAATTTCAGTTTAATAGTTCCTTGTTCTGTTTATCAGAAGTTATTTCTCAACACTGAGTTATTTTCAGTTTCCTCATATCCACATGTGCATATTTGAATTTTTTCGTCCACTTACTTTGCTGTCACAAACAAGGTGGTATTTCTGAACTAAGTTGAGGGAAAACTATTTTTCTGTCACTTTTATGCTTGGGGTTTGATCACTGACGCGTTTGTTTTTCTTCTGTCTGTTCCATCGCGGTAGGTCACTACCTCCACAGGAAGCAAATGTTTTTCCTGCCGCTCAGCAGCTGAGAGAGACAAATGGATGGAGAATTTGAGGAGAGCCGTGCAGCCGAACAAGGTATGTATAAAAGCGCCACAGCTGGGACGGGGCGGCATGAAGCAACCACAGCAAATAAGTTCAAGTGTCCCAATTCCAAACCGCAGCTTGCAACACTGACAGCTGCTTGTCTTTCCTTTAACAACAACACCTTGACATGTCTCCATCAAGCTTTACAGGTCTTGCACATTAACGCTCAGGATTTGAGGAGGCACAGGTTGGACAGGGAGGCACCTCAGTGCTTTTGTCCCTTTGCATCAATACCAGGTGTAACTTGATGAACACAGCTTTGGCAGGAGTTTAGGTGGCAGGTCAAGAAAGTTGTCCAAATCACATCTTCACTCTGATGATCTTATTTAGAAAGACTGACTAGATGTTTGGGATTGTCTGTTGTTGTTGTTATTATTATTATTGTTATTAATATTATTATTATTATTGGCAAAGATGTGCTCCTTCTACTCGTCTGTCTTTCCTTTTTATTTTTAGCTGTTGGATGATTTTTAGAGATGATATGCAGTGCAGTTCGCCAGCAAGGAAATTCCTCCAGCTTTGTTGCATAAATAAAGAGATTTTACAGTTTGACACTTAAGCAGCTAGTATCACAGCCACCAGAGTACCACTACTACAGTGCTGGTAGTACTACTGCAAATACTTAGAGTTTGCTGTTGACTCCCGTGGAGGTATGTAGCCATCTCCGTCAGCTGTGGCTCCTGATAAAGAGCTCTCTCAGATGATAGAGAAGAGGATTGTCTGCAGCAGAGTCCGTGTAGAGACATGCATTTTCTTTTTTATTTGCCTTTTGTCGGGCCCAGATTGAGGTCGAACCATTTCTTGTCGCCTCCTGGGTTCTTCACTAGACAGAAAACACTGTTCTCGTCTATGGCTTGCTGGTTCCTGTCACATCTGTACCAACAGGGCAAAATAAAGGGAATTTTCTTAGTTCAGATGACCTCTGTCTGCACGCCGGACAAATGATTCTTCCTCTATCACTCTTTTTCTGTTTTAACATTTGCAACGTCCGCAGGTACACATGTAGGTTGAAGATACAACTTCACAAATCTTTATACGCTGGTCTCTGGATCGATGAGCAGCGGTGTATGACATTCATGAACGTACACACTTACTTACGCTCAAATGCAAGTTTTATGGAGCATTCTTGAATTACTTCTGCAAACTGAAATGTGGCAACACACAAGTTTTCAGTTTTCAGCAGTAGTTTGAATAAGGATAACAACATTTTTACATTTTAAAAGAAAAAGATATCAATGTGGTCTTAGACAAGACATCACTGTGGGGTAAATAAAAACGTCTCCGTGTAATTACTGATTATCTAGCAGCCAAATTACAAAAATGAAGAGAAATTATAAGAAATTAATTGTCTTTAATGAAACAAGACGGCTCAAATGGGAAAACAGTATTATATAACGCTAATCCTGCTCAACTTTGTGGTTTACAGATCATTTATCTGCTGCTATGACCTTGGCCTTAAGTCTGTTTCAAAATGGGGAAAAGAGAATAACGTGAAATAAAGAGTAGAAAACACAATTGGAGGTTGCAGTGCTTCACACTGGATAAATATGTGTGAATGAATTCGAGGTGAATTATCTTTGTGTATGATAGTAAATGCATTTGCTTGGAAAGATAGATGCGGATGCTTATCACGGAGGCCAGTGTGATGCTTCAGCACAAAAAAAAAAAAAAAATCTGCAGAATTTGGAAAAACAGCAGTGCCTCCAGGTCACCGCAGATCACATGTGACAGCAGGGCTGAAAATGCAGAGCAGAGCAACAAAACTGGCAACAATAAAAGCATTGTTTGTCAGGGGGAGCGTTTCAGCGGAGGTCACACGCGGTACAGTTCAGGACTCAGATGGATCCTTCTGGACAAAGAACGACGTGTTTGGGGAAACACTAGTTTTATCCTGTCTGGGGCAGTCAAACGGTTGGGCTGTGTTTTACGGCCGGCACGCACGGGCCGACTGTCTACATGAGTCACACAAGTCCAAGTTTTCAGGCATCTTTGGGGGGGCTGGGGTGTAACTGAGGACACGGACTGATTTCATGTCGTTTTCAGGGAGTGGAAATTTGCAGACAACTGACCTGGAAAAGTGGCACAAGAGCAATCATTTGATATCATGAGGCTTTTTTTTGTGAGATAGTGGCATAGCTGGATAGAGAATAAAAAAAAGACTAGATACTTTTTATTAATAAATAAATGAGTGAAGAAAAAATCCAAACCAAAAAAGACAAAAATAAATTATTTTAGTGGTTGCTTTAAAGATCTACGTGCTCTGATTTGCATGTCTGCTGGGAAATTCAACAACCTTATTTTAAAAGTCTGTAAAACATTTGGATCAGTTTTTCACACAGTAGAAAAGAAGTATTGATCTGCATTCTGTACCAAGATAACGGTGAGAAATGAGAGCCTTATGCAGAGCCTTATGCAGTACTGGAGTTAAAAAAGAAAAAAACAAAACAAAATCCAATTATGTCCCTTCTGAATCACTTCAAGGAAATATTTATCCTTTTATTTTTCTATTATAGCTGCTCCTTATTTCCTGTTCAGGGTTGCACAGGGCTGATGCTTATCCTAGATTAGATCTGGTATTTATTAAGTGCACCTTCCAGAAATTGGCAGCCCAACACAATCAAAGAAAGATGTGAAAAGATTTCATATAGAGGAAAGACAAACTGTCTGCACTTACACTGAGATGTGTGATGCCGATGTTCATTTCAAAATGGAAGCTGAAAAAATAAGTTTTACCAAAAAGATTGATTTAAGAAAAGGAAAGCTAACTATTATAAATAATCATTAGAATGATTGCATGAAAATCATTCTTAAAGGTAGGGTAAGGAATCTCATGTGAATTGTAACCCAAAGAACCTTTTGTCACATTCAATGAACGTTTCCTCACCATCCAGCCACTGCGCATATATATATATATATATATATATATACACACACACACACACACACACACACACACACACACACACACACACACGGGTCTTTTTATATATTCAGTGGTAACTCAGCGGTCCCCGGGCCACGGACTGGTACCGGTCCGTGGGTTGTTTGGTATCAGGCCACACACAAAGAATAAATAACTTACATTATTTCCGTTTTGTTTATGATCCAAATCTAAACAATGTGTTATTTTGAAAAATGACCGGATTCTCTCCATTACATCCGTCCATGGCTCACTCTTTACGCACGTCAAGAGACTTGTCTAAGTCACGTGATACATTCAGGCTAATATTAAATCCACAAGCTAGCAAAACGAGTAAAAAAAACAAACGTCTTAGGAAAGTTTCTTTGCACAGGGTAAAAGAGCCAGTCAGGAGAAGGAAGAGCCTTCGACTTCGAAGAAAAAGAAAGCTGCATTTAACAGACAATACCAGGAGTCCTACTTAAAATACGGATTTATCGCAACAGGTGATTCCCACGCACCAAGCCCACTCTGCTTAATATGCGGCGACTGGCTCTCTAATGAGGCAGTGAAGCCTTCAAAACTGCTCCGCCACTTGGAGACCAAGTATTCTGCATTAAATTAAATTCTACTAATAAAGTTGCATACACAATGAATTCATGTTTATCATTATATTTAGGAAATACCAGTTTTTGTTGTATTTATCCACCACACCTTAAAGGCCCGGTCCGTGGCGCAAAAAAGGCTGGGAACTGCTGCTTTAACTCGTGCTGATGTATATAAGTTGGGGGAGAGGGAAAGGGGCTTGGATGGGTTCATGATGGGATGTATTTTCTCAAGAAACACTGGAGGGAGAGGGAGGAGCTAACTTTGCACTTTGTTGGGGTTCTTTTTCCTCAAATATCAACATATGTGATATCATCCAGAAACCCCTTACCCTCCCTTTAAATTGAAAAATACTTTAAATGTTGAGTCCGTGAGGAATCGTGAGACAACATTATCCTCTTTCTTTTGGTGAAGGAACTTAGCCATCTTCTCTTATGGCTTTATCTAACTGTGATGGTCTTCACAGATTAGACCATATATCATCAAACGCTTTAAGCTTTAGCCCCACTTTGTCTATAAACCCTTTGAAAGTACCCGAGAGTCTTTGGAAATGGCAAAACATGCTGATTAAGGCTTGATGCAAGGATGAATTAAAAAGATAAGAGGAGCAGGAACATTAGGAATGGGCTAACCTCTTTTCTGCAGGGTTTTTTATACCCACGGACTTTCTGAAGCACAGCTATGAGTACCGCATATATTCAAAGACTCCCAGCGTGTCTGAGAGGCTCGGATATTTCTATTTAATAATGCCATTATTAGTCCCTCTCTTCATTTTCTGAGGTAGTCAAGGCAGTCTTAATAATGGCTCAGAATAGGCTCCACTTCTGGCAAAGCCCATTTATGACATAAGAGTATATGAGAAGTGGGAGTGAAATTCATCAGCTTTTGAGAGACTTGAGTGCACTAAAGAATTCATTCTTGATTCAAAAGTTTGAAATTGTTGCCATCGATTGTACCAAGGGATGAAACATTTCATATGCTATTGTGTGCCATTCCTTTTTGCATGTGTTTCAGGCCTGAAGTGCAAAAATGGATTTGTGTCATCAAATGAAAGGAAGTTGACCAGAAAAAAACAAGAAACATCTTGAGTTGGAGCTGCTTGTGAAATTCAAGTGATTTAAGAATCCATCTGTCCATCAACCACCGCTCATCTGAATGGGAGTTGCCTCAGCAGGACCTCCCTGTCCCCATCCGCCACCTTTAACCCTTTCTGGCTAAAGCTGATGCATTCTTAAGCCTGCCAGGAGATATAAATTATCCAATGTGTCCTGGGTCCTCCTCACAGTTGGACATGCCCAAAACACCTCGCCAGGGAGGTGTCCAAAAGGCCCAAACTACCTCAACTCGTTCTGGGTCCTTCCCAAATGACAGAAATTCTCACCTGGCCTTATTTTTTTAACTTCTATTTTTCACATAATCCCAATTCATTTTCTGATTTGGTGAAGTAGTTTATTATTTTGATCAATAACATATTCCACAACCCCTCATTGATGGACTTACTCTGTGACAACCGGGATGGGTTTTAGCTTATCCGCATGACCCTGAATAGGATGAAGTCCATATATGTACTGGGTCAGCCATTTAGAACTGTCTGCAGAAGTGTATTTATTTGATTAAACCAACCCATTCTCCTCTCTGTGTCCAGGACAACAGTCGCCGGGTGGAGAATGTGCTGAGGCTCTGGATCATCGAAGCCAAGGACCTGCCAGCCAAAAAGAAATACTTCTGTGAGCTTTGCCTTGATGACTCACTGTACGCCCGCACAACCTGCAAGCTCAAGACTGACAATGTGTTTTGGGGCGAGCACTTTGAGTTCAGTAACCTGCCTGCTGTCAGAAGCATCACGGCGCACCTTTACAAAGACACAGACAAGAAGAAAAAGAAAGACAAGAACAACTACATTGGACTTGTCAACATCCCTGTCGCGACTGTCACCGGACGGCAGTTCATGGAGAAATGGTATCCCGTCAGCACTCCCAACCCCCCCAAGGGCAAGACATCGGGGCCCATGATTCGGATCAAAGCACGCTATCAGAGCATGAACATCCTTCCCATGGAGATGTACAAGGAGTTTGCAGAGTACACCACCAATAACTACATGTTGCTGTGCTCGGTGCTGGAGCCGGGGATCAGCGTCAAGAACAAGGAGGAGATGGCGTGCGCACTGGTGCACATTCTGCAGAGCACCGGCAAGGCCAAGGTTAGTGAGAACTCTGTCATTTCTTTCCATTTTTCCCACATTTGTATTCTCTGCAGAAAAGCTGGATATAAAAAAAGTCCACCACTGCTACAAGCTACTGACTGCACATTATTGTGTGAACTTCTGACCTCCCGCAGGTGTAATTCAGAGCAGACAAAGACCAGACACACAGGTGATTTCCTGCTGCACTTGCCTGCATTACAGATTTAACTCAAGCTAATCCCCGACATGTAATTCCTGCAGTGCTTCACAGCATACCGATGCAGGATCTAGCTCAATATATCCACCGCTGTCTGCAGACCTGCAAACAAAGGCAGATTAGTCTACGTTCCTTTTTAAAAAATCAGCATTATAGTTTACTTTGAGAGCAAATATTTGGCATTGTGCAGTAAAACAAGAAAAACTGGAAGCTGCAGAGATTCAGTGATAAACTTATTGATATTGTCTTTTTTGTCTCGTAGTCGATTACAACATTCAGATGATTCATATTTCATTCTGTGATTTATTGTTACTCGAGGTGTTTATTTAGAAATACATCACATTAAAGAAAATCTTTCCTTTTGCTTGGTGAAAAAGTTGAAAACCATAAAGTCTATGCTGCAATACCACTTCCAACCACATGGGGGCACACATCTCTGCTGAGTTGAGAAAATGAGTTAATAAGTGTGGAATTGGGTAAACAAATCTTGTAATACCATTTTGTCTCACTAAGGCTGCTCTTTTTCGTGAAACATAAAATTTCTTGTGATATACTCCCCCCATGTTATCATGTATTACTACATAGAGTAGCTTTAATGATAAAGATGGATTTAACTCACGTCCTGCCTCGTGATAACAGCTTTCATTCAAATGTTACATCAGGGTGCTTTCATCCACGTGTCTTTCAACTTTGCCTCGTCAGTTTCCAGCGACAGTTTTGGCCTCAGTTTAGTTTTTCTCGAGAGTATCTCATCAGCGCAGCTTTGAACATTTATTTGACTTTATCACAGCTCGGCAGAATGACGAATGGCTCCGCTGCTTAAGAAGAGATGTCTATCCACACTGCGCTGCAAGTCGAGTGGTTTAGGTTTGCCACTCACAGCAGCTGATTGATGGAGGGAAGAAGGCTTGAACTGGTCCCTGGGGAGAAAGTTACATCCCTAATTACTTTCAATTAATCCCCTCCCTCTGAGTTAAGCTCAAAAACTTTTTACTTCTCGATCACCTCCTGGCCTTCCTTCGTTTCTGCTTCCATTTTCTGGCACCAGAATTGGTTATATTATATCTCGAGTAAATCTGTGTGTACAGGAAGCAAATCAAGCTTCAGAAGTTATGTCAATGTATGCCTTTAAAGGAAAAACAGTCAAACCGAAGTAGATTAAAAGCTGCTGTCAAAATTGTGTTTGTTAACTTCTGCATGTTACTTTTCTGACGACGTTTTCTCATTTGTGACATTTCTGAAAGGGTCTGGGTAGTTATGTGGCACTTCTTGTGTCTCCAAACAACACACTGCACCACCAACAAAGCAAATATTCAAAAATATTTGAGGGCTAATAAGACTGTCTTCCTCTGCTGCCGCACAGATGCTTTTGATATTCGGAGGGTTTGATCTTTTGCGTTTCAGTGATGAAGCTCTTTTTGACGTACATCCAACTTTGGGGAAATCGTCTTTAAAATTGGCAAAGTTATACTTAGGAACCTTTGAGGAGTGATAAACTGAAAAATAAGTGGCCTGATTTTTTAAATGTTTTTTTTAATTATTACTATGCAAACATTTGATAGTCATTAGTTATTTTCTTCCTCCATGATATCACCATAGACTCCTCCAACCATGCAGCCTCCGGCTGAAGTCAAATCCATGACTCAGTGTCTAATTCTGTCAGCACCAGAGTGGAGCTCTGCAGTTCAGATGAAAGAGACCACGCACGGCAAACGGCATTAGACAGTCACCGAAGAGCACAGCTCAGCCCTCAGGACACCCAGCGGGGGGAGGTCCTCAAACTTCTGAAGTCACATAGATTGTCTTTAATCTCTTGTTCCCAGAAGAAAATGTGTCCAGCTCCACCTGGGCGCTAAGAGGAGCAAAGTCCAGACTGTAATTCTCATTTGAATCCAACACTTTTAAGATTCTCATCTTTCTTTTACATAACAGAGTAATTATTAATCAGCTCAGTTGCACGCTCATATTTCTTTGTCCCTTGTTTTTTTTTTTTTTCTTCTTTGTGTCCTGAAGGCCAAAGCTCACATGCAGAGCTGTCGTTACTGATGCTCTATTGATGTCTGGGTGCAGCAGCGGGCGGAGGCACACCCTCCTGCAGACTTTATATGCACGCAGACCCACCATGTGCAGCCATGAGATATTGATAGGCCATTACAGGTCATTTATTCAGTTTTCTGCACAAGCAAGACAGTTTCCATGCAGCCTGGGATGCTGCAGAGTTTAGTCAATGATGCACACAGCCGAAAGATTTTAGTCCTTCTTTGTCTATTTTAGTTGGGTTTAAAGCCCAAGTTGAGACATTTCGGTGGATTTTCTGTGCCGTTAGGTCCTGACTTCAGGACATCTCCTGTCCCATGAGACATGCTGTCATGCACACACCTCTGCAGCGCTATTAAAAGTTCCTGAAGCCCGACCAACGTGCCGCAGCTGCCTGGAGAAGTTCAGCCCTTCTGTAATCTAAAAACAACCACTCCTGGTGCGAATTCTCTGCTGTTATTGATCTCGTCTTTTCGAGGCCTTCGGGAGGATTGTGTTCTAATTTTGTTGCCGCTCGTCTGCACCGCCTGTGGGAAGCGGCGATAGGAGGAAATGTATTCATACGATAACTGGCCAGAGGAGTGTGGTGCTTCAGTTATTAGGCCGTTTCACTGCTCCTCGAAGTAAACTGACAGCCCTGGCTCAACAGGGATAGATATGTGATCGGGTCCTCGCTACAGCACAATCTCCATGACAAACTGGAATTCTGCTTAAAACAAGCATTTTATGAATATATTCAACACTATCACTCATCGGCAGCAGAGACAAACAGGTTCTCTTGGCTGTTTGAGCGTAATATGAACTGAAAACTGACAACTGACTCTAATGGCTGGGGTAGTTTAGTGCTCTATTGGATTTTTTTGGGGGGGGAGGGTTGAGTCAGTTGTCCCCTGAGACAACCAGCAAGTATTCATAACATGATGGCTGCTCGTCAGTACCCTTCCCTTTAATAACGCGAGGTTGTTCTTATTATTTTTTCAATGAAGTGGTCTCTGTGGTGAGCAGAGCCGTTTCTGTCTTTGCTCCATTTACAGCACTCCTGCTAACATGTCTCAGAAGGATGATGTAGAAGTCTAGTTTTGAGAGGAACCGATTGTTGTAGGTATCTAAAATTGAGGTTATGACTCATGCATTATGCAGATATTTCTCAACGTAAGATATCTGAAATATGAAACTTCATACGGATGACAAAAGCGATGCTGTCCGTCCCAGAAGGAAAGATGCTGAGGATGACTGTTCAGTTTTTTGGGTTTTTTTCTCTTGTGGATGTCAGTGATACTTATTCAGTCTGGCTAATGAATAATAAAACAGCTACAGTAAATGGGCACAGGTTAGGTTAATATTTGTGATTTCTAGATAAGCATGTACTGGAATTGAAAGAACCAAAAATATCACTACTAATGCATTTCATTGATTAAACATTTAATTAATTATATTTTCATGTTTAGCACTGATGAACGTGGTCACTTGCATAAAGTGCCCCATTATCTCCACTGCCATAAATAACCAGAACAAACAGGACCAAAGCTTTTTTGTTTGTTTGTTTATCCCGCTGTGGTTTGTTCCTTCTAACAAATGAACATCCGGATATCCATAAATTTGGATCCAGTCCCATCTTCAGGGGGATGTGGTGGGAAAACAGGCAGTTTGTGCTTTAGAACATGTAATTTTGGTGTTTTCATCTGAAAAACTGTCATTTAATGGTACCCTTTCACTTTGTTTGAAGCTACTGAACTGAAAATATGACATCCAGGGAGGCGTTCAGAGTTACTCTGTAGAGCGACGTCACAGACAGATCAGAGCAGAATCATTCTACCGCTTTAACTTCATCTCCACCTGATATCGCAGGCTGCATTTGTGGTAGATCAAGTGTGGGTGGCTGTAACTCAGAGTTTTAAAACCAAATGCAAAAGTTGCATAAGTAGTCATACTTTTTTTAGCTCAGAGGCTCCCCCTCTAGGTGTGGAGATTAAGTTGCTTTTACAACACTGCAGAAGTTTTGCTCTTGTTTGTCTCTTGATTGGTCCCGCTCTTATTTTCTCATCCTTTTGTCATTTGCTGTTGCTTTCTTGGGTCTCTGTGTCACATTTTCCCTTGATATCTGTTTTAATAGCGTTCATTGATCATCTGTGTGGATATATTACATTGTCCAGTAAAACATGAAGTTCTCTGGAGAGACGGTCGGTCCAAAGTTGCGTTAGGCGTTTTTTGCTCATAGCAGAGGTGGAAGACTGCAAGAGCTTGGCAGAGCGTCCAGAAATAATCTAATATTCCCTCAAGTAAAATTAAAACTATTATGACCTAAAAATACTCTTTTGTGTTGCTTTAAGCAAGCTACTATTACATCCTATTCAATTTTATTTATATAGCTTCTATTACAATACAAGTTGTCTCTAGGTGCTTTCCAGAGACCCAGAGCGTGACCCTTGAGCAATGATTATGTAAACAATGGCAGGTAAAAACTCCCTTAGCAGGAGAAAAACCTTAAGCCAAACAGTGGCAGGGAAAAATGCCCCTTTAGGAGGGGAGAAACCTTGATCAGAACCTGGATCATGAGGGGGGGACCCTCCTGCTGAAGACCAGCCAGGTAGAGCAGGAAAAGAGAGATAGAAGATGGATGATAAACAAAGAAAAGAGAGGCACACATGTATTTTCACTACAAAAGACAAGATATGTCTGTATTTATTATCCGTTAGCTGGAAAACAAAGAGTTCTAGTATATATGACTAATGCAGGGTTAGGTGATGTTCTGCAGAAACAACTATATAAATCATCCTGGTGCATCACAAGTCTTCGAGAAATCCTTAAGTTTAATAAACAGAGTTGTAAAGACATTGTTTTACAACAATGTATTTCTGTAGTATTTGTCCCAGACATTTCATTCATACCTCAGAAAATTGTTGCAACCAGCAAAAAAAACAAAATATGTGTCCTTTTAATGTGAGCGTTCTTTCCTTTTCATTAATATTTAACCTACCAGCTGTTAGCTTTTAGAATTTCTTAAACTCTTACAACCTCACAGAGCCAGTGAAAAAGCAATACAGTATTAATCTGGTGTTAAAACATATGTGCAGTGAGATTAGTATTATTTATTAAATAATATTGGAGTTACAATAACAGGTGATCACAATGATCACGGCAAATTGGGCAAAATTTGTGTTCAATGACCAAAAATTGTAAATAGTTTATAAAAAGACATAAAATAAACACAGACCCAGGGAATACATGATGTTTTAAAGCTGATCACACTTGCCGGAGGGCCCCTCCAGTCAAAGCTATTTGATAATGATGGCGTGCACGAGCTCACCGAGGTGGGTTTCAGGCTTCTCCCATTTTTGAGGGCAGTGACAAACCCTGGCGCTTTCGGGAGGAGCCGCGTTCATTTCCATAAAGCTCCCAGTCCTCTCCATCAACCCAATGTGACCCTCACAGGAAGTGCTGCAGGCTATGATGCTGTAACACTAGCCTCCGGTCTCCAGGGAGAGGCAGCGGGAAGGCATGGAGTGATGGAAAGACGATGAGAGTGAAGGGCGGAGCGGCTGGTGAGGTTTCGCTTTCCCACCGCCTGAATCCCTCATCAGTTTTTTTGCCTGAGGCCAGAAGCGTAGGATCATCCATCAGTGGAAATGTTAATAGGGCCCTGCATTCAAATCTGCTCTCATCGTTGTGACTGCAGAAAAAATTTCATCATTTTCCATTCCTAGATGTATATTTGTTGCCTTGTGGTCCGCATAAACCTGAGGCATCAACAAGTAATGCTTTATGTGTTTTGTAATGAATTTTTATCGCTCCAAGGACTCACAGTTGAAAAAGGTCTACAAACTTAAGGCATTAATGTAAAAAAAAAAAAAAAAAAGAGAGAAGTCTTTATTTATACTCTACTAGATGAGTTTGCAATGTTTCCAGCGGTGCTGTAAATAAGTTTCAACATTTTGTTTCAGTTCACATGAGGTCATCATGATTTAGCGCTCATATCATGTTGATCATTTTTCATTTTAGACATAATAACGCATTGATTTCACACGCTAAAGTGGGGTAAATTGATCTTTTGGTGAAAGATGTCTGCATTTTCTTCAGGTGCAGGCAGCACTCCCAGTCTAAAATTATCCTTTTAAGGCATTGAACTGCTCACTGTTGAGTTTCTCTGCTTTATATTACCATAGAAACACAAACGTCTGTGCGAGCACAAGGTATAAACACAGCCAGTCTATTTTGCACTTTTTCTTTCTTTCCTTGCTGGGACTCGCTGTCCTAGCTTTGCAAGGTTGAGCACTGGGAAGCTTGTCATTGAAAGCATCACAGCTTCTTGTTTCATGTGTTTTTTTTTGTTTTTGTTTTTTTTTGAGACTCTTGCAGTGAGAGCAGGAATCATAATCTTGCTGATTAGGTTGTCTCCTCAGATTTCAAGGAGCCTCTGTGTGTAAAATTCACTTCCCTCACTTGCACAATTTTCAGTAAAATGTCACAGAATAGAGTTGGGTCTTTTTCCAAGAAAGTAACCCATCTAGGTAGAACTTCTTTTTTTTTTCAACAGGGCTCTCTTCCCTACTATTTATGAGATGTGATTAGTCTCCCACTCGCGCTAACCCTCCACCCATCAACCCCCTCTCTTTTCCCCATGCACTATGTGTTAAGGTTTTTTTGAGCTATGGTTTGGTTGATGAGATGTGGCAGCTCTATAGAGAGCGTTCTACTTCTCCTTATTAGCACTGAAACAGAGGGGAGGGAGGGGGCCGGGCAGCGGGATTGAGTCTATCTGAGAAAAAGGCTGAAGGATGACAGGGAGAGCAGGGAACCACTCTAGGCTCTGCTTAGGGACATAATTGCTTTGGCTGTTATGAAACTAGAGGTTTGCATGATGAAGTCCATACCAACTAATCACACATACTGTTTTTTTCAGAATAATGTTAAGAATATAGCCTCAAAGCAAAAAGCCTCTAATACCTGAGAGGATTTGAATCCTGGGGGTTCTGGGAGTGTTGCTATGCACCAGAGCTTGGTCTGTGTTGCCATCAGTTAAGTCAGATTCATTCTGGGTGGAGTTGGACCCTGTCAGAGATCTCCTTTATCACTGATTCTGTTATAATCTCAGAGACAGAATTTTTTGGAGCAGCCAAGGAACAGGAGGGAACCAATTTTGATGGCATCAGGATTAAAGCTCTGCTTTTTGCAGATGATATGCTCCTGTTGCCGTGATCAAGCCACAACCTCCAACTCTCGTTGGAGTAGTATTCAGCCTAGTGTAAAACAGAGGGATGATAATCAGCAACACTTCTGCAGAACCAAAGATCATGGTTTTCAGAGGAGCCAACTCTGGTGGCTCGGGCTGCTGGTCAGGATGCCTTCTGGACACCTCCCCAAGGAGGTATTTTGGGCTTGTCCAACAGGAAGAAGGCGTTTAGGTAGACCCAGGGCATCCCAGAAGGTGTCCTCCCGATAAAGCTGAAGGAAGTCCCATGTTGGTGTGTTAGAATCCAAGTCTACCATGAAGAGAAGACTTCAGAGCAAAAACAGAAGCTTCACGAGAAGATGCAAGGCCTTTAGAAGATGAAGAACCTTTAGAAAGGCTCATGATTTTAAGCAAATAATGTCCCCTGTAAAACGGAGGGAGGCCCTCTGATGGCATGGACATGCATGACTTCCTATGACCGAGTCTCCAGGGTTCATCGATGATGTAACAGAAGCAGGTGGATGAGGGCAAAGGAACAGAAAACAGTTGGTTTACCTGATCTCAACCAGGTCCAGCTGCTCTTCACTCGCAGAAGACAAAACTAAAGACACAAAGACTCACAAACAAACACCAGTTAAAGGCTCAAAAACCAGGTTCTCCTCTAGTTCCTGGCAAGAGTTTCTAAACAAAGTATTAAAAAAAAAACATTTTATTAATTATTAAATGTTCTTACCACTCACCTTTTTATTGATCAAAGCTCTACAGTTTTTAATTTATTTTCTCCAGTTTTAATATGAATACCACCAGCTTCAAACTGAGTGTGAGAAAATGAAGCTCAAATTAATTACAGAACTGGAACTGGACTTTGTCTATATAATCCTAAAATACTAAAAATTGTGTTCAAATATTCCCAGACAATGCTTTTCACAAATTATACACTAATATGAATATCATTCACATTTGATAGGAGTCTGAAAGAGAAACATGATGTGGCTTTGGCTTTGCATATAATCTGTATATAAAATCTTCATTTTTTATTTTATTACAGCTGTCAGGAATGTCTTTCTTGAAGCTTTATTACATGGATTTTTTGCAAAAAAAAAAAAAAAAAGACTAAAGTAAGCTCCTTCAGAAACAAATGGCTCATCAAACATCTATTTTTGTAGCCTGTCTCCAAAAGATTATGAGAGGTTGTTGGATCTAATTTTTTTCTCTGAGTACCAGCAGAAATTGCTGCTATTAATTTGTCTTTCTTCGTTTCCTTCTTCCTGTCCGTCTCTACCCTTCTCTTCATCCAACTGTCCTTTCTAATCACTTCAATGGCCACTTAAGGAGCACAAAGCTGCATGGGTGAAGAGAGGAGGAGGGGGGTAAGAAGCACAGAGGAGTGGAAGATGGAGGAAAGATGAAAAACTTAGACGGCTTACTATTGGAGTTTTAAAAAAAAGAGAGCGAGAGATGCACACAACTCCTGTTTCATATAGTTCTTGTAGGAACAAAGATCTTGTTGTTTGTTTGTTCCTCTCTGTATGTCCCTTTAAATACCATTATAAATAAATAAAATTAACATACACTTTCAACTCGTTGACCTGGTAAGATTTTAGGGGTGAAACTTTGCAAAAGACCCGAAGTGCCTACAACCTGTTCTGGCTGCCGCTGCTAAACACGGCTAACCAGGAGACACCAGCTGAGCTACCGCTAGCTCATCAGCTTCCACTTCTTCAAGTAGCAAGGTCATACATTCACCTTGGATCATTTCAGGACCTTTCCAGGTCGACTAACTGGACCACTAGCCAGTCACGTCAGAAACGAGTTCGGCCTGACTCGCGGAGCTCTGCTGGGACCCGAATGCCCTCGTTTTAGCTGTGACGGAGTTTGTTTCTGATGTTACTTTTGCAGCGACATTTGCAATGAAGATGATTGGAAAGATTTGATGAGGTGGCTGGAGTAGGGCGTTAGGGTTAGTGGGGTTGTGGGGTCGAAACATCAGTGACAATTCTAGCAATGAGTCTGCGTGAACAGCATTTCAAACAGTAAAATATTCCCTTTAACTTCTAAAATTCAAGCTCTTTCAGACGGCAGGTGAAGTGTGGAGTTAGATTTTCTGCCCAGTGTTTGATCTGTCCATGTCAGAGGAGTAAACAAAGTAAAAAGATTTAGGAATTTGTAAATTTTGCTGGGCTCAGAGTTCTTTATAAGACGATTTTCTTTCCAACTAGCCAGGTCAACATGGTAACCTATTCAGCCCAATATAACTTGCCCCCCAAAAAAGCTTTCATTCAGGATTCAGTTTTTTATTTTATTTTATTTTTTTCCTGACACGGATTTGAGGGTTTTATTCAAACCTGTTGACCTTGTGTGTTGCCGTGCTGTTGCAGTAGAATGAACTGAGCACATCTGGTTGCCGCAGGAACTCCTGCATTAATTTGCTGTTGCAGGAAACACATAAATATTTTACGGTGGGTTCAGCTTCGCTGCTGAACATTTTACACTTGCTGGGATTTCAGCTTTTGAACACAGATATGAAAAAAAGAGAGAGAGACAGCTCAGTCTTTTAGCAATTTTCACAGAAATGTGGTCAGTAAAATTAATTCCACTTTGATGATCTGTTTCTCATCGTGGGAAATTGTCAGGCGTATATCCTCTTAAAAGTATCACGTTTAATCGAGTTTAAAGAGTGTACAGCTTTGACGTTTGAAATAAAACAGCAGCCACTCTGAACGCAAAGTGATGAAATGAAATTTGTCGTCACTTAAAAATGTATTGTTCTGCCAGTATCCTTCTTGTGCTTCCATTTGGAGCAACAATGTTAGCTTTTGTCTTAATCATTCTTTATAAATTCTTCGTATTTTATACAGTTGAGGTCAATTAGTTCCTTCCATAAATATGAACTCAAAGAAAACTGTTAATCTTTTCATGAAAATGAACAAGCTAAATTAGAGTATTTTATTCATGTGTTCCACTAAAAAGAAGAATATAATGACTAATTGTCGAGGCCAACATGATTAACCCTCTGATGATCAATAATCAATTGTGTAGCCTTTGTAACTTAAAGCTGACAACAATCTTTTATGGTTGTTCTTGAAATGAGTTGGCAGATGACTCATGAGGGATATTAGCTTTTTGTTTCATGGCAAATTGTTCTAGTTCATTTAAATCATGTTGTTTCTGAGCATCGACCTTGAGCTCGCTGAAACCTGGGCTCTGAGAGGATCTTTCCAGAACCTCATGTCTGGCGTCTTTCAAAATGTTTTCGATTCATTTATAAGTATGCTTTGGGTCTTATTGTCTTGTTGGACGAGTCAGAGCTAAAGACACACAGACAGCAGACTGATGAAAATGATTCCTCATAATATCAAAGCAGTGAAAGAAGTTTTACCGTGGAATAAAACAGCCCCCCATCATAATGCTCCCACCACCATGTTTCACTGTGGGAACCAGTGACGTGTGGTGAGGTTCATGGCTGGTGAGGCACTGAGATCATGACTGCTCCCTATCATCAGGCAGGAGAACTGCATACCTCACTTAGTGCCTCCTTGCAGCCGTTTTATGATTGCTCAGCACAAGAAACACATTACACACAAACAAACATTGACAAAAAAAACAAAAAAAAAAACACTGTACATTATATACATCAGCTAAACTGTGGAAATTTAGTTCATATAGCAAAAGTGTTTGAACATTTTAATAGTGACTTACAGAGAGACAGCAACATGGTGTCGCTGCGTAGCATGCTGGCAAAGTTAGCCGAGTCATTGTGCAATCCATGATGAGGCTCGCCATATGTTTCTTCTCAGTATTTTAGCAGTAAATGTCAAAATTCAGCGATTTTGAATTAAAAAAAAAAAATCAAAAACTGGTGAATATATATGGAAAATAGCTTTTATAGTGCAAATCACTGGATAATTATAACCATATTTTTTCCTTATACATTTTTTCCATGATGACAGGTGAGGCACAGCCTCTCCTGCACCCCCAGACTGCAGTCAGTGTTGGGAGCCATATTTGTTTGTTTGTGTTTATTTGTTTGTTTTCCTGGGTCGAAGGCCTTAAATCTGGTCACAGGTATTCACAGCTCATCCTGTTGAAGAACAGTGTTCTTCATGGACAGAGCTTGAAGGTCACTGCCTTTTTTTTATAGAAGACACTAAAGTGTCTTCTATAAAACTTCAGTTCCAGGAGAAACCAGTTCAGCAGCATCTTGGTAAATATCTGGGGAGTCTTGCAGACATCTGTCGCTGTATTCCTCGCCAAAGTTTTTGAAATCACATCACTAGACAGTTGTGAAACACTTGAAAGTGTAGATTCCTGTGCTCAGATGAGCATGAACATCATTCATCTGAGTTCCAGACTGATTTCTTTACCTTTTGGCACCATTTTATTACTTCTTAAAAAGATTTTTTGTTCTTTGCTCAAGGGTTGAAGTGACACGAGTCCTTTAAGTAAAGTTCAAATTCTGATTGATTACTCAGGTGAGGTTTGAATCAAAAATCAGTGGAATCATTTTGACCCTCTCAATATTCACTGTTTTTTACAAATAAAACCTTTTTTTTTCAAATAGAGACCTTAAATTTCATGTGAAGATTTATAAATCATTGGTCAGTATTTTAAGCGATCACAACGCGCCTTCAGTGTTGCAGCGTTATCACACTCACATTTACTCAGCCGTTGTTTTGATTTTTTTCTCCTCCTGCATGCTTGTGTGTATTTAGACAAGCAAATCTCTGTGTGTGTGTGTGTGTGTTTGTGGAGCTGTTACATGTTTGCATAGCGCCTGTGCGTAATCAAAAGGCTCCTTCGCCCCGCATCAGCAGATGATTGGTTCCCTGTGGTGCATCTTTGATTAGGTGGATGAGAGGCCTCCGCAGCAGCCGTGGAGGGTGTTGTTGAGATTGTCGCCGTTTCCACCCCCTCCTCTGTTCCTTTAAGGACATCGCCCCGTCTCCTCTTCCTCTCCTTGTCTATTCCGCTCCCTACATTTGTCACTTGTCACTTTTCGCCATCCCTGCTACACTAACTCCCAAGTTTAACAAGCTGCCAGGGGACTTACATGAGAGTGCGCCGAGAAGTTTGTTGAAGGGATCTAAGGAAGGGATGACTCATCCCCAGATGGATCCGTTTCCGTCTTCTCCAGCTCAGACTTTCTCTTTCTCTTCCAACTTTATCCTTTTGGAGACGACTTTGAAATAAGACCGTAATTTCTGAAGAAAAATAAATAAGAGCATTCAGTCTAAATAATGCCCGCTGACAGCTAAGAAGAAAGATGAAGCATATTTCTAACTTCATATCCACATGAAAGCAAACCCAGATCTCGCTTTGAGCGTCTGAATGAAAGTGGAGAAAGTGTCGCCATTATGAGAAGACATGAACCACTGCTGCCTGTTATATTTAAACATATTACTATATCCACACATGCGGGCTCCGTTTACAGCTGCGATTATCAAAGTTTTTGTTGATCCCATCACAAGTAGACAGCTCTATGTACATGTGACAGTTCTCCATCAAAGCAGCAGAGTGTCTTCTTTCTTGTTTGTCCTGTGACTGAGGGGTGGGGGGGAATATTCTTTATAAAGCTGAATCTATTCAAACAGGGCATCTAATTTTAAAAAACAACAACAACAACAAAAAAAAACCTCTTGCACCTCTTTTGAGAAAAAGGAATACTTTTTGAGTCCCGCTGTGGGTAAAATTCACAAATCTTGTTTTCATTTCTCCTGCAGTACTGAAACACTTTTTGTGTCCCTTATGTCTTTCTGGAAGTATGTGTATGAGCCACACATGTTTGTGGTTCTCAAAACTGGGGTTTTAGATCCCATCAGCTTCAATAGACTTGTTAACTTTCACATAAGCAAATAGTTGAAATACTAAAACCTGTTCTAGTAATCTCATACTGCTAAGTATGAGAACAGCTTCAGTTTCATTCCTAAGAAATAGTTGTGTTTGCTTCTAGTTCATTAAATTGAAGTGAGGCTTTTTTTCTCATTTGTCAGTCTTAAAGAGTGTTTTATTACTAAAATCCTGCTGCGCATGATCAAAGGTGCAACTGACAAAGAGATGATTAAGAATACATATATCTTCTTTACTGAAAGTCAATTTGTAATACATGAGAGGTTGTTTGCTGTCAAACTGAAATGCAATAAAAAGGTGTTTTGTTTTTGTATAAACAAAGACAAAGAAGGATTTTCTGGTTGTGAAAAAAAAAAAAAAAACATAGGGAGGAATATTGTTGAGGTTCCCTGAGCTCTCCGGAGCGTTTAACACCTCTCAGCTTATTACTTTTGGTATTTTTGGCCTTCAGCTTAGCCGTGTCACTCTTTATAAAAGTACTACATAAAAGTAATACAATATTAAATAGCAAATATTTGATACTATATATTTAATGTATTACATAAAACAGCCAAGCATCTTTTTTCAGTAAAATCTAATGTATTTATGCTGCAGTTGTAATCTAGATGAGTCTACATGGTAACAGCAAAAATGTCGGACTATGCTACTAACATTTCATACGACTGCTGTGTCATGCTTCACTTATCATGACTCATGTAAAAGTTTTACTTCACGGGTGAGGTCTTCGGCATGTTGACTTCCTTTTAACAATATAAGGGACAAAGTATTATAATTGATAAAATTATGGTCTCCAGTGAGTGAAAATACTGTCTGCTTGTCATATCAGATATTTTCATATATCACATATCAGATATTTGTTTTTTAATTTCCACATTTGAGCTATGAAGATAATAACATAGTATATATATATATATATATATATATATATATATATATATATATATATATATATATATATATATATATATATA